>CM077817.1:75819002-76404002 GCA_039764185.1 Tamarix austromongolica
AGCTGTCGATACCATGTAAGTAGCATTGTCCCTTCCAACATACTCAGGACGACAATAAATGGAAATATAATTATTCCTGAGGTAGTTTTGTGCATAGAAATACAATAAAGCTAATGCTGGTGGAGGTTGGCGTATTTCCGAAGAACGAATCTTTTGTGGGGCAACTGATTTTTTAGATTTAGCTCTCTTTCCTTTGGCAGCGCCCTCTTTTGTGTTGCTCGTTCTACTAGTACCTCTCTTAGTTTTACTAGCAGGAGCAGTCTTCTTCTTTGATTCCTTAAATAATAATAATAAACAAAATATGTATTGAGCATATATATATGAAAAGGTATAAACAATGTAACAACTAGCCTACCCTCTAATGAAGATATTGAATGTCAATACCTCTTCAGTAGTGAGACGTATCTGATCCACATGCCAAAGCACGAAGCTTCCATGAGCTTCTAGCACTGTGGCTGCCTCATCACCCTCTTTATAACAAGGCAAGGGCGCACTACCAATGATTGGAGTGTCAATACTCACCGGCCTTGTAAGTAGGGCTAAGTTGTACCCGTGGACAGTTTGTGTTTTGGTACTGTGACTGATGCGGACCCTTCCTTTCGCCAAAAGAGTTGAAAGATCATTCGCTAACAAGTCACATTTATGCAAACCCTAAACGAAAATATTACACATTATTAATTATTTATGACACCGAATACATTTAATAACAATTCAAAGATATGTAATGCTTACCTCGGAAAGAGAAGAAAGACGTGCATCAGCTTCACAACTGTCTCTGACACTATTTACATTAGGTATGTGAAGCTGATCATGGTCGACTAAATCGGATTGCTTATACCCTTGAGATTTAATAAATGGCAACTCTTGCTCCATTGTTGCCATCCGTTCAAATGCCACGTTCAATTTCTGTGTAAGGATGGCGACTTGCTCATCAGTGGTACGAGAACCACGAGATCGACCACGTACGCTCGTTTTCGTAACACCTAATCCAAGACCCCTGTGTCTTCTAGGGTGTTCTACAATTCCTATAGCCTGTGATACAATGTTATATTGGTTTACCCCTCCTCACCATCTGACGCTTGAAGTTTGTCCTGTAATGTATATAATATATGTAAAATTAGCTTACATGAATAAGCATAATATAATAGTTTTCTAAAAGAAAAGTAAGCAGGGTTCCAAATATCTACAAACTTACGATTTTTTTCGCTGCAACATCTACGTCTTCATTAATATATCCATCTTTTGTTTCTCTAGCCTTCTTCCATAATGTACCAATATTAATGGACGAGGTACATGGGTCTAAGTCTTGGGCTATGAGCTATAAATCAAAAAATATTCTTATAATGTACCAATATTATAAAATTCGTCAGTACGCTGTAAATAGATAAATCACAAAATACATACCAACTCCTCTTCAAGGCCTGCATAACCTTTGCGAGCCATATTATGCCGGTATTTATTCTGCTTGGCAATCTCTTTATTTTTGACACTTTTTTCCTATGTCACCAGCCAAAACATAGTGAGATAGTTATTTCAATATTACGCACAATACTAGGATCGATAAAAAAAATTTAATTGTTATCTAACAAATACCTTAAAATCACCCGTAAGACGATATGCAATAAATTGATTCCAACTTTCTTGATCGATGAAACCGTATCGTTTGGGTGGATTCTGCCGTAGAGAACCATCACTCTTTCTGTACATTTTTTGACGAGCTAAAAATGACCTAAATGTTCTTAGACGCTCCCCACAATGTCTAAGAATTCATTTCTTCCTACTCTCTGGCACATTAAATACTCTCTGCATTGTAAGACATACAAATGTATACCGATATTAATGTATTAAAATTAATAACATTTTACATACATAAATGATTACATAAAATAGTATATTTACCGTGATTTCCTGCCAAATATGCTCCTTATGACCCGTTGGAACCTGCTTCCAATTATTATAGGAGATAGGAACACGGTTACGTGTCACAAGTGAAATGTAAGTCAAAAACATGTCTGCATAAGGGCCAATGGGAAGATTATAAGTATTCCATCCCAACTCGACCAATTCTCCTTTATTCCTCATATCTGTGATGATTCTCATAATTGTCGGCCCTCTTTTCCCTTCTTCATCACTGCTGTCCCTATCAATATTCTTATTGGCCATATCTCTAAAAGAAATCAATAAATAAATTATGTTAGAATGTTATGTATTGAGCATAATTGAGTTGAAAAAAGCCAACATAGATATTATATGTTACAATATTATTACCCTCATTGCCTTCTTTTCCTTCTTTTTTTCCCCCTTGTTTTTGGATTAGATTCAGGATCTAATACATATATTACTTCACGATGATTATCCCTGACATATATTTCCTCCTCATTAATTGTATTGTCATCATCGTTCAATAATTGAGTTGCTTGCACAGCTGAGACACACTCGTTATTCCAATTGGCATCATTTTCATCATCACATTCATTGGCATTTCTTTTTTTCGTAGATAGTACTACAGACCATCTGTTATCAGCAGGGTCAGTGACATAGAATACTTGTGTCGCTTGTGATGCTAAGATGAATGGGTCTTGTTTATGCCCTGCCCTATTAAGATCTACTAATGTGAATCCATCTTCATATCTAACCCCACTGCTGTTATCAACCCATCTGCAGCCGAATACAGGGATTTTAAATATAGTGTAATCTAACTCCCATATATGTTCAATCACACCATAATAATTCATATCTGCATAAGTTGGATTCTTGTCTTTCGCACTAGCAACATGCATTGCCTCAGCCACTAAAGTCACCCCACTGTTCTGCATTGTACTCTTCCCATCTTGTTCTTTTGTATAAAAAGTGCAACCGTTGATCACATAACTGGTATATTGAAAAACTTCATAACGAGGTTTCTGAGACAACCAATGCAGGGTTTCGGAAATTAAAGTTGGTGTATGACCGATGAGTGGAATGATGCGATCTCTTATCCAATCAATAAAGGAAAGATTATGTTTATCGATAATCCATTTCTCAGTCTTGGATGGATATTCAATCCATAAAGAAGTCATATGCTATTCAATGTACACCTGAACATCATCACTGTTGTGTAATACATATAGATGTGCTGCACGGAACATGTTAGGGTCTACACGCCCAAGCTGTCTACCTCTAATACCCTGTCCTTCAAATTTGCCCGCATGTCGAGACTTAGGAATACCAAGAGCTTCAGCATTTGACAAGTGCTTTGTGCAAAACTCAATTGCCTCTTCCACCAGGTAACTCTCAACAATACATCCTTCTGGCCGATATCGATTCTTCACATAACCTTTTATCAACTTCATAAACCGTTCAAAGGGGTACATCCAATGCCCATGAACAGGTCCTAACATCTTTATCTCATAAACTAAATGAACAGTTAGATGTACCATAATGTCAAAGAATGAAGGTGGAAAATACATTTCAAGTTGGCATAAATTAATCACAATCCCTTTTTGCAAGGCGTCCAAACTATCAGGATGTATAACTTTAGAGCAGATGGCTTTAAAAAACCAACAAAGCCTCGTGATAGTAATTCGAACACGTTTTGGCAAAATTCCACGTATAGCTATCGGCAACAAGTGCTGCATCAAGATATGACAATCATGAGACTTCATGTTAATTAATTTCAACTCTTTCATCGACACGAGCCTTCTGACATTTGAAGAATACCCTTCCGGAACCTTGACACCGTGCAAGAATTCACAAAATGAAATTTTCTCTTTTCTGGAAAGAGTATGACACGCTGGCGGTAAATATGTTCTTCTTCCGTTGTCTCGCGGTGTCAGTTCCCGTCTAATACCCATTTCTTCCATATCCAATCGAGCATTTATCCCATCTTTAGTCTTGCGTGGAACATTAAGTAATGTGCCAATAAGACTGTCACATATATTTTTCTCAATATGCATCACATCAAGGGCATGTCTCACGTAGAAAGATTCCCAATAAGGAAGGTTGAAGAATATTGACATCTTCTTCCACCCAACTGATGGAGGCTTATCTTTATTCTTCTTCCCAAACTTGACACTCAAATGTTTCATCTTCAACCACACTTGTCGACCCATCAACCGGATTGGTGCCTGCCCTTCTTCTCGGAATCCATTGAACGCTTTTCTTTACCTACGATAATGATGATTCTTCGGTAAAAACCTACGATGCCCAAGGAACACAGTCTTTCCGCCATGTGTTAGCTGAACAAATGAAGTATTCTCCTCACATATCGGACATGCATAAAGGCCTTTCACACTATAACCTGACAAGTTGCCATACGCCGGAAAATCATTTATAGTACAGAATAACAATGCTCTCAAAGTGAAATTTTCTTGACCATATGCATCAAATACTTCAACGCCCATGTCCCATAAGAACTTCAAATCATCAATCAAAGGTGCCAAATAAACATCAATATCATTCCCAGGTTGGTTTGGCCCGGAAATGAGTAAAGACAACATCATATACTTGCGTTTCATATAAAGCCACGGAGGTAAATTGTATATAACCAAAATCACTGGCCATAAACTGTAGCTGCCTTGATTGTGTGGATTCATTCCATCTGCAGAAAGCGCAAGGTGCACATTTCTTGCTTCTTTACCAAATTCAGGAAACAACCCATCAATCGTCATCCATTGTGGAGAGTCGGATGGATGTCTAAGAAGCCCGTCATCTATCTTGTCATCAGCATGCCATCTTAGGTTCTTGGCATCTTCAATATCAGTAAACATCCGCCTTAATCTTGGTATTATAGGAAAATACCATAACACCTTAGCGGGCACCTTGTTCTTCTTGTATCGTGGTGCTTTGCATTCAGGATTAGGACAACTATCCAAAGATGCATTGTCATTGCGATATAAAATACAATCATTAGGGCATGCATGTATCTTCTCATAACTCATGCCCATAGAGGATAGAATCTTCTTCGCTTCATACGTACGATCGGGTAGAACGTTATCATCAGGAAGCATATCCTTCACAAGTGACAATAATTCTGTGAAACTCTTATCACTCCATCTGTTACATGCCTTTAAGTTGTACAACCTTAAAGTAGCGGATAATCGCGTAAACGTCTTACAATCACCGTACAAAGGTTTCTCCGAGTCATTCAATAACTTCTCAAACATTTTTGGAAAATCCAGAACACTTTCCTCAACCTTTTGAGTCATCTCCTCTAACGAATGTCCCTCATAGTTATCAAATGATGATCCACTACTATCCCTCCCAACATCGTCATTTTCATATTTAGACTCTATTTCCCCATGCCATATCCAACAAGTGTAACTTGTATCAATTCCATACACAAATAAATGATCTCTCAAATCATTAGCGTTGACACGCTGAATATAAGCACACTTCAAACAAGGACAGACTATTCTACTAGAGTTCCGAGCATGTTCAACTGCAAACTTGATGAAAAACTCCACTCCTTCGTTATATTCTCTAGACAGACGATTTGCAGACAACCATTTCCAATCCATATTATTTGAATCTAGATATATCCCATATGAAACTAATTATTAAAAATCAATTGAATTATAAGTATAATAATTTTCAAATCACTCTTGTTTAGAAAGAATTAATCTCAAATGTATCATGCATGCTATTCTCTATATATATATATATATACACGAATCATGCTAACAAGTTTCCAAAATTATATTAATGCTGATCAATGAAAGTCCTCATACTTACAAAGTGTTCATTATATATATATATATATATGCATACATACAAACGTAGCAAAATATTATACAATTAATAGTTCAATTTACAAAAGATATGCATACTACAGGATTTAAGCAATAGCAGCACTATATACATCAAAATGTTGCTACAACTCAACTACCTAAAAAATGAAAACTCATATCTAAAACTAAATCCCCCGATAGCCTCGTCGAGCCCGACTAAAAACTATAACTCTAAAAGTCCACTCATCATGATATATCATTTGATCCCTGACATCATCAAATGAGAGTCTAATCACGGATACTCTAGGGTAACCGAGGTGGATACTTTGAGGCAAGCTATGGCGATACCTCCACTCGTCATCGATGACCATCAGTTCTCTCGATATCCTATCATACTCTCTAGCAAACAGCTCACCCTCAATAAATCTCGGGTGTGGTGCATCAGTGTGGTAGACAAACCACTGCAAAAAATTAGACGTAGCCGATGCCCATGGCTCTATCTGAGGCAGGGTCAACAGAAGGTGATAAGATCTGAAATGGAAGGGGTGATAGGATGAGCCACTCGCGTACAAATGACATAGCTCGTCATATAACCATATCACATGAGTCCGTACATCTCTATGTGGTGCCATATGAAAATACAGTGGAGGGTATGTCATCTGATCACTACCTACAAATGAGAACCACTAAATCTTATCATCAAGGTTGTTCTCGAAATTAAAAGAATCTAAATTACAGAATATGTAAACTGATCTTCAACTAGCTAGACAAATCATAAATATATTCTACCAGATCATAACCAACTATGGAAACCTAACAACATCAAACTATTTAAAATAAGGACATAATCTTTAGTTATATATTTAACAAACTGACTAAACATCAAACTATCATCAAATCATTCAACCTACGCATAGTAAAATCAAGTAGATATTAATAAGATAATATATATATATATATATATATATATATATATATATATATATATAGTACAATCTAATAAATCCTATATAATTAATTATTATTATTATTATTATTATTATTATTATACACAATTATTCATCTCTATTTAATTTTTATCAATCACAACACCGATGCCCAACCAACCTCCTTAACTTTTCCCCATGCACAATACCCTTATCCTTAGGATTTTTCCTTATAGCCCTAGTTTATATTTAGTATAATAAACGATAAACCCTAACCCTAACATACATGTCTTACAAAATATATATTAAAAAAGCATATAAATACACATGATCATCTTCATATATAATAATGTGAGTGCTAAAAAAATATATACACCTTAATTTTATACTTAGAACGTACATATCTTATGATAATAATATATATTTTAGGCTTGTGGTTCTCTTAAAATAATAATACATACTTTTATAAAATAGATTATAAACACATTTATATATATATATATATATATACATATATATTAAGGTCTCGGCTGGCCACAATCAAAAAAGGCCACAGCAAAATTTTTCACCAAAACATCAAACGACAGATTTTCGAACAACACATCAAACACAACCTCTTCGGTGCAACATGCATGCATTTATATATATATATACATATGAGTAGAGACAAATTAAGCAATGAAGGAAGAACAACACATACATAAAGGGAGCAACGGCGTACAGGTTGAGAACGGAAACGACGAAGGTACAAATGCTGGCTACGTTCGCAAGAATGGCAGAGGGGTGGTGGAGAGATGGCGGTGCGACGGTTTCCCTTAATTCAAAGGAGCTGGAGCTGTGGTGCAAAGGTTCGCAAGAGAAAGAGAGTACGAGAGGGAAGCGGCAGAGTCTGAACTTTTTGGCAGGAAACAAAAGAGAACGAAATAAAAGGAGATTTTAATAACGGTTCCTGTAAGAACCGTTATCAAAAGATGATTTAAAAACGGTTCCTCCAACAACCGTTATCAAAAGATGATTTAATAACGGTTCTTACAGGAACCGTTATTAAAACCTTGCCAATTTTAACAACGGTTCTTGTTTAAACGGTTATTAAATCATCATTTGATAACGGTTTTAGGTCAACCGTTATTAAAATTCCCGTGCAAAATTTTACCTTGCACTTGTAATAACGGTTATTACGTAAAACCATTATTAAAAATTACCTCGCATTAATTTTCACGGATTTGTCGACGGTTTTCGAAACACCGTTATTAATGTCCCGTTATTAATTCCTGTTTCCGTAGTTGTGCATGAACAGTTTGAATAAAACCCAAAACATGAAGAATGCGCAAAGCTTGTTCTATAGTTATTGAAACCTTTAAAAAATTTAAGCACCAAAGCATGCTCAGATCACAACAAGTTATATATGAAAGATTATTTATAGATTGGAACCTATAATATGGCACGATTAATTTTATAAAAGCAATACATGAATAAAAAACCCTAAATCAATGAGAATTTTGTTAAACTAGAAATCATACCAAACATGCTTAGATTTAAATAAATTTAACATCAAGGATCACCTATAACATTAGATGTATAATAAGGTATGATAAATTTTACAAAATAACCATAGTTACAAAAAAACCTTAAATCAAGACAAACTTAAATCAATTATAGATCATGCTTAGGATCATCAAAATATAACATGATACATATTAAAGTTCATCTATAAGTATTTTAGGATTAACATGATGTTATCAATTTAATGAAACAATTAGGGAATTAAAAAGATATAAAGTGGTCAAAATAGCCACATCCTAAACATGTTACAATTTACTCCCAGCACACTAAATCGCACTTAGGATTATCAAAAGATAACATGATATATATCAAATTCTCCTATAATTTTTTAGGATTAACATGATATCATCAATTTAACAAAAAAATCAAGGAATTAAAAAGACCTGAGTTGTCGAAATACCCACATCCCAAATATGGTACAATTTACTCCAAAACACACTAAATCACACTTATATGAAATGCAACAATCATTCTCGCCTTAATTAACTATAAATTAAAAAAATAGCATGATCCTAGATAAATCCTTCAAAACCTACCAAAACCCATTAACGCTTAGAATAATCTCATGAAAAAATATGAGAAAGGAAGTAGAAATAGATGGTGGGTGAAAATAAGGGATAAAAAGGAAAAAAAGTAAGAAAGCAAATATCATGGTAGGTGTAAATGCCGAGAAAGGCAGGTTAGTAATTTTGGTGGAAACCTAGTTATTACCTATATAAGATATTTTGTGAAGAATATCACGGAAGAAAGGGTGAGGTATCATCAAAATGGAGAAGGGGAGAAGGAAGTATGTAATCCATCCTTATAACAAATGAGTGGTGGAGATATTTTTTGGCAAAAGTTAGGATACGATGGAAGAAGAGAAATTAAATTTGATGACATATATATGACCAATAATATCTATTGAACCCAAAAATTAAATTTGATTACTTCTTAGGAAATTAGAATTGTACTAAGCAAAGCGAGAGCAGTAAGGATAAAATTCAGAGGAGAGAGGAGAGAATAAAAGTGAAAAGTTGTATTATGAATTAAAATCACCCAAAATGAATACAAGAACCAAATATATAAGGATAGAATAAGGGAGAAAGAAGAAGGGAAAATACTGTGCAGTTGAGAACAACAAATAATCTTGTCTTATGTAGAGGATTGATCTGAGACAGATTATTTGACCTGTAAGCTTTTTGGGCTAGCTCTCATTCTCTAGGCTAGCATTAAAAGGCTAAATAATATTAGTTGAGAAAAAACCCATATCATCACTCTCTTAAAATTTCATACATAATGTCATCTAATTCATTGGGGTAGACAAGCTAAGCTTCTATTACATTACCGATGGTACACTGCATGAACCACTTTCATGAGGTAGATAAGCTAAGCTTCTATTATCTTTCCAAAAGTTACGATTATACATTAAGCATGCTGACAAAGAAGAAAAGTATGCGCATCAGACACACACATAAATAAAGTTACTATGGTACTTTGACTTGCCTAAAATGAATTTTTTTATACAAAAATTTAATTATAAAACTACTTCCTTTTTAATATAGAGTGAGTAATAATTACCATAATAGTCTACTACACATACCCAAATAGCCTAAATTTCCAACAAACAACTTACGGTAAAATGACCATAACACAACCTATGCAACTCTAATTTAACTTTTTGTAAATTTTGGGTGAAACTAGAATTCATAAACTTCATTTTATACCAATAAAAACCAAGATTCCAAGTGCATAATAACATTTTGTTCTTCCTACTCAATCCACCAACTTCATCAAGAGCCAGTTTTGACACTTTTGGGGAAAATGCTTATAACTCTGCCACTACCATTCAAATCAAATCAAATCAATTTTTTTGAAACTAGACTTATTAATCTTTCATCTACAACAAGTTCCACTTCCAAATTCTATATACACAAATCACAACACTTTTTCAAAAGTACAAAAACATAATGTAAACTTTACTCCATGTTTGTTTGAATAGTTTAGCCAAAAAAAATATTTTCTTAATTCAGCTTCAAATTTGGTTTTATAATTTTTTCAAATTCCTAAGCATTGATTTGATATATATTCCATGTAAAAATGTTAAGTATTCTATACTAATTTGATATATATTTCATGTCAAAGTGTCAGGATATAATTGACAATGATACTCATGCTTGAAAATATTAAATGTACTCGAGAAAGATGATTAACCAAATGAGGCCTTAAGAACAATTAGGAAAAATGGTTTACTTCTTCTTAATGGTTTTATAAACCTTTGAATATATTTGTGAGTGTTTCTTGATGGAATGAAGAGGAAATGAGTGTATGGAAGAACTACATGTTTTTCATTCAAACAAAAAGGATGGAAGGAAGAAATACATAAACCTTTATTTAGCAAAGAGTTACTTATGAACACTTTTTTAAATAATTCCAACATATTCATAGATTTTTCCCAACCGATATAATTTCCAATTAACGCATATACGCACTCAACAAAAGTTTGATTCAACCAAAATGTTTAATTATTAACACATTTCTTTGGAAATCATTTTGTAAAATGTTTAAGAAGAAGTGTCTTAAATGATGCACATGTAACATCGAGAGTCCACAATAAGAATAATTTGCCTCTTAGAGTACTTTTAAGTATTATTAACATGAATATAAAATTATTAACCCTCATATAATAACATCCTAATTCCTAATTTTTTCCAAATTTGGGATGTGTGAATTTTGGTTTCAAGTGTTGTTTTTTTCTTTTCTTCAAATACTATAAACCTTAACTCACGTAATTGTTGTAATATTCTTGACAATACCAAGCAATAAAACCGTGCTTATAGTTGCGATTGCTGTTGGGGTCACGGTGTCTCCTTATCGGGGTGTTGTGAGTGATATTTTATATGTCATAGTGGTCACAGTGGAATTTATTAATTCTTTTACACAATAAATGTTGTCAAATATCGGTAAAATATCATCCGATATCCGAAATTCCACCTAAATCGTAGCGATAAATATGTGATTTTCTAAAATAGATGCATATTTGGAATTTTGTGTCTTGCCTGACCCAAAAATCACAAAATTGTGGTCGATATGCAATTGGAATACCGATATTTCATTGTATGGATAATACCAAACTTTTTATAATCCAAGGTTTAAAATCCAAAAATGAGGTCAAACAAACCAAAAACCATAATCATCATGAATTATATCCGATGTTTAACAATAATGTGCATACTTAAACAAATAAATTTCCCAAGTGGCATACATCAATAAAATATGCATGTACCACCCCAAACATTTCTATTTTTGATGCATATTGACCCAAAAACTTAACTACCAACTATATATATGAATGCAAGATAGGAAAACCACTATAACTTGACATATTTCATCATCTTGACCATGAATGTTCTACCACAATTTATACAAACTTTCTATAACTTAATCATGATATTATCTTAATGAATTTACTTAGAATTTCATAAAATCAACATGCAAAAACTTTTTAAGGTACAAGGAGGATTGTTAAAAGGAAAGGTATGGAAGCTTGCCTTTGAGGTGAATTACTTCTACCAATAACCTGTTTTACCCCATTCTTCTTCTCTATTCTCCCCAACTACATTTGATCTAGTTCTTGAATTCTTTTAGCCTTTAATTTCCTTAAATTGGTATTCAAGCCTCAAATTCTCTTTGCCTTCATTCTTTCACTTAGCTCCTTCACTTCCCCATTCTTTACTTTCTCTCTTGGTTCCCTTGGTTTCTCTAGTTTCTTTCCACTTTGTTGGCTTCTGGCATCACCTTTATTTATGCATTATTAAGTTTCTTCAAAGCCTTATTGTAATCAGTAGGGTTAGGGAGAGCTCGTGAGAAGTTAAAACTAGCATAAATGACATATTGAACAATGGCTTGGAGTGGAAATATAATGGAAAATGGGAAAAGTAAAGATGAGAGATGAGGAAAGTTAGAAATGGTGATTTGGTGTGGGGGAGACAAGGAGGTAGGTTATTGTTTATGCAAGGGAGTGAAGAAGTGATGGTTAATGGTTCGGATTAGGAATAATGCCTTAGGTAGTAAGTAAATATAAGTCTGGCTAACAAATGTTTAAAAACAAGTTGTATTGTGTAGTGGGCTAGGCCTAATAGTGTAACTGGTAAACTTTTTCTTTCTTTTGTATCGGTTATTGAAGAATAGTAGAAAATCATATCACAAATCCGAAATTTTTGTTTTTATTTCTCAAATAATAGATTGGATACCAACTCTTTTGCATATCCATATCCGAGATCCATATTCTTCAAAGTATATTAATCTTCGAGCAGTTGACTTCATCTTGTTAGGCTATTAATATATAACTCCGGGTTGTTCTTTTTATTGAACTAAGGCTGATAACATGCACTTGTTGTTGTTGTTGTTGTTTGTGTGTGTGTGTCAACTATAACTTCCATGTGGTGTTTGTTCGGACACAAAATGGGAGAAACTAGGAACTTATTAGGATCTGTAGGATCACTTAAAACTAATTCTTGGATCTACTTAGGAACATTAAGGCTTTGCTTGGTAAATTAAAAGCTAAAATGAAAATGAAACAAATTTATGTATATTGACATATTAAGATATGTACTTTAATAATTCATTATTTTAATAAGAAATGGTAATAAATTAGGGTGATATTTAAAACTAATTTGAAATCATGATGAAACATTTTTTAAGCTTGGCAAAAAATTAATGAATTTGAAAAACTAAGTACTCTTTGAAAAAACTTTCAAACTTTTTTCAATTGGATTTGTTTGAAATAACAGTGTAGGATATTTGAAAATTATTTTAAATTTATTTCAAAAGACCAAACCAACCATTTTCCCAAAGTGCTCAATATGTACACATACACACACTGTCGCTATATATATTAAACCTAAGACTACACTATACAACGAAGCCAGAGTCTTGGCTTTAACTTATAACACACTTGTTTTTTTATTTCCTGTATATTTTGTGTATTCCAAATATGTAAGTTTATGCTTACACATGAAGTATACATGTTTGTTTCCATTAAAGCAATGTCAATTGATCATCAACCTCCCCTTTTTTATGATGATAAACATAAAGATAATAACTTTAAAAAATAATATATTAGATAATATGTGAGTGTAAATCAAAAAATTTTGAATCTTATGAGTGCCATTTTGCAATGAAACCCATGTACATAACTATATTGGCAAAGAAATGTAACTATACATTAGGCATATTAGCATCTTTTCTACTTTTCTTACCACTTTGTCATCAACATGACTTTAGTGAATTATAAATATCTGGTCAAAAGATATAAGAATAAATAAGGAGCCAACCCACCCTCAAGTTATGCATATTTTTAAATGAAACACGAGGAAATTTCCTGACTAATAAAAAAAATTCAATTAAATTTTAAGTATAAAAAGTATTTCTAGAGAGCAACATAAATATCATTTGAATATAACAAGTGAATCACAAATGAGTAATGAATTGTGAAGTTCAAGTAACATAAAGGATACTACAATTAATCTTATAGTTGCATATATGCAACCAAGCAACATCAATGATAGTTAATAATTGAGAAGTATTATAAAAGATGATGTTGTAGCAAGGATTTTCAAAGATAATGATTCTATGGAGATGAAGTTATGATGCACACAAGTAAGATTGTATAAGCCATATGACTATTTTTCCATGTTCACTCCTTGCTAAGTATTGTGTATGATAACTTCTCATTATTTCCATATTTTCTCATATTTTTGGCCTTTTTAATAATGAAAAATATAAGGAAATTATAGTGGCACCCTAATATAAGTTTGTGTAAAGTGCATAAACTTTCAAATGGTGCACAACTAGATTGATATGTGAAAATACTTATCAAACAGTGTGAAATTTTCAAATAAGTACATGCATGCAACTATCACAAGTGTCATTCCATTGACATTTGAAATTGTTCAAATTTCCACATTTATGAATAGAAAAGATTCAAATAGAGTAAGATTCAAAGAGAGCAAATACGGTATCACCTATATACCACCCATTTTACGCAATCTTAATAAGTGCAACAAAGTTCAAGCATTCTCAAAATGCAAGAATTTTTAGGTAAAATATGAATTTTTGGATTAAATATATTGTGATCAAAATGATGTATTGGAAATCTTGTTTGTTAACCTAATGTTGGTTGCAAACAAAATAATGAACATTATTGATTTGGTTCATTGAATGTAAATGAAATTAAATTTTGTATTGCTTGGTAATGATGCAGGAACATCCACTTTCATTTTTAATTTAGGTTATCAAAATTATGATGATTTGGTCTTTGTCTTAATCTCAAATCAAGTGTTTTTTCAAGCTCAAATTCGTTCAAGGAGGACTACACTATGAAGAATGTGTCATCCTTACGTCAAGGAGCGTTCTTATGCATAAAAATACTCCAAGGAAACCTTAAAAAAAAGCATAAAAAATCCAACATTTAGCTGCAGCAGTATCAGCCAAATTTGGTTTAAAAGTTCATATTTATGGTTGATAAGTTTCAAGTCAAACACGCTCAATTGAGGATTTATTTAATGATAAGTTTTCTAAAAATAATTTATACATTATTGATGTGGATAATCTTATTAATTATTTTGAGCCTTCACTATCCATTACTAATTTGAGATATTATAACATTTAACTCACTGTTGAGTGTCCTTCCAATATTCGTTCATGTCTGCTCATGTTTTCTTATCTTGTAAGCTCTTTGAGAGTATTTGATATACTACTAATTGTAAGGGTTAGTGCAACATAAGAGTGGGAAAAGTACTCAAGAAGTGGGGGTGAATTGATTGTTGAAACTATTTTTTCTCCAAATTAATTAAAATTTGAAGTTACTAATTCAAATTCCTTCTTAGTTTTAAGAAAACCCAAGCAACAAGCTCCTTGTGAAGTAACCACAAAACAATTAGTTTGCATAATTGCTTTAGTTTTGACTTTTTATGGCAAGTTCTTTGAATAGTTCATTGTATAAATTGTAGTGATGACAAACAAAATAAATAAATAAATATAGCACCAAATATTACACAAATTTTCTATTCATGAAATACTCCTTTTTATGAATAACATGCATCCATAATCCTCACATGATATGAACTATATAGTACACTATGTGTTTGAACTCGCAAACTACACTTGAAGTTAGCTTTGAATTGGAACAAACTTCTAACTATAAAAGCCTAACTAAATTTCATGTTACTTAAGGAGCACACATGCATAACCTCTTAAGACTAGCGGTTGATTTCTATTTTGCGATCAATAAATTTAACTAGAAGTTTGACAACATAATACTCAAGGAATAAATTAGCAGCAATAGTGCTATTTCTAATGAAAACTAGTTTCCTCATTTAAAAATATATCGTGAAAGGAATACACAAAAACTCTTAAACACTCAATATATTTTGTAAAAAAATATAAACTCTCGTAGAGAAGTATTTATCCAAATTTGGTTAAATATGATTATTAGTATGTTTAATAAGTAATAAGTTTGGACTTGATCAATATAGTAACAAGTGTACACTATGAAAATTCCAAGCCAAACAATATCTTTTATTAGTGAAATTTACTCTAAATATAATGTTATGAATCTAGATATGTTTTTGCGAAGTAAATTTTAGAAAGCCTATTTGAGATAAATAAGGTATTAAATTTCATGATAATACCTTTTCAAAAAAAATTATATGGAAGAATATATGTTATTTTATGCTAAAAATGTTGTGATAAAATATATCCCTTGTTTGTTTGATAGAACCTAGGTTTAGGTCACCTAGCTTGAGGAAATATCACCTTACCTAACCAACTTTTGTTTTACAGCTAACTTGACATGGACCGAGATGAACGAATCGACAACCTAGAGAGAGCGTTTGAAGTGCTCGTGGGTTTAGCCCACCAATCCCCGATCCCCGGTACCCCAACCGCAAACCGCTTCACCTTAGACGGGTATCGGAGAGGATTGGCAGGATAGAGTTTCGCATCATCGACCCCCAACCTACGACAGGAAAGAAGACCCAGTGGTCCTAAAACGTTGGATACGGGATTTTGATAGGACTTTTGAGGCGCTCAACTGCCCTGAAGAGCGAAGAACGAACATCGCGGCGTACTTCCTTCGAGGACCAGCCAACATGTGGTGGGAAGACCTTCAAACCCAAGGAGGACGACTAGTATCTTGGGAAGACTTCAAGACCGCCATCCGCACACGTTTCTACACGGAAAGTCTCAAAAGGGCCAAACTCAAGGAATTCATGGAGCTAACACAAGGAAGTCTATCAGTCCGAGATTACTACGCACGATTTACAGAGTTGCTAAGGTTTGCCTCTGGAATAGCAGCTAGCAAGGCAACGACGATCTTTCAATTCGAGCAAGGACTTCACTTCAACATTCAAAGCATGATGGGTGCCATCATCTTCCATGATCTGAGTACAATGTACGAGCGGGAATGTAATGCAGAGGCCTTGGTCCAAGAACAAGCGTCCATCCTAGGCAAGAGGAAGGGCAAAGAGATTGAGTCTGGAGAAAAGAGTCATCGCCCCAGTAGCAAGGTTTTGCGAGTCTAGCCTCAACTTAAAACTAAAGCTCGGCGTAAAAAGAATCAAATTGCTCCCAATGGCAAGGCAAATAAGATACCGGTTCGACATTACCATTGCTGATGTTGCAACAGAGATCATCCAAGCAAGGATTGCATGGGAAAGTTGGTTCGACGACTGTGGACAGCTTGGTCACAGGAGCTACGAATGCTACAGTGTACCACGTGAAGTAATCCAAAGGACACAACAACTATTAGTTTGGCCAAATCAAACACTTAGAGCAACCTATTCAACCTTGTGAACAGAAACAGATGATCAAGCAATCGATCGGGATACAACTTCTTTGAGCTTACCGTCGGGTCCCGTGTAGTTTTTATTATTATTATTATTGTGAGTTATGTGTGTAGTTGTTTTCTATAGTTAAGTAATTTTTTCTTTAAGGGGGTAGTTACCCTAAGTAACTTAGGATCCCTCTTTTACTAAGGCGTCAACTTCGAGGACAGAGTTTTTCTTTAAGGGGGTAGTGATGTAATTCCCCAAAATTTCATAAAACCTATAATTTAATGAATAGATTTCATTTGAAGTAATTTAGCTTTTAAAGTTATTTAGCTTAATTATTTTATAGATTTTTGAGTATATAAATTTAGATAAGAGTATTTAATAAATTGAAAATAACTATTTTTCTAGGATATTTTTAATTTGACATATTAACATTACAGCCAGTTATAGTAGTGGTTGAAAGTAAAATATAAATAATTATAACCCTAGTTGTTGAAGTCAAACACAAATAATTATTAATAATATTAGGATAAATCTAATTACAAAATATATATGAGTAATTGATAAAAAATAGAAAATTGTTGAACATTAAAATAAAAACAATATATTAACATTATTACGTAATGTTAAATATGTTGTAATGGTCCTTTGACAAAGAAGGAGACAAGTAAGAGTAAGAATAAATTTCCATTAATCATTGCTTTTCATAACTAAAAATAGTGTTTAGCATACAAAATATGTTATAAGCATTGATAATAATTAGTTGATAATTATAAGTTACTAAGCACACTAATCTTTAAAAATGGTCATCATTATCATCTTACAATTGATAACAACCATAATATGATAGATATTATTCCATCTTAATGATTATATTAATAGTATAATTATGGAATATATTTTAATTATTAAATATGTACTCTATGTTCAAACTAACTTGTTAGATGAAATGTTATTATCTCTTAAGAAAAATATTATATTTAGTTTAAAATAAATATTTATTATGTAAAGCTGCATTCTTTTTTAAAAAAATATTAAAATATTAACTATAAATAAATTATATTAAATAGATAACTAAAATATTATTTAATATTTAAAAATGCTATAAATATCACATTCCACAAGCATATATTCACCATCTAACAATTTTAATATAAAAATGAAGTGAGTTTTGTTTGAATATAACTGAAGTATATATAATATATAATCTAATAGGTTGTTCAGATACACCACAACAATTAATAAATAAACACCACAAAATAGAAGCATTCTTATGTTTAAAGAAAAAAGGGACATATTACCCATACGAAATACATTTAGAAGAACTTGGGGAAAAAGAATTTGTACCAATCCTAAAAATTCAAGGCCACTCCAACCAAGACTACTAGGAATTGCTTGGTTATTAAGCCCATGAGCAAACACCATAAGCTAACAATTTAGCCAACCCATTTCATATAATAAATATGTAAAATGAAGCCAACACATCTCTTTTCATGCAAGAATTTATTGCTGCAAATAAATAAATATAAATAAAATGGGTAATCTCAATCATTGTGATCCTTAGTATGTAGTCTTTAATGCCTATATTCTCACTTTCAATGTCACCCAAAACAACTATTAATCTAATAAGTTAAGTGCAATCATGTCACACCTAGAATCTAGATATGTAAAAGATATTTAAAACAACAATGGGTCTAGGGATCTACATTGAGTACATTTTCACTTTCAATGTAATTCAATACAACTATCAATCTAATAACTTAAGCACAATCATGTAGCACTAAGATTTTGGATATGTAAGAGAGATTCAAAACAACAATGTCTCTAGCGATCTATTTTTAGAAAATTTATTATTTCTATTGTCAGAGATAATCTTTTTTCCATTATTATTTCTTTTGTTAGAAATATTCTCCACCCCCTCTTTCCTTTTACTTGTCGAGTAATGAAAGAGGGAAACGATAAAAAGAATTATAATATTGAAGGAAATAAAGATAAAAAAAATATAAAATAAGGAGACATTACATGCGAGGATTCAAAGCATAGATACAAAAAGAACTCTCCCCTTTAGGAGGTTTTTAAGCATGAAATCTGAAACAAAAGTATTCCAGTGTTTAATTATTGCACCACCATATTCAACTAATGATATAAAATCAATGGTTCAATTATCATCTCCATAATAACTAGTAGCATACAATCCCATTAGATGAGAGTGACTCAAACTAACCTTTAGTCTCAATTCCATAGTAAAAGCTGCTTCTTATAGACCTTTGAGCATATTAGTCAATACTTGACTTTGCTGCCAACACCAATTGCTGATGCCTTAGCTAAAGCAAACTTATTCAGGAGTGTGACCTACCAGTAAATTTATAACAAAATAGAGATTTGATGAAGAAATATAGATGTGCCTAACATGTAATAGAAGGGGTTTAAAACATATCTATTATAAAGTGAGATAAGTGTGAGTATCAATTATGGGTAGAGTGAGTTTGATAAAAATAACATGAGATATGCACTAACGTTAAGCTAATGGTTCTCTTTAAAAGATCCATGACCATTGGTATCAATATCTAAATATTCCTCCACACCTATAAAGATATAAAAAGTTTCCAACTCAGGTAGGTAGCACTCCAATAATTAATTTAAAAAAATGATAGAAAAACAATAAGAATGAAGAAACAAGGTTGGTGCTCAATAAGACGCTTTCTGTATTGACTATAGAACCAACTCAATGACAAGAGGAGGTTCACACAAGTTAAGCTTTAGGTTATGCAACCATTTAGGAAAGGTAGGAAGTATCACTGGCAAATAGAGAAAGATCAAATATGCTACAAAACATGGTAAAAAAAAGGGCATGTTTTAGGTAATTATAGCTCTAAAGCCTATTTCCAATACAAACATCTATGCCTCATTATTTCATTCACCAATGAAACAAAAATCTTATGTTCTACTTGAACCTAGTCATCACTAAGGAATGTTATAATGATTAGGGTAACTGCAAATGCCAATATCATCTTAGGAAACCTGTGAGATCTACAATATTTAGAGAATTCATAAAACTTGCCACTACAAAAAGATCATAGAAATGTAGATGCATCAACCACAAGTATGACATTAGTACTTGTCCACCTTGATGGCAAAAAAATTTCAGTCGATAGCCTAATGTTGTCACTATAATACACATTGAAGCATCAATATAATTTATTCTTTTTTTTTTCGATAGGTAGAATTTGTATTACTAATCGAAAAGGAGATTACAAGCTTGAATTATATGCAATGACATCCAAAAATCCTAGCCACTGCCCAAACTCAACAGAAAGAGGAGGGGTAACAAAAATACTAGAAACTTCTTCTTATGAAAAATTCTAAGATTTCTTTCATGCCAAATAACAACTATATAAGCAACAAAAAGATCTCCCAAAAGATACTTCTTCTTATGTGCCTGCCTTGTTCTAGTAAGCAAAGACTTAATCTCTTGCTCCCATCCTAAAATAGGGTCACTTTTTCCAGCCAACCTTCTAATAGTCTTCCAAATAAGTGTAACAGCAGGACAAAACAGGAAAAAATGATCTCTAGTCTCCTCCTACTGTTTACAAAAAATACACAGAGTGTCCACAGTCATGCCCATCTCCTTAAGTCTTGCTTTAGTCAATATAATTTATTCTTTAAAGCAAAGCATATTTAGCAAAACTTACACCACATTTTCTAGCAAAGAATTTGTGAAAATATTTTGGTATCATATAATATCAGATATAATCGAAAGAAAGAAAATAAAGAAATAAAAGAATAGACAACCATCAACCTATCACTAAACTTGAGCGAAACCAAATCCAGTATCATCGTTACTATACAATTAGAATCTATTATTTACTAATTTATCTTAAGACTTAGTTTTTAAATAAAATCATACTATACTAATGATAACTAAATTAGAAAGTTAATACTAATTAAATTTGTCTATTTTTTTCAAATTAAATTTTAAACTTGACCTATTTTAGTCCTTAAGTAGCCTATTGCACATGTTGTATATCTAACATATCAGTTAAAGATTTAGTTAATATTGAAATAAATGACAAACCAAACACAAAAAAATAATTAACAAAAGTATTCAAGAGACTAAACCTAACTTACATTGTCTAACATATAAAACAAAGTTTTTCAATAATAGGATAAAATAAGAAAAATGAAAACCAAAAATATATGAGGAAAAAAAAGATAAACTAGGTGAGGGGTTGGAGAAGTCTATCATGATCTATGCTCCCTTGATAATGTTAAAGACTATATAACTTATAAATTGTATGCACAAAATTAATACTAAATATAAAGGTTAATAAAAATGGCCTTAAATATCATATTAAGGTTTCAATAATTAATTTATATTAATTTATAAATTACGGATTAGCGGTTGAAAATATTTACAAAATAAATGACAAGTACGATAAAAGTGAGAGAAAATAAAAAAGCAAATTTAATGTACATATAACTGCCATAAAAGCATCTAATAGTTTTTCTTATATTAATATTATATAATTAAAGGTGAGGAGGAAGAAAAAACATGGGCACAATTAGTTAGCTTACAAAAAATTTCAAGTTGGACAAGACATAGACAGAAAAAGTTAGCTTACCAAAACATGGGCATAATAGCAAAAAAAAACATAGGTGATAAAAGATTTATGTGAACCTAAAATAATATGTAAAGTACACCAAGCACATGAATTTCAAAAAAAAACGATTAGTAGGATAATGAAAAATCTAGCTCAATAAAATTGGTAAGAATAGGTATACAAGCAAGAGTATTTAATGGAAAATATTTTTAGCGAAGTTACAATATTATAAAAAAAAATAGAGCTACTAAAAATTATAGAAGCTAGCATGTGACCTATATTTTGAAAGCAACATATAATATATAAATTTAATTGAAGTGATGAATGTACTAATTTCATTTTTTTTTCATTTCACAAAGAGCACTAGAAGTTCTTTAATAATGAAATGAAAGTTAAAAAAATACAAATACTAAAAAATAGTGATCAATATACTTTAAGCATGTATGTCGTCTATTGTACAAAATGACGTTATTTAATAATTAGGAACTATGTTCCACTATTCTTGAAATTTTTTATAAAATAAAATAAAATAAAATATGATAAGAAAGAAAAGAGAATAAACCCTTACATTTTTATTATAATTTTATAAAGTATTAACATTAAAAAGCAATAAAATATGTGATGAAAAAGGTAAGTAGATGTTGAGAGAGGAATAAGAAATACAACCAAGAAGAAAATGCATCAATAGGAGAAAAATTGCATGTTTAATAGTATGAATACCTTAATTTGGATTGGTCATATGAATATATATACAATATACTACAATAAATAAACATATCGCCCATAGCATAGAAGGTCCAATGAAAACATGTTTGATTTGTGACTAGAATATAATTAGATATTAACTTAGCTAAGATGGCAAGAGAAATGAAATAAAGTAAATTATTGATGTATAAATGTACCAGTTAACAACAAACATCACAAACTTAATAAATTAAAAAAAAAACACTTATCACTACTATTGTATGAAAAAGTTTAAGTTTATCAGAGTTTTAAACAAGTGATGTTTAATAGAAAATTCAAAAAAAAAACTAAGAGAAGAAAAATTATTCCTAACCATTATCTTTTTTTTTTATAACTTGAGCAGTATTCTTTTTGGCATAAAATAAATATGTATAGTTATAATAACTATAACCCTAAGAAATTTACATCCCTAAATTCATTCAAACAACAAAAATATCTCTTTTATAACATAAACCAAGGGTGTACACTTACGACAATCAAAACCACAAGCTATCATCCAACAACAACAATATTATTGTTAATAATAACAACAATAACAAAAACAACACCACCACCAATAATAATATTAGCCAATTGAAACCAATTTGTTATGTGAAATAATATAACCAATGTTTGGAGCTACTTATAAAGTTTTTTTATCCATGATAATTACTTATTTAAAAAAGTACTAAAATAAGTAATTATCATAGGCAGATCCAAACAAGTTAATAGAAATCCACATGAAGCAGGAGCATCCATTGAACATAATGATTGTCATATTCATTCTAATCCTCAAGGTAAGGAAGATGATTTAGATTTCATAATATTGGAGCCTATCATGTTAAATATTTTTGATAATTCTAATATGCTTGACATTGAAAAACATTCAAGTTATTCTTGTAGGTATGTTACATATTTGCAAGAAGATGATGTTCATACACATTGATGTGTACAAGTATTCCAAGGCATGCAAGACTATGACATACATGGGATGATATATTACAACAAGAGATAGAGTCATGATATTCATTATTTTTATAAACTTGTTGTAAACCCTAACCCTAAGTATATTTTATGTAAATTAGGGCATGGCTATAATTTCATGTATGTATCTTAGTCTATTGTATGGCTTTGTAATATTAATCATTTATATCATTTAACCAATGATATTATACTTTGGATTAAGGTTAATATGGGCTTAATTCAACCATGATTAATGGGCTAAATTAAGAAGGAAAACTTGGCTGGTTTAAGCTAGCTCACCACCGAGTCTCCCTTCTCCTATATATACCTTTTGTGCACAACATTTGTATGGAGAGAATTGAATATAATGAATAATAAGAATTTTGATAAAACTTTGTACAAGAGAGCTAAAGTCTAATCCTCTCTTTTGGGTCTGTATTGAGCAAGGAAAATCTAGTATTAATCCTTCCTCAAATCTATCTTCACACGACACATTTGAACACCTTAAAATCTGCTGAACACCTTCATCTTGTAACATCAATTTCTTCGTCTATAATCCACCAAATCACTTCATTCTTTTTGCATTAGATCGTGGGTGACAGATTCTAATACAAATTTTGATCCAACCTTCTGCTACTTTGATAAAAACCACATCATTTTTGGTATCAAAGCTTCATTTGTTCGAAGCTAATTTCTGTCGACCTGAAATCGTGGTGTGTTCTTTCACCAAGAAATCCACGGATACTCCACCATTTCTTGCAATTCTTGATTCTTGATGAACTTCTTTAAGTTTTCTTGAATTTCTTGCTTGAATTTCTTGCAATCTTGCAACGATCTTGTTGCATTTTCCCTTAACTTTTCACATAAAATACCAACAGAGTTTGAATTTCAGCAGCACCAGTTTGGTTCGTCTGGTTGCAACGATCGTGTGTGCCTCTTCAGCACTTGATTTATATTTTATTCTACTCTATATTAGTGTTTGATAAAGTGTATGACAACCCCCTTCAAGTTCTCTTCGTGCAAGCAAGAAGAAAAGCTTCAAAGTGTTCAACATCCCTGGACAGTTCTCAATCGCCCGAAACAAACCTGGAACTTGCAGGCCGCGTATTTGATTCATTTTTCATCAATTTATCTCAAGAAATTAGTCCATATTCTACATCTGGATGTCTTATACATTTTCTATGCAGACTTCAACACGAATCTCCCACTGGAAGACAAGTTTTGTTGAAAATACAGAAACATGTTCTATGATTTTATGTGAAGCCCGAAACTAACCTGGAACTTGCAGGCCGTGTATTCGACTCATCTCTCATCAATTTCTCTAAAAAAAATAGTCCATAATCTACCTCTGGATCTTCTATACATTTTCTATGAAGAATTCAACACAAAATGCCCGCTGTAAGACACGAATTTATTCATAACACAGAAACATGTTCTATGATTTTATGTGAATCATTTTCACACCTATAATTACTAATCTTTCATTGTTTGTGTGTACCTACGTGCAGTGGCTATTCTTGGGGCTTAAAGATATCCTTTGTGCCTAGATAAAGATTGCAGGTAGTGTTTGATATTTTCTTTAGAATTAGAAATCGGTTTGTGCTTTGTTTGGTTGTAGGCAAAACAAATCCAGCACCTACATTTGTGGAAGATATATTGTGTGCATTATTTTTTGTAACTTGAGCGCTATTTTTTTTTGGCATATAATAAATATGTCAAAATCAATGTTATCAAAAAAAAGTTGCTATGTGAAATAATAGAGAAATTCACACCCCTTAGATCATGATTTTATTCTAATAATAAAACTATCTCCATTTTGAAATATAACATTGAACATCATATTAGTGTACACTTATAATAAATAAAACCCCATGAAATTTACATCTCTAAATTCATTTGAGTAATAGAATTGTATTTTTTAGAACATAAAACAAGAAAGTACACTTACAATAATAAAAACCACAAACTATCATGCGAGAACAACAATAGTAGTAATAATAATAACAACAACAATAACAACAACAACGATGACAAAAACAAAATAACAATAACCAAGTTGTTATAAGAAATAATATAGCCAATGTTTTCATCTACTTATGAAAAGTAATTATCCATGATAATTACTTATTTAAAAAAAGTATTTAAAAAATTAATTTTTCTTGTTTTGCAAGCTTAAATAAAGTGTAGTATTCAATTAATTTATTAAAATTACTAGAAACAATCAATGGTGGGCTTTATATGGGTAGAAATAGAATAAATTCAAAGAGAGGAGAAAATTATACGAAGGATATCAAGGCTATGAAAGAATATAATAAAATGGAAAGGAATATTACAACCAAAAGATGATTAGAAGTTCAAGTAAATGTTTGATTCTAGTTAATTTGTAAATTAATGAGAAGTTTGAATTCTTTTATTAAAAAAATCCATACATTAAGTGAATGATGAGTAATTATTTTATATAATTTCATATACAAAACTTATTATAATTACATATAATTATACTAAAAATATTTAATTATTAGGTAAATTATATGTAATTAAATAAAATAATGAATCACATATCATAACAAACAACTAGTAGTACAATATGAGGAGGAGGACAACATACGGGCACAATAAGTTAGTTTACCAAAAATATAAAGTTGGACATGACATGGAAAAAATAACTTAGCTTACCAAAACATGGGTACAATAGTACAAAAAAAGGTGATTAAAGATTTATGTGCACCTAAAATAATATGCAAAGTATACTAAGCACATGAATTTTAAAAAAATAAAGTTTAGTAAGATTATGAAAACCCTAGCTCAATAAAATTGGTAAGAATAGATGTACAAGAAGGAGTATTAAATATTTAGGAATGGAAAAAGTTTTTGGAAAAGTTAAAATATTATACAAAAAAAAATAGAGCTACTGAAAATTGTAGAAGTTAGCACATGATCCACATTTTGAAAGCTACATATAATATATAAATTTGATCAAAGTGATGAATGTACTAATTTCATTTTTTTTCATTTCACAAAGAGCAATAAGAGTTCTTTAATAAAAAAAAGAAAGTAAAATAAAATAAATACTAAAAAATAGTGATCAATATAGTTGAAGCATATATATTGTCTATTGTCTATTGTACAAAATGATGTTTTTCAATAATTAGGAACTATGTTCCATTATTCTTGAAATTTTTTATAAAATAAAATAATATATGATAAGAAACAAAAGAGAATAAACCCTTACATATTTTTTTACAATTTTATAAAGTATTAACATTAAAAAGCAATAAAATATGTGATGAAAAAGGTAAGTAGATGTTGAGAGAGGAATAAGAAATACAACCAAGAATAAAATGCATCAATAGGAGAAACATTGCATGTTTAATAGTATGAATAACTTAATTTGGATTGGTCACATAAATATGTACAATATACTGCAACAAATAAACATATTGTCTTATAGCCTAGAAGGTCCAATGAACACATGTTAGATTTGTGACTAAAACATAATTAGATATTATCTTAGCCAAGATGGTAAGAGAAATGAAAATAAAGTAAATTATGGATCTATAAATATACCAATTAACAACAAATATCACAAACTTAATAAATGCAAAAAAAAAAAACTCATGACTACTATTATATGAAAAAGTTTAAGTTCATCAAAGTTTCAAAAAAGTGATGTTTAATTGAAAATGCAAATAAAAATATAAAACTAAGAGAAGAAAAATTCTTCCTAACGATTATCTTTTTTGTAACTTGAGCATTATTTTTTTTGGCATATAATAAATATGTCAAAATCAATGTTATCAAAACAAAGTTGCTATGTGAAATAATAGAGAAATTCACACCCCTTAGATCATGATTTTATTCTAATAATAAAACTATCTCCATTTTGTAATATAACATTGAACATCATATTAGTGTACACTTATAATAAATAAAACCCCATGAAATTTACATCTCTAAATTCATTTGAGTAATAGAATTGTCTTTTTTAGAACATAAAACAAGAAAGTACACTTACAATAATAAAAACCACAAACTATCATGCGAGAACAACAATAGTAGTAATAATAATAACAACAACAATAACAACAACAACGATGACAAAAACAAAATAACAATAACCAAGTTGTTATAAGAAATAATATAGCCAATGTTTGGATCTACTTATGAAAAGTAATTATCCATGATAATTACTTGTTTAAAAAAAGTATTTTAAAAATTACTAAAATAAGTAATTATCTTAGATACTTATTTTTCATAAGTAGCTCCAAACAAGTCAGTAGAAATTCATATCTCATAGAGAATGTTTTTTTTTCCTAATATAAAACTATCTCTTTTTAAAATATAACCATAAAAATTATATTAATGTACAATTACAATAATTAAAGCCACATGAAATTTATTCCCTAATAATAATAATAAAACTATCTTCCTTAGAATATAAATTAGTGTACACTTACAATAATTAAAACCACTATTTATCATGGCCATATAAAGCGTGCCTATAAAATAATAATAGTAATAATAATAATAATAATAATAATAATAATAATAATAATAATAATAATAATAATAATAATAATAATAATAATAATAATAGCATAGCCACGGAATGCTAATAGATCCTTGTGCATGAATGATAATATGCAAATCGTACTAATATATAATACACACACACACACACTCAACAAGATTATTTAAAAAAAAGCAGTTTTTTATATTAAAAGGCCTACTTAGAGAATGTAGAAACTTAGACAAAAAACAATGATTTTTTTAAAGTGTAAGAAAGTATCACAAGCAATAACATAAAAGAAACAAATAATTTTAAAATAAAATAAAAGACAAAAACTTATTCAAAGTGTCAATAGGCTAAAAAATAACTTATGATTTTTA
This sequence comes from Tamarix austromongolica, assembly GCA_039764185.1. Taxonomy (NCBI): domain Eukaryota; kingdom Viridiplantae; phylum Streptophyta; class Magnoliopsida; order Caryophyllales; family Tamaricaceae; genus Tamarix; species Tamarix austromongolica. The sequence goes on from CM077817.1 coordinate 75,847,190, forward strand.
GCAAAGATAGTTAATTTCTATAGAATGTAAATAATAGAAAGCCAAATAAATAAACTATAAAAAAAAGTGAACAATTGACCATAAGCTAACTTATATTGGCTACAATGGAGTTTACTTATAATTAGATTAAATAATGAAGAAATTAAGACAAAAGAAAAATTAAATGTGTTGACAGACATGTGAAATGTCGTTTCTAAACTAAGCCCTATTGACTTTTAAAAAAAATAAGTAAACCTTTTATTTACAAGCTTAAATAAATTGTAATAATCAATTAATTTATTTAAAATAATGATGATGATGATAATAATAATAATAATAATAATAATCCTTTGAAGTAGATATTGTGAAGTGTAGCTTAATGTAATCCTTCCCAACTTAGAAGAATTTTTGGACCTTCTAATTTAGGATGATGAATAGTTAATGTGGAATATTGTAAAAGGGATGTTCTTGCATCATTCTTTCTCTCTTAAAAAGGTTCTTCAATCAGATCAAAAGTCTTGCCATGGATGTAGGGAATTAAGTCTTCGATATTAAAGGAGTTGGAGATGTTCGCCATGTCTTGTGTCACATTGAGCTTATAGGAATGTAATCCCCCAAAATTTTAGAAAACCTACAATTTAATAAATAGTTTTATTTGAAATAAATTAGCATTTAAAATTATTTATTTTAATTATTTTATGAATTTTAGAGTATTTAAATTTGGATTAGAGTATTTAATAAATTAAAAATAAATATTTTGTTATTTTATCATATTTTTTTTATTTAAATAAATTTTCAAACTAGTATTTTACTAAAAGTATCCTTTTTAAGCCCATATATTTAATTATATTAAATTAAATTATTAAATAAACTTATTATCAAAAATATTACATCCTACTATTTTATAAATTTAATTATTTTAAAATTTTCCATTTTTCCCACTTTCCTTTTTCCTCCTTTCGTTTTCTTTCTCCTTTTTCTCCTTTTCCTCATTTATTTCTTTTTCCCTTTTTTCCTGGCTTTGGGTCGCCAGGCCAGCCTCACTCTCCTCCCCTCCTTACGCATCTAGGCCATCCCCCCCTGCACCAGCCGACCCAGCCCTCCTCCTCTCCTCCTTTCTTTCTCCCCTGGACCGGCTGACCCAGTCTCTTTTTTTTTCCTTCCCCGACCAGTCTGCTCCCTTATTTATTTCTTCTTCTTTCTTCTGCCTCGACCCAGCAACGCCCCATCCAACACCTTCCCCGACATGTCTTCATCGGCTAGTGCTGCCACCTTGGGCACGTCGGCCACCGTCTGGTGCAACCACTGCCACCACCTACCTTCTTCTCTCTCTCTCACTCTCTCCTACCTTTTTTCATCATTTTGGAAACTAGGAAGCCATTTACCCCATCCCGCATGGCTCCCATTTCCTCCCCTTCGTTACCTTCTCCCTGCCACCCTACGACACCCTGCCACCCGATCACCCACTTGTCCCCTCTCTTCTCCCTCTTCTTTTTCTTCACCTCCTCAGCCTCTCTCTTGCTCCATCTTTCGATTCTCTCCCCTTCCCCAATCTCCCTCTTCTCTCCTTTCTTCACCCTCCATCTTTTTCCCTTTATTTTGCGCGCCACCACCCTCCGCCGCTCCAACAACCACACCCACAGCCTGTAGTGTCTCCTGCCACCTTCTACTACCACCCTGCACCACCTCAACAGCGTCAAAGCCACCTCGCAACTCCCTCTTCCTCCCCTCTTCTTTTTCTCCCTGTTTTTCACCCTTCTCGGTAGCCCACCTACAACCCCTCCTTCCACCGCCTTCTGGCCGCCACCCAACCCACCATTCAACTCCCTGTAACCTCCTCTATGATCCCCATACATTGTTTGGCCAAAAAAATTCCCCGAACCCCTTCATTTTTTCCTCCTCTTTTCCTTCCTTCTTAGCCCCTCCACCTCGACCCACCTCGGCAGCCAACTTCGCCACCTCGCCTCCGCTGCATCTGCCGCCCTTGGCTACCAAAAACCCATCCACAGCATCCATCTACACCCCCTCTTTAATCTTGCACCATTCCCTTGCCTTAAAACCTCTCTCATCTATCTTCTTTCCTAGCCCTAAACCACTAACCCAAAAATAACTAATTTTGCCTCCTTTAACCCCCTCTTCGAGACTTCCTCCTTTTTATTTTGCATGCAACTCATGTTGCATGAGCAGATGAGCTGCTGCATGATTTAGTATTTTAGCACAAAACTTTTAAGGTATAATAGCGTTCTAAGTTAAGTGTTTTATTAATTAAATATTATAAAATTTTATGCTTGGATTTTTGTTTCTAACATGATAAGTTTTGATACTATTTTTTGGTGTTGATTTTTCTATTTAAAGCTTGAATGTTTAATTGGGATACTGGTAAGGTTTGATTTTTACAAGAATTAAGGTAATCGTTAAACCGCACTTAAACACATGGATAAACGTATGTTAGCACATTAGGATTTTTAATATGTTATTATGCTTGATAATTGTGGTTTAATATATATATATATATATATATATATATTCTCGTGTTGATTAATAAAAGGAAAGTATGTTAGTTTATGTGTGGAAACAATGATTAGGGAAAGAGTTTGATTATTAATGAAAGTGTTAAGTACTCATCCTTATTATTTTATGTTATTGTGACCATGTATGCATGAATATTATTATTGTGGGCCCTAGGGGAATTTTAGTAATATTTATTGTGCAAGAATGTGGCCTAAATGTGTGGATGCTAATAAGTATTATATTAAAATATAATAGTTGGTAGAGTTGAATATTGTTAATGGAGTGTTAATATTATTTTTCCGTGTGGTAATGATAATTTAATAAAAGTGGTGTAATAAAGGAGGTAAAGTGGTAATTTCGGAGGCAAAAGGGTAATATGGTAATTTTATGATTAAGTGGAAAAATGGTAATTTTATAAGTATAGGGGAATAATGGTAATTTTGGGAGTAAAGGATAAAGTGGTAAATTTGGGAGTAAAAGGGGTAATATGGTAATTTTGGAAAATAATGGCAAAATGGTAATTTTGTAAGAAAATAAAAAAATGGTAAGTTTGGAGGTAAAAAGGTAAAATAGTAAATTGTAAAACAAAAGGGGTATTATGGTAATTTTATAAGTAAAAGGGTATTGTGATAACTTTGTAAATAAAAGGATATTATGGTAATTAGGAAATAAGAGGTAGAAGGGTAATTTTGTAAATAAAAGGATATTTATAGCAAACTTGGAAGTAAGGGGTAACTTGGTAATTATGATAACAACAGAGGATAATTTGATAACTAAATTATGATTAAAAAAGGGGGCAATTGGCTAATTATGATAATAGAGAAGGGTGACTCGGTAAATTAACCAATAAAAGGATATTATGGTAATTTTAATAATGGAGAAGGGTAATATAGTAATTATAAAAATGTAGAACGGTAAATTAATAATTATAAATATGGAGAAAGGTAAATTAATAATTATAAATATGGAGAGGTGTAAATTAATAATTATAAATATGGAGAAGGGTAAATTGGTAATTATAATTATGGAAAAGGGTAAATTAATAATTGTAATTATGAAGAAGGGTAATTTGGGAGTTATAATAATTAAAAAGAGTAAAATGGTAATTATAATAATTGAGAGGGGTAAAATGATAATTATGATAAAGAAGAAGGGCAATTTGGTAATTTATCCAACTAAAGGGGTAATTTGGTAGTTTGGCCGACTAAAGGGCAAATTAGTAACTATTTAACCGACTAAAGGGGCAAGTTGGTATTCATGATAATGAAGAAGGATAATTTGATAATTTATCCAACTTAAGGACAATTTAGTAATTATAACAAAGGAGAAGGGCAAGTTGGTAATCTAACCAACCAAAATAGGAAATATCTTAAGGGTAACAATTATGAAGGGTGAATCGTGATCTAAAAAGTGTAGGAGATAACTTCGTAACATAAATCGAGTCAGGGGTAATTTGGTAATTATGCAACAAGGAGGGTAATAAAGTAATTTGTCGATTAATGAAGGGATGACTTAACAATTATATAAGTAAGGGGTAAATGAGTATTTTGCACCTAACATGTCGTTGTGACTGCTGAATTTCATAATATGACTTAAATAATGTTGATCATTAGGGTAAGATCATTTGATAATTAGTGAGTATCATGAGAACGAATCCTAATTCGGAATTATATGAGATTATGATAGCCTTAATGAGTTCTGTATGTTATCTTCGATAACCACCTAAATAAGAAACGACTAACGATATCAGAATAATTGAAAATGAATAAGTATCTGATTATTATGCTTTCGTGACCACTTTAATTAAGACACTAATACTTAAAGACATGGTTTAGCCCACAATTATTCTGGTATTTGCTGGTGTGTTTTTGTGCCCCAGCCAAGCCCTATATCTTACTCTATCTAGCTCTACGAACCTAGTTAGGGGGTATGCATACTTATGGATTAGGTTTCCTTGTTGTTAGGGTATTGAGTAGCTTTATGCACTAGTACGACCAGGGTACCTTTGTGTCCCTGGGTTCATGGTTGAAGGGTACTGAGTGGCTTGTATGCACCGGTACGACCGGTGTACCTTTATGTCCCGGGTTCTTGATCTCCCGTCCGAGGCAAATAAATGGAATTTGTTGTGCTAATTAAAGAAAGTAAAAGAAATACTAATATTGAAAGTGAAAGATTAATAAGGCGGGTCCAGTTGACTTATGATATTAAGTACCGATCCACTGGTTACAATAGTGGCCTAGGAGCGTGTTGCCCTGGCAAGTGATTATGAGTACCGATCCACCAGATATAATAATAGCCCAAGAGCATGTTGCCCTGGCAAGTGATTATGAGTACCGATCCACCAGATATAATAGTGGCCCAAGAGTATAATGCCCTAACAAGTGATTATGAGTGTCGATCCACCGGACATAATAGTGGCCCAAGAGCGTGTTGCCATAGATGATGTTGATATGTATTCTGATCCATCGGTAAAAATAGTGGGGGTCCTGAGCTCAATAAAACCAGTCATGTATGTGAATAAAGTTATGGAAAAATACTAATCACTTATAGTGGAACACCATATGAGTCGGGGCCAGACCGGTCCACCGGCGAATAATAGTGGCCAGGAGCGTTTTACCCTGGAAACCGATCCACCGGCATATAATAGTGGTTAGGTGCATTCTGCCCTATAAGTGACCGATCAACCGGCTATAATAGTGGGGTTCCCGCACTCACATGTATATAAAATATGAGATTGATTGAATAATGATGGACTAATGGCTGAAAGTATCGATCATACATTGCGACCTATTGATATCTGATGTGATTGTTAATTATGTGAATGTTATATGTACATATCTTGTTATATATGTATATAGATTTGTATCATGTGTGACATTGCGGGCCTACTTTTAAGTGTGATTTTAAAGGGTTACTCAGTACCATAATACTGAAGGGTTCCCTTTGTGGGGCCGCTGCCTATTCAATGGGCAGTGTCCCTTGCAAGTCTTTTCAGGTGCTACTCAAGTGGGCAAGGGGAAAGAGTGTAAGGATTATCTGGACTTTTAGGGTTCTCCCTTTGCTTTTAATTTCTAGTTTAAATGTATTTCTTGTCCTTGTAACCACCATTGGTGTAATCTATTCTTATAAAGTGTTTATTTGCGCAACTCTGATTTAATAATGGTTTGAATTTTTAGCAATTGATATTTTGTTTTTTATTCTTAGCACTTGGTACTGGAATGGTATAAGGGAACTAGTCTGGTACTAAGTGTGGTGGTAATATCCCCAAAATTCACTGTTTGTTATTTTACTTCCGCTAATCTTTTAATAAAACGAAATTTTTTAATAGTAAATTTTGGGGGTGTTACAAGGAATTATCCACTATCTTTTCTAGCACCTTATATAACCCATCACCCCTTGGAATCAATTTGTTATTTATTCTCATGGGAAATCACTCTTTGTGTAGGTGAAATTAACCTAAATCTTTGGGCTCGTATAAGTGATGCTTGGGATGTTTGTTGGCTCTTATTTTGTTTAGTTCATTCACCTTCTCAATTTATTGTCTCACTGGTTCATGGAGTCTTTTCATGTTTTTAGATTAGTCTTCGGCTTCAAAACTTGTTACTTCACCTATGGGGAGAGGCAGGAGGCCTATGGGAGAAGTGGGATTCAAATCATAAACAACCTCAAAAGTTGTACGGTTAGTGGTATATGCAGGGCACTAATTATATGCAAATGTAGTGAAGCTAAGTTTTGTGTCCCAATCCCTTAAGGATTGTGAACCAAACTTCAGAGGATCATACTGAGGGTCCAATTGATTACTTCAATTTGTCCATTGATTTGTGGCTGGTAGGTGGTACTAAAGAGAAGTTTTGTACTGGATAACATCCATAAGGTCTTCCAAAAATAAATGAGGAACTTGGTATCCCTATTCAAAATATTGGGTTTTGATATACCAAGTAGCCTAACTATTTCTTTAAAGAAGACATCGACTACATAAGAGGTAGTATCTGTTTTTTGGCATGCAACAATATAAGCCATCTTAGAGAACTAATCTACCACCACTATTATAACATCATGTTGCCTTTGTGCTCTAGATAAGGCTATAATAAAATTCATGCTAACATGATCCCATGGTTGGTAGAGGAGGAGGAGGGGAGTATCCTTCCTCCCATCATGGATGACATGCCTACTATTATGCCACAGACACCCCAAGAGCAAGTGACACGTATCCATTGGGAATACATCACAAAATACTTGATCAAGATATGTGTAGTACATCATCTTAAAATTCTTCAAAATTTGTTTAAAATTATAATGATATAAAATAAATTATTTTTGGCTTTGGAATGGGCTTGAAATTATAATAAAAATGTGAATATTAGGTATACTAATTAACTTGCTTACATAATCGATTGAATGATGTGCTGTGTAATTGATATTCTTGTTCTCAACAAACTAGTCAACTGGTTTACCCAAACTGATCAACTGGTTGTCTTACGATTTCAGATCTATTTCTAATTTTGATTTGAATTTCTCTATAATGTTTATAAAAACTTCTGATTAGAGTCTAATTATGCTAATAAGAATGTGTTTAGTTATATGGGATTATTTTCACATTATTTATATCATTACGTATTTTTAATTAGCCAAAATGTTTCTAAAATGCACTTTTGAGGCAAGCCTCACCTTTTTTCTCTTCTCCCTAATATATCCCTCTCTCTTTTGGTAGATGGGGGGTGTAAGATTGACTTTGTACACCATCTCCTAACTTAATAACCTGCTGTTATGCTCATTCTTGATTGTACTCAATCCCTACCAATGCACCAAGCCATCCATCACTTCTTGGTTTTCCACACCTAACCTTACAAGTCTGATCTCCCTCTCTCCTGTGAATGTTGACCTAGTATTGCCTCTAAAATATTCATTTCTGACCCATTTTCATTTCTCATTTATTGTTCTTGATCTCTTAACCCTTTTCTTTGTGGAAATTTTTTCCAAGTGTTGAACATCCCTTCATTCTCCCTTTTCACCTCTATTGAAAAAAATAGAGACTTGCTCTGGTTTTCTCCCTTTTTGTGCGAGCATTACATTCCTTTTTTTTTCCTAATCTTAGTTTTAGTTCTCCATTGCTTTCTTAAGTAAGGAAGAATTAAGGTTGAGAGAGATCCAAGATTTCAACCTTTTCTTTAACACCCTATTTTTGAGAAAATGGGTGGTATTTTGTGTTCTTCATCTTCTTCTTCTTCTAATTTTTCATTATCTTTAATAAAGTGTTGAAATATGATTTTTTAATGGTTTTAACATTGATTCTTTTAGAAACATTTATACTAGAAGAATTACTTCAAGATGAGGCATTCTTATCTATAACATAAATAGGGTTACGTGGTGTATTGGGGTTATGTGTGTGTTGATAGATATGTGAGCATGATCTAATTTATATTATATAATTTGAGCATGTGGTATTATTCTTCCTAAGTTGACATTGCTGGATTTCTCTGATTTTAGGCATAAGTATGTATATAATGTATCCATGTGATTCTATGTGTACGGTGTGGTCGTAGCTGGCACGCAATGTAAACCCTCTTGTTATCACTTGTAGTACTAGCAAATAAGGGTATCATTCTAAACCGTAGATTGAGAGAGCTCACCTCTATTTAACCAGCTTAAAAATATAAATCCTAAATAACACAAAATAAATAAATAAGAAAAATACTAATGGGGGTTATATAAATAAAAATAATAAAATAATAAAAGGAATAAATAAAATAAAAATAAAGAAAAATAAAGGATAACTATAGATATGATAAATATGATAGGGAATCTGAAATCTACCACCAAATTAGGTCAAAAGTATAATATTAATTTCTAAGTCAATAGTTAATTATGAGAATAAGATCGACCAAGTTATACACCAAAAGTAGGTCCATACACCTTATATTACTTCCCTTAATTAATTAAGACAATAAAGCACCAATATTAACCCTATTAAATACTAGAAGTATAGCAGCAACAAGTATCTCCTATATTTAACTAGATTTAATGCATTAAGAATAATTAGAAGGTATAAAATATGTCAAAATATAAACTTATCTAAGCATATGGTATTATTCTTCCTAAGTTGGCATTGTCAGATTTCTTTGATTTTAGGCATAAGTTAGACATTTGAGCATGATTTGTTTGAGTATGTACACAATGTATCCATGTGATTCTATGTGTACAATATGTACTTTTATATATGTGATGACATAGAGGAATGCTAGGATTAATATAGAAAAATGTGGTAAATTTAAGTGTGTGTATCACTAGTTTGGGTAATGTTTTACCCAGACCAGTCAATCAGTTCCTCGAACTCATTAACTTTTTATGCGAGCAGTCAAATGGTTTGGAGTTTTGGATCAATTAGTTATGAGATCAGTCAATTGGCTTGATAAATCAATTGATTGGTTTTGATGAACAGTTGATCGGTTGATTAAATCCATCAATTGGTTTCTATCTAGACTAAAATGTTTTGGTCTCTATTTAGACCCATCGACTTATTAGACAAATCTAGTCAACTGATTTCTATGACCGGTTGATCAGTTTGTCAAACACATCGGCTGATTTCTTCACATGCTAAAATGGGTTGTCCTTTGCTTAGACCCATTGACCAATTGGACTAAACCAGCCGACTAGTTCCCATAAACAATTAATTAGTGAGTCCAACCAACTAACTAGTCCTCTAGTGTGGGTTTTCTTCTGTTCTGGTTGGTAACCTACTAGTTTTTTTTTTTTTATAAATTATTATGTTTCTCTTGGGGTCTTTTATGTTGATACCTCCATGTATATATAGCATTGAAATTATGATTACATCCATGATTGCCTTGCTTTATTAAGAGTCATCATGATGGTATTTGGGGACTTGAATTTAGTTAATTTTGGTGTCATCTCTAAACACCTAATTGGTAGCTTTAATACCTTATGATGTATTTGGTGTTAACACTCGAAAAAATCCAAATGGTGGCTTTATTGTCTATGTGTTTGGTGTTATCACTTAGAAACACTTAATTTGGTTAAATACTGGAATTTAATTGTGTTTGGTGTTATCACTTAGAAACACCCATTTAGTTATGTGTGGATCTTATTATAATTTGTGATATCAATTTAAAATATATAATAATGGTATAAGATTTCATTCGAGCCATTTTCTGTAACTCCTATGGTGCCTATCGAGAGTTAGTGGGTAGGTCACCTTCCGGTTATATTTTTCACTTAGTACTTATTTCCATCTCTACTAGGTTATAGTCGGTAGGGGTATGCGCATATCTTTGAGGTATAGGATTATACTATAGTAGGCCAACATGGAATCTGTATCTAGTTTGGGTGGGTGAGATATCCCAGTACAAGCCTCCTAGCACTTCATTTGTCCATTTCTTAGGCGAATGTGGTGTTCTAAATTTTTATCCCTTGTTGTGGAGACATTCAAGGTGTAGTGGGTGAGGTATCCTAATACAAGTCCCCTTGATATACTTCAAACATGTATGATGGGTCTGATATCCTAATTTGTGGCAGGTGCACTGAATTTGTGGTGTATGTGGTATCCCCAAAGAAAGTCCATTTGATTTATCCTAACCTTGTGTAGTGGGTGTTCCCATGGTGATTATTTATTCTCTTATAACATTTGTTCATGGTGAAGAACTATGTGCGGTCGAATAAAATATCTTATTAACCAGAATTTGTGTGGTCACTAAAAGAAAAATTCTACTATATTTTATATTATATGGATTGTGATGTTTTTACCATATCCTTGTACTTCCATAATTTCCATGCAAGCATGTATTATTATACTAAACCTTGAGATTAAGTGTTGAGCTGTACCGATATAATATCACCAAGCTATTATGTGACTTCAATGTGCTACATGAGCCTTACCATGTTTCAGATAATATGTTTCAATACTTCACCATGTGGTCACTATGATAATCTAGCTTTTAGTCTGAGGAGTAGAGAAAGATTTGCAAGGTTACGACTCATAGTTAGAGTATGCTGAGGGTGATAACATGGGTCATTAGGGAGTCATTTCTTGGGGTTGGAGGTTTATGTTTATGCCTAAGAGTTAAGCTAACTGGTTAGTTCCCACTATTTTGGGAAGTTTTTTTATTTCTAATTATTTAAACTCTTGGCTCGATTTCCTATTTTTAGTTTTGTAAAACTATCATACTTATTCTATCATTATAGCCTTTTGATGTGAACTTGAGGATATTTATAGCCTTTTGATGTGAACTTGAGGATAAAATAAAATTATCATAATTTATTATTAGCAAAAACTAAAATTTTGGTGGATGGTCCTACATTAATATATATCACCTAGGGTTGAGCTTATGTTGCCTATTTACATACTTTAGAGACTCATGATCAGTATGTAATACACATTGTACGGGCCTTAGATAATGAGACTAATGATCTAGAGCCCTAATAATGGCATGAAACTCTTTCTCATATGTGCTATATTTGGATATTGATCCATTGATCTTATCACTAAAAAAGGATATTGTCTTGCCTTCTTATAGTAGGACCTCTCAAATCCTAACTCCACTTGCATCACATTTACCTTAAAAAACTTTAGCAAAATCCAGTGACCTAAAGATGGGGGCCTCACTTGACTTACCCTTGATCTTCTTAAATGGGATCTTCTTAGACTACAAGTGTGATGCATATGGTAAACAAGTTGGCACATACTTAATGAAAAGTGGTGCCTTATGGGATAATTGACTAGTGAAAGCTAAAATGGGAAAAATAGATGAGACGTATGATAATATTTAATCTAAGGTAGGTCTAAAATCAAACACTCACAACTACCACTCAAGGTTTCAACACTTGAGATAAAAATTGTGAGATTTTAATCTCAAAACAAATTTCTCACTCAAATTTGTAGATGGTGAGTAGGGAGCTCAAAAATCTAATTCAAAATTCAAAGGGGTAGTGTCCTAGTGTATTGACGCCACCCATATTTATAGTGGAAACCATTTGTATAAAAAGTCCATTCTACCCTTCCTTTACCTACTTAGTTACATTCCAATCAATTTGGTTACCAATTACAAGTTAACAATGAATTCAATTGTAACTAGATTAGGTTTAGCACATGGAGGGTGTTATGGCTTGATTTTAGATGCCCATGCAAGTTTATTTATCAAGTACAATCAATTACTCACTCCCCATGCTTAATTAATCAATCATCATGCTTTAGTCAATCAACGCCACCTAATTTGTGGGGTGATCTTTTTTCTAGTGGATAGGGTTGACTTAGGTTGGTTATTAGCTTGATAAGGTTATTACCCAAAGTTAACTTAGCTATATTTCCTCACATACTCCACCATCCACTTATCTTGCTTCTTTTTTATTTTTTTTCTTTTTGAAATTAGTCTTGTAACAAGTTTTATTTGGCTTCTTACATGGTATAACACTTGGGATTAATAATAAAATATCTTATAGGACTTAGGCTTGATGTGCCGCCATAGTTGGCCGGGCTTGGGCTGGACATGCTACCACAATTGGTTGTGCTTGTATTGGACGTGCCACCATGCATACATTATTGGTGCATGGGCTAGTATGTCCACTTATTTTATTATATTTTTCTAATTAAGTTTATCTAAGTTAAAAGTATTTTGTGATCCTCTAACTTAGAAAAATTAATTAGTAAAATATTATTATGGGATGCTCCTACTTCATCCTCCTCGTCTTGGGAGGGTTCCTCCTCATCTACATAGGGCTCATCGTGAAGATAGGGGAGTAGACCCCCAAATTAAATGCTTTTGATATATTTCCTATATCCAATAGTATCTCAATCCAATAAGAATTACTTCCAATATTCTCAAAAACCTTGAAAATTCCATCACTTCTTGCCATAAGCTTGTTTTTTTCTTCTGGAGGAAAAACTTTCTCTTCTAAGATGTAGCCACACAAGATATATTGGTTCAAAATTTTTTTCCCTATGGTGTTGTTTGGCCTTCATTTTATTTATTTCATTAAAATGATTGATTCTTTATTTGACTTTCTTATATAATTTCTTGAAGTCTTTAATTCTATCTTTGGCTACAAAATTTGTTTGGGCCTTGATACAAAGTGGAATGAACTCGATGGGAGTGATAGGTTTTATACCATACATGATCTCAAAAGGTGAATGGTTGGTGGCATATGTGGGTGATCTATTGTCTACAAATTTGGCATGAGGAAGCTTAAGGTCCCAATCCTTGAGGGATTTGTGCACTAAGCTATGCAAGACTGTGGTCAGGGTTCGGTTGGTGACTTCAGTTTGACTATCCATTTATGGGTAGTAGGCAATGCTAAATAGAAGTTTAGTACCAACCAACCTCCACAATGTTCTTCAAAAATAGATAAAGAATTTGGTATCCTTATCTAAGATAATAGACTTAGGAATACCATGAAACCTTACTATTTATATAAATAATATATATGCTATATAAAAGATATCATGCATCTTATGACAAGGGACAAAGTGAACCATCTTGGAAAACTAATTTGCCACTACTATAATGGTGTCATTTTAGCTTTATTTTCTATGCAAAGATGCTATAAATTCCATACTCACATGGTCAAAAGGTTAATGAAGGATGGGTAATGGAGTGTAGAGTCCTTGGTGGAAGTGACTCTTGGACTTTTGATAAGCAGCACATCTAGCTATGACTCTATGTACATTAGTTAATATCTTAGGGTAATAAAAGTGCTCTTGAAGTACATCATAGGTCTTGATGATCGAAAAATGTTTGGCTATCCCACCTCCATGTGCTTTTCATATCAATAACTCTCAAATGGAACTCTTTAGAATTCAAATTCAAACCTTAGTATTATTGAAGAGGAATCCATCTTGTATGGCATAGGCACTTTGAATCTTGTCTCAGTATTCAAGGTATTTTATAAAGTCTTCATCCTTTTTATATAGCCCCTTCAAGCATCCAAACCCTAACACCCAAGCTTCTAATAGGGACAATATGCTTCTAGAGAGGGTATCAGCTACTACATTAGTTGTACCACTCTTATGTTTTTGCTACAAAAGAGAAGGATTATAAAAATTCTATCCACCTAGCATGCTTAGGGTTGAGCTTATGTTTCCTATTTACATACTTTAGAGATGCATGATTGGTACTTAATATAAATTGTTTGGGCCTTGGATAATGAGACTGATGATCTAGAGTCCAAATAATGGCATAAAAATCCTTTTCTTACATGTTATAGTTAGATCTTGATTCATTGAGCTTCTCATTAAAATAAGCTAATGGCTTTCCTTTATATAGTAGGACCGCTCCAATCCCAACTCTGCTTGCATCATATTCAACTTAAAAAACTTGAGCAAAATACAGTAGCCTCAAGATGAGGACCTCATTTAACTTGACCCTTGATCACTTCAAATGCTTCTTTGGCTATAGATGTCTACTTGAATTCTCCCTTCCTAAGACACTCAATGATAGAGGCTAAAAGAGTGGTAAATTATTTTATGAACCTCCTACAAAATGAAATAAGTCCATGAAAGGATTGAATGTGAGTAATGGATGTGGTTGTAGGCCTTTAATTTATTTCCTCCACCTTTGAATCAATCATTGAAATACCATCTAGTGTGAATCTACAAACAAAAAGGGAGAATTTAAAGGTTAGAATGAATTTAGGATCAAAGGGTTCAAGATTATGGAGAGAGATGAGAATCTTCAAGCAATATTCAACAATAATTTATCTTTGAATGTTTCTCTAATAATGCATTCAAAGGCTCTAGCTAATATTACTCCAGGTAGTCTTAGGAAGAAAATTTTACTCAAAAGAGAGAAGGATAATCAAGTATTAACTTTGTATTAGATTCAACTATTCTTCTTCTTCTTCTTCTCATGTACAAGGGTGTCGAGTCCTACCTTATATAAGTAGTGATAAGTTTGTTATGTAGCACACAAAGATAGCCACATTAATGCACACATGGCTAACTAGCACACTAACCTCTAATAGAAACATATTACTAACCTATATAATACATGAACCGACCTATAAATTATTACAAACAAACTTAGCTAATTACTATATGGAAAAAACTAACAAAAGCCCTAATTTATATAAAAATGATAACTAGGTCTTCTTTGACTTGAAAGTTTGACTTCCATGCATAATAGCTCATTTGACTTGTAATAACTTGTAATATAAGAAGCAATCTTAAATATGTTGACATTTTAAATCTTTTACTTACAAATATGTTACATGCTTATAAGAATCACTTAAAATATATTTGTTATGGTTAGTCAAAGTTACCATCAAATATACATATTGTAATAGGCTTCATTATAAAGAATTACAAATCCTCATTATTATGGGAATCCTTAGATGCATCATGAGAATCCATATATGTTCATACATCACCATTCTTAATTACAATGAACACTAGGAAGGTGAATTTTGGTACAAAAAAGTTACACTTCTCTAACTTTCCATGCAGTTTTTTGTTCCTAAGTGCCAAAAGTACAAGCTTTAAATGCTTTATATGGTCTTCACTAACAAAGGGGTACACAAGTATATCATCAAAGTAAGCAACAATAATTTAGAGATAGAGGGCCCAAGGAATTCATCCATAAGCCTCATGAAGGTGCTAGAAGAATTTGAGATACCGAAAGGCATCACCAGCTATTCGTATAATCCTCCCTTAGTCTTGAAGGTTGTTATCCATTCATCTCCCTCCTTTACTTTTATTTGGTAGTATCCACTTCTCAAATCAATCTTAAAAAGCACACAAGATTCATGTAAGCAATCCAACATATCATCAACTCTAGGTACAAGATACCTATACTTGATGGTGATATTGTTGGTAACTCTACTATCAATACACATCCTCATATTTCCATCCCTCCTTGATACCAAATAGGCCAATATCACACAAGGACTAACAGATTCTCTAATGAACCCTTTTTACAATAACTCGTAAACTTGTCTTTATAGCTCTTGAGCCTCCTTAAGATTAAATCTATAGGTGGGCTTGTTAGACATGCCTATTATATTGCCAAGATCTTCTTAGCAATACATGGAAAGCATCCATGGGAACCACATCACATACCACATTATCTTTGTATGTTATATCAATGGCAAAAGGAACTATAAATTTCTTGGTCACCTCAACCATACTTCAATTATTACACCATTATAGCTTATATGGTTTAGCATGTTGAAAAGTAGGCAAGTGAAGTTTCTCCACAAGTGTGCAAGAGGATAGATTTGCACAACTACCTCCATCAATAATATACCTACCAAGGATTGTGCACTTGGTTTGAAATATATTCTCCCATTATGTCTCCTCCTTCATGAACTCCTTCGTGTGCAATGCCTTTCTCACCATTTTGATCTCTCCTTCATCTGGTGTGCTTATTCTATTTATTTCTCCTCCTCATGGCCGAATTTGGTCTCTTCAATTTCCTCTTCATGGGTTTCCTCCTCCAAGTTCAATAAATTCATAACTCTTTTGTTGGGACACTCATTTTGATAGTGCCCTAGGCCTTAACACTTGAAACACCTCATGAAATTTGGTTTGTTAGGTTCAAACCTAACACCTTTACCCTTGTCCTTCACTTCAAAATTTCTAATGGTAGGGGATGGCTTGGATGATGAAGGGGCCTCTTTGGAAGTGTTAGTCGTAAACCTTCCTTGAGAAAGCTTCTATTCTCTCTTCTCCTTCCTATGTTTCTCCACCTTAGTGGCTAGATGAAAAGGCTCATCTAAGGTGTAGTGATCTTAAGGATTACAAACCCAAATCTCTTCTCATCATTATAGCCTTTAGCTTTAAACATCCTAGAGCATATCAACTCCCACTCTAGAAAGTCTTCTTGATTATGTGATCCATCAAACTCAGGCACTTTGGCTCTGATATCATGTAACACCCCCAAATGTACTACTGAAAAATTTCGTTTAAATCAAAAGGTTTAGCGGAAGTGAAAGAATTAAAACCGTAAACTTGGAGGTATTACCGCCACACTTAGTACCAGACCGGTTCATTCCTACCGTTCCGATACTAAGTGCTAAGGATAAACTAAACAATCGTTAAATAAGAATAATCAAAATATAGGTCCATAGTTAACATAGATCATTCACGAAAACACGAGTCAACAAAAGTTAGGATATAGTTTAAGAATACAACTTAAGAGTACGGTTTCAAAGCAAGAAGCACAGTACAAAATATAGCTTAATAAAATAGATCCCAAGGGACCAATATCCGGAGCGCCTACTCACTCAAGTCAAGCCTTCCACCCCAAACTAGTAACCGGTCAAAACCTGCATAGGAGGTCTGCTCCCCACCATCGGTGGATCATCACAGGACCCATTCAATCAAGGTAGTATCAGTACGGGTCCAATACTGAGTAAGGGCGCAGGTGCGCTTAGGCTAAGCATACAATCATACCACATAGTATACATAGCACAATCATATAGACAACATGCGATAACTTGCAAGATAAGGCCTGAATACTTTTCTAGTGACTTATTCTTATTTCTCATTAATAATACGTTCATTCCACACATATTCTTTAATAGTCCATGCGAGTACGGGAACCCCACTATTATAGCCGGTGGAACGGTCACGAGGGCCATGCCCTGCCACTATTATAGCTGGTGGACCAGTCATGAGGGTAACATACCCTGCCACTATTATTTGTCGGTGGACCGGTCTGGCCCCGTCTCACAAGGTGTTCCACTGTAAATATTTCTATCTTTCCCATGTCTCTTACCATTATTCTGATTAGTTGTTGAGCACGGAATCCCCCACTATTATAGCCGGTGGAACGGTCATGAGGGCCATGCCCTACCACTATTATAGCCGGTGGACCGGTCACGAGGGTAACATACCCTGCCACTAATATTTGCCGGTGGACCGGTCTGGGTCCGGCTCAACATCTTTCTCTATAAGTGGTTAGTGTTCAAAAGATCTTCACCATTGATATGCATAAATCATTCTCTATATGCTTTACACATCACAAACAATAAAATTCCACATTCATAACTACACTTTAATCAATAATACACATGATAAAACCAAACAACTCTAAGTAGCCAAAACAACCCTAATTGTCCATACCAAACCATGGTTAACCATTCATAACCCTATTTTACCATAACAACCATTCTTAGCCATCCCAAACCTTAATTATCCTCAACAACTCGCAATTAGCTACTCCAACCCTACTTAATCACAACGACCCAGAGTTAATCACTCCAAAACCCTAATTCTGTCTCCTCCATACCCTTATACTACTCCACGTACTATTTTCCGTCCAAAACAGTTAGGCACCTAAATAATGCTTGCATTACCTCCCTTATGCCCCAAATCGACCTTTCATACCTAAATTTTGCTCTCACGCAAACGTTACACATCCCGTGCAACCTCTCGAACTTTTCACACAAACCCTAAATCCCATACAATCATTAACTCCCATGCAAAACCCTAACTCCACCATGCAAACCCTAATACCACCATACAAACATTAATACCACCACACGAACCACAACACCACCATGCAAACCCTAATACCACCATAAGCCATTAATATCACCATGCAATCATGAATACCACATACAAACATTAATGCCACCACACAAACCATAACACCACCATGCAAACCCTAATACCACCATAAGCCATTAATACCACCATGCAATCATCAATACCACCATACAAACCCTAATACCACCATGCAAACCATAATACCACCATGCAAACCCTACTACCACCATGCAAACCATAATACCACCATGCAGCCATTAATACTACCACGCAACCATTAATTAAACTCTCCCACAAAAAACCATAAAAATCATAAATCGGATTCTCCCACACAAACCCTAGCATTCTCATTTTATTCTTCCACCCATGATTCATTAACATATTTAGATCCACTCACTCCCCTTGGTCAATCTCCTTCCCCATCCTCCTTCCTAATACATCAATTCCCTCACATGCATGTCTTACAGGATCACGACACATATCATCACATATACATAATACACATGCCATGTAAACATACCACACATATTTCATCTCCATGTCATACACACGCAACATAATTGATAATGATAAACGTAGGGTGCATAGCATGCGAAACACATAATACATGTAGACACACAAGAGGCCTTAGTTACATCCTTACCTAAGGCGACGCCGGGCTTGGAGCACGCTCCTATAACTCCTTAGGGCTTTGGCCGGGGTTACCTATAAAAGGGGGATAAGCTAAGTATTAGTTTCCCTTTCAAGTACCATCAACCCTTATTCTAGTTTAGGATTAGGGTTTTTATTACTAAAAAGGGTATTATACAAAAACTAGGGTTTTTACCTTAGAATTAGTATACTAAATATTAGTAGTCAAAATATATTTATTTTTTGATACTTATTGTTACACTTATTTTATTAAACCCATTAGTTCTAATCTTGTAGTAATAGGGTTTATGCTAGCTATAGGAAAATAGTGTTAGTATTAATAAAATAGTGACACTAATGTCTAGTGGTGGAAACCCTAGCGTTTTAAGGCCAAGTCTATTAATGGCATAATATTTGAAATAATAATATTATAAGGTCACAATATTACAAGTAATTATTCCTAAGGGTGATAATGATAATAGTTGTATATTCTTGTATAATACAAGGGTTCAAATGCTTTTGGTTACAATAATAAGGTAGTGATAGTAGTAATAATAGTAATAGCTAATAATAGTGTCCTAGTAATGAGGTTAGGGTTAATGTTAAATGGTATGGTAATAAGGTTCAAGTACTCTACTTAGTTAACAACCACATGATATTTACTAGCTTGAGTAAAGTAACATAGATAAGAACAAAAGTAGTCTTATTATTAACAATAGTGATAAATGTGTTAAGTATAATAATAATAATATAAAAAATAATAATAATAAACATAACAATAATGCAACCAAGTAAGGTTAAGCAATAATAATAATAACCATAGTAAGGATAATAGAAATAATAATAATAATAATGTTAATACTAATAATTATAAAAATAAGACCAAAGTTAAGTATAGTACAAGTTAGGGTTTAAAAGGGATGTTAGTATTAGTAAGAAAATAAGAACATTAATGATGGAGACAATAATAATGATAATAATGAAAGTAATAATAATAATAATCATAATAATAATAATAATAATAGTATTAATATTGGTAGAAAATAGTAGCAGTTATATAAAAGGGGTATTAGGGTTTGGATGAGTGGAGAACCACCTAGGGTCGGTGGTGGTCCGGCGGCGGCGCGTGGCGGCGACGACGACGGCGGTTGAGGAGGAGAAGAGGCGGAAAGATGGAGGTGGTGGTTAGATGGGAGGAGAAAAGAAGAAGTTTGAGGTGGGGGAAGAAACAGCAGATGAAGGGGAGTGGAATGAGGGTGGTGGCGTGGCAAGGGGTGGCGGTGCGCGGTGGTTGGTGCGGCAGCCGAAGGTGGTGGAGAGAGGTGGAAGATGGGGGTGGAAGGAGGAGAGGGAGGCAGGGGGAGTTGAAGGCAGGGGAAGGTAGAGGAAGCTTCCCTGGGTGTTTTGGAGGGTGGAGGAGGTGCCGGCAGAGGCGGAAATGGGCGGCGCGAGGGGCGGCGAGGGCTGGAACAAGTTGTTCGAGGAGGCACTTTTGCATGCCCCGGGTGGCTCGTGCAAGGCAAGGGAAGGGGTATTGGTGGTCTGGTTTCGTAGAGGGAACTGCAGGGATGGTCTCGGTGGGAGGAGTTGGTTGCGGTGGTCGCCGAAGATGGCAGAATAGAGAGTTGTTTGGGTGGCGGCGAGCGGCTGGGCTTTCTAGGCTGCGAAAGAGGGAGCTCGGTTACAGCTGCTAAGACGGGCATTTATAGGCTAATTGAGGAGGAAAAGGACAAGAAAAGAAGAAGACAAACGAGCAGGTGTGGTAGGACCACCGGCCGGTGGTGCAGTCCTGCCATGGTAGATTAGGTCAGGGAGGGGGAAGAAAAGGAAAGGAGATGGCACGCGGGAAGGGGAGAGAAGGACTTGGTCAGGGTCGAAAAGATGAAAGAAAATGTCAGGGAGGGCACGGGAGGATGGTTGACGCAGGTGGCTGCCGGCAAAGATCGTGTTTGGAGGTCGGGGTGCAGGTTGGGGTGCAGGTCGGGGAAGAAGAGGATTGGACCGGTCGGTCCACGGGGGAAAAGAAAAAAAAGGAAGAGGGTCGGTTCGGTTGTTGCCCAAGAGGAGACAAGCGAGGGGGAGTAGGCCGCGCGGCTTGGGCTACGCGGGACGGGGTATGGGTAGGGGGTCTGGGCCGACGGGCTGGCCCAACCGGGGGGGAGATGGAAATAATGTAATGGAGGAAGAGAGAAAAAGAAAAGAAGGGAAAAAAGAAAAATGGAAAATGGAAAAAATGATAAAATGGTTGTGTTGGGGGTATTTGGGTCTTTATTTATTTTTATATTTAATTTAGATATTTAATTTTAATAATAATTATTTTAAGAATAATAATTAAATTTATTTTTAGATTAATTGGGCTATTTGGGATAAATTTTCCTTAACTTCCCTTCTAATTAGTAAAATGTCTAAAATTTTATAAATAATTTATTTATTGATTTATCTTTATTTTCCTCAATTAATTTTCTCTTTATTTAATGAAGTAATTTATTTTCTTAATTTTCCCTAATAAATCATTATTTGCCATAATTTCTAAATTAGGATTTTTTTGGGGTATTACATATCACCAAAAAGATCTCTGTTTTCATATCTCCTTCTTCTATTATGTGGAGAATCACTAGATGAGGGAGTAGAATCACTAACACCATCACTTGTGCCACATTTAATAGTGTCATGTTAGTGAAGTAGGGTCTCCTTCATGTTTGTGGGGAAACATTTGGTCGTGGAGTGTTATAATTTTGCATGAGATTCTAAAACATGTCAAGAACTCTTCTCATGTTATTTTGTAGGATTTTAATGGCACAGTCTCTTATCAATTTTTATGCCTCTTCAAGGCTCAAGCCTCTTGGAATTTTCTCATCACCAATAGTTGATTGAGTTCCAAAAAGAAAATAATAGAGTAAGGGGATATGTTTGGTTAGGAGAGGTTAAGTGAGGTTCAAAAATTATGGTGGATGGCAAGTTTTTTTTTTGTGAAGTGTTTGGGCGTAGATGGGGTAATGAAAGAAAATATAAGA
The DNA here is from genome assembly GCA_039764185.1 of Tamarix austromongolica. Lineage (NCBI taxonomy): Eukaryota > Viridiplantae > Streptophyta > Magnoliopsida > Caryophyllales > Tamaricaceae > Tamarix > Tamarix austromongolica. Next base: position 75,868,817 of record CM077817.1, read on the forward strand.
TGAAAATTATCCCAAATTATCAACCTTAAGCTTTGATACCAATTTGATACGTAGGCTAAACAAGTTGGCACATGCTTAATAATGGTAGCTTATAGTACAATTTGCCACCGAAATTCAAAATGGAGAAAAGAGATGAGAAGTAAGATAATATTTGATCTAAGGTAGGTACAAAGATCAAACACTCACAACTACCACTCAAGGTTTCAAAACTTGAAATAAAAGTTGTGAGATTTAATCTATAAATAAAGTTTTTACTCAACTTTGTAAATGGGGCATAGGGAACTCAAAAATTGAATTTTTAATTCAAAGGGTTTCAGGATATCTATATTCTATTTGAACAAAAAATCCATTATACCCTTCGTTTTACCTACTTAGCTACATTCCAACAAATCTAGTTACCTAATACAAGTTAACAAGGAGTTGAATTGTAACTAGATTAGGTTCAACACATGGAGGGTGTTATTAGATACCCATAACTCTGTATAGCTTACCATACTAGTTGATTTATCAAAGTATACTCAATCACTCATTTCCCATACTAACTCAATCAATCATCATGCTTTTGTCAATCAACATAACTTGGTTTTTGGGGTTAAATCTTTTGTTTAGAGGATAAGGTTGACTTAGGCTGGTTATTAGCTTGAGATGATTATTACCCATATTTGACTTAGATGAATTTCCTAACCTACTCTACCATCTTCTTTTTTATTTTATTTATTCATTTTTTAAAAAAATGAACCTTATAATAAGGCTTATTTGGCTTCTTAGGTGGCATAATACTTAGGATTGACAATAAAATACCTTGTCAGACTTGGTCTTTATGTGACACCATAATTGGTTGTGCTTAAGCTAGACATTCCACCATGCATGCACAGTGATGTATATGAGAATCAACTTGGGTTTTACTAGGTGTTGGCGTTCTAAAAGATAGAACAACTAAAAAAAAAGAGTGAAATGGAAGAAATTTAGAGTTGGTAAAAATTGATTATTGGTAACCCATTAAATCAATACTTGAAAGAACCATCTAAGGTTTAAACTCTTAGGATAAATATTGTATGATTTTTGCAAAGAAATTCAAACTCTCACACTTAGATAATGAAGTGAGGGTTGTTGGTTCTTAAGAGAAAAATATAGAGTCAAAAGGTGATTTCCTCTCATTTCATCTTATCCTTAACACTTATAGAAGAAGTTCATGAGTAAAGGCTACAACTTAACCAACTAATACATGTTATTAGAGCCTAAATAAAGAAGAAACTCTAGCTAAGTTCCATCCTATGTGTTTCCATCATAGGGGTGGATACTTATGCCAATTTTTGAACCTCCACACCTAATAACAGATGTTGTAATTCTTAAATCAACTATAATACATATGATTAGAGCCTAAATCAAGAAGACACTATAGCTAAGTTCCATCCTATGTGTTTTAGTTATAGGGATGGATACTTATGCCAATTTTCAAACCTTCGCCCCTAATATCACATGTTCCAATTCATAAAACAACAATAATACACAAAGTAAAGAGACAAAGGCCCCTTTTAGTCTTTTAAGTAAAAAAAAAGAATAAGAAAGAAATGTCTTCTAGACATCCTTATTCTTTCCTAAGTTTACATTATTCTTCCCAAGTGTTGAAAGTGACTTGACATTCAACTTGAGAGGAACTTGTGGCTGATTTTTGTGGCTCCTAAGGTATTTTTATAAGCTGGCTTTTTTAGGGTTTTTTAGGGTTAAAATACAATGGAAACATGGATAAAAATATGGGGGGACTTTCAAACAACATGGCCTTATGTGCCTTCTTTTCAGTTGGTTTGTGGATAACAAAAGGAGAAGGTTGATTGGCTTGTATGGATAGTATGGCTTACATATTTACATGGCTAGGTTTTGATATATAATTAATTTGTCGAAGTAAGGAAAGTTTTGTGGCTCTCAAACTTAGAATAATTAATGGCTAGATTAAGAGCATCAATTGGGAAATGTTATTCCGTCATCCTCTCCCTCTTAAAAGGAATACTCCTTGTCTTTGAAAGGTTCATCATGAATGTAGGGAAGTAGATATCCCACATTAAATGTATTCAATATATCTCCCATATCCTTTAGTAGTTCTAGCTTATAATCATTGTCACCAATATTCTCAATAACTTTATAGAGGCCATCACTTCTAGGCATGAGTTTGTTCTTACTTTTAGAAGGAAATCATTCCTTCCTAAGGTGAAGCCAAAATAGATCTCCTAGTTTATATCACGTGAAGTTTCTTTATTACCTTAGTCCTTTCTTGTGCTTCAAATTTGGTGTGAGCTTTAATGTAAAGCGGTAGGAGATTGATGGGAGTAGTAGGGTTCACCCCATATACTACTTTAAAGGGTAAGTGTCTTGTAGTATAGGTTGGTGATCGTTTACAGGTAATGTCAGCATGTGATAGTTTGGTTTCCAACCCTTTACAAATTTATGACGTAAAATTTTGAGGAGCATTGTGAGGGTTCTATTAGTGACCTTGGTTTGCTAATTAGTTTTGGGATGGTAAGTTCTATTGAATAATATTTTGGTACCAAATAACCTCCACAATATCTTCTAGAAGTAGCTAAGGAACTTGGTATTTTTGTCTGAGATAATGGACTTGGCTATATCATGTAGCCTAACTACCTCCTTGAAAAATATACCGGCTATATAAATGGCATCATCCATATTATGACATGCAACGAAATGAGTCATTTTAAAGAATCGATCCACCACCACCATTACTACATCATTTTGACTTTATATCCTAGTCAATGCTACAATTAAGCCCATACTCACATGATTCTATGGTTGATGTGGGATAGGTAAGGGAATGTAGAGTCCTCAATAGAAATGACTCTTGGACTTTTGACAAGCAACACATCTAGCTATTACACTTTACATATCTCCCATAATTTTAGGCTCATAAAAAATGCTCACTAAGTACGTCCACTATCTTGTTGATGTCAAAGTATATAACTAGTCTTCCTCTATGCTCTACCCTCACAAGTAATTCTCTAATAGAACATTTAGGAATGCAAATCTTGTTGGACTTGAAGAGGAACCCATCTTGAATGAAAAATGACCCATTATTCTTATCTTGATCCTTGAAGTAGAAGCTAAAGTCTTCATTTTCCTTATAGAGCTCTCCAATGCACCAAACCCTAGTACTTTTGCCTCTGATAAAAAGAGCATACAATACCAACTACAAAGTGAATCTACTACCACATTTTTACTACTTTTGTGTTTTTCTATAAAGGAAAAAGATTGAAAAAATTCTACCCATCTTATATGCCTAGGATTAATCTTATTTTGGACATTGAAGTATTTCAACACCTCATTTTCCATTTGTAGCAAAAAAATAATTGTGGCCTCAAGTAGTGTGACCTATCAAGGGATCTCACTAAAGCATAGAACTCCTTGTCATATGTGCTATGATTTACCCTAAAGCCATTGAGATTTTAACTAAAGGAAGCAATTGGCTTTTCTTCTTGTAGTAAAAAAGATTCAATGCCTACCCAACTATTATCACAAGCAACCTCAAATAATTTTTTGAAGTTAGGTAACATTAGGATGGGTGCTTTACTTAGTTTTTCTTCAATCACCAGAAAGGTGTCATAGGAGTCCTTTGTCCACTAGAATTCACCCTTCTTAATACATTAAGTTATAAGTGTTAATAGAGTACTAAATATCCTAATGAACCTCCGATAAAATGAAGCTAGACTATGAAAAGATCTCACTTGTGTTAGGTTGTAGGAGTGGGGCATGTTTTGATGGCTTCTACCTTGGACTCATACATGGCTATTCCATATTTAAACACCAAAAAACCTAGAATTGTGACCCCAGGTATAAAGAATTCATACTTCTCTAGCTAAGCATATAAATTGTGACCTCTAAGTGCTAGAAATACAAGCTTGAGATGCTTTACATGTTCTTCCTCACTAGAGCTATACAAAAGGACATCATGAAAGAAAACTACTACAAATTTTCAACTCATTATTAAGCTTGAGACTACAAATTTCCTCACTAGGAGCATTTGAAAAACCAAATCGCATAACCATCCATTCATACAATCCTCCTTTGTTTTTAAATGTAGTTTTCCATTCATCACCATCTTTCATTATTCTTTAGTAGTAGCCCATCCTTATGTTGGGTTTGGAAAACAAGCATGCACCATTCAAAAAGGCATGCATATTATCAATTTTAGGTATAGGATACCTATACTTGACAGTAATGTTGTTAAAAACTCTACTATCAACACACATTTTCATGGTACTATCTTCCTTAGACAACAATTTGTCTACTTGCCTTTGCAACTCTAAGACTTCCTTAGGGTTTCACCTATAGGCCTCCTTATTAGGGAGTGTATCACAAGGTATAAAGTCTATTTGGTGATCTATGCCTCTAATGATGTATATCATTAGGGAATAATACATAATCAAACTCTAATAATGCCCTAACTGATAGCTCATTACAAACCCTCCCCTAGTTATCCTCTAGCAACAATAACAAGTAAATTAAATTTTCTTTTATTAAGGCCTTATCTAAACACTTTTTACATATGAGTAAGGACTTTTTACAACTCATATCAACATGACTAGGCTGAATAGCTAAAGGAGTGAGAAAAATCTTCTTCCTCAAAAAATTCAAGTAATAAGTGTTCCTTCTTCCATCATGCAAACCACTTCTATCAAATTGATGTGGCCTTCCAAAAACACTTCCTAAAAGTAAATTATAACTACATCGCACAACACCTCATATTGATTGGTCTTCCTAATGGATAATAGCCCTTTCACTAGCTTTGTCACCTCCACCTTTTTACCATCATTAAGCCATTGTAGCTTACACGGTTTGTCACGTTTTATAGTAGGAAGACTATGATCCTCTATTCCACCTTCCTAGCTATGTATTTCCTAAGATCACTAAGGAAACAAGACATAGTATATTCTTCTAACTCATCCAAATCAAGCCTCATAGAGAGCTTTTCAAACTCTTTAATTTACTCCTCTACATGCAATGACCCTTGTTTCAAAGGCGATATTTTGTTGCACAGGTTTTGAGTAAAAGAAGGATGAAGGAATCTCTCCTTCATCAACTTTTTCATTTTCATCCACAACTTAATGTTTAATTTTTAATTTTTTTTCTCCTCTTTTAAACTAAAATCTCCCACCATAAGGAGGCATGACCTTGGAGCTTAAGAACTGCCACCTTAAAGTTTTTTTTTGTGTTGGAATAACCTTTAGCTTCAAATAATTTACTACACCTTAACTCTTGTTCTAGAAATTCTTGGGGATTGTGATTCCCTTTAAACTCTAAGACCTTCGCCCTAATATCATGAAAGTTTTCTTCTTTTTTAATACTCCTCCTCCTTATCTCCATAGAGGACTAGCCTAAGGAGGGGTCTTCTCTAGTCTCACTACCAACATTCTCAAAAACTTCAAGTGGCTTATGAATTGGGGGTGTTGATGGTCTCAGTTCACATAAGGAACTAATTATAATACCCGTATTTTTAAATTTTAATTTTATTAAGCTTAATTATTTTGTTCGCATAATTTGATGTAAACATTTAATGGATTTATCGACAATTTTGACTTTATATTTGAATTTAATTAATTGTTGTCTTTGTTTATCATTCTAGATAAATTTATTCATGACCATGAAATTATTATAATCATATGATTTTAATTTTTGGTTAAAAATATGTATTTTCATCCATTCTTGTATTTTGATTTTTTTTTATATTTTAGATTTCTATTTGATTATATCTTTATCGTGTGATTATAACTTTCTTTTGGAGTTATATTTTTGTAACAAAATATATTATTTAAATTATAAATTTTTATTTAAAATAATTAAATGTATTTTATAATTTTATAAATAGAAAATATTTCTGACTTTGAAATTATTTGTTTCCGAGGTTGTTAAGATCTTTAGAAAGTTTTAAATTAAAAATTTTTTTTGAAGATTAATTATGAATTTCTTTCCAAAATTAGTTTTCTTCCATTTTATCCTTTTTGGTTTGTGGAACACCAATTTTAGAAATTATTTAAATTAGTCTCAATTATTAGAATTTGACTTAAATATTTTCTCATATGCTTTTTCATATTTTTCAAGGTCTTATAATATATTTTCGTAAACAAGATAAATTTTACGTTCATTGGTAAATTCTTTATAAAACATTTTCAAAATTCTTTATATAGCTCTTATATCGATTTTAAGCCTTCGGATCCTTACAAAATAATTTTCATTAAATGTGTTTTAGATAAAATCTTCCAATAATGTTTTTTTTAGATGTTTAGCATTTCTTTATATATTGGTATTTGAAGAAAAGAAAAAAAAATGACTAGACCCCCTTCTCTTTTTCTTGAGTGAAAGTTGGCGAGCATTGGTCAACCTCTGACAGAGCTTCCCTAGTCTTTACCTTGCCTGATTTTCAAATTTTGTTTGGTATAAATTTCTAAAAACCCTAACCCTTGATTTGATTGATTGAGTATGAATTAGCTTATGATAAGCTAAATTGATTGTTTGATTATGAAATATATGTTGTACGATTGATTTGGATAGGTTAATTGGATGGTCTATGATGGGATTTTGGAAATTTGGATTTTTGGCCGGGTTATGCCCAAATTTTATGAATTTGTCCAATTAAGCTATTTTGGATAAATTGATTTTGCAATACGCTTTAAAATGTATCTAATTTCATGTTAGAACTATCAATTTGAGAATTTTGGGCAAAATTAATCGGAATTGACTTTCTCGGTCAAAATTCATGTGTGATGAAATTAGGTTGCATAATTGAGTTGTTTCACTCAATTGATTTTATAATATCCATTGAAATATATTTAATTTCATATCAGAAGTGTTAAATTGGGAAAATTGTGTGAAATTAAATTTTTAGGTCAAAACTCTTATAGGCCTAAATTAGATTGTGTAATCAGATTGCTTTATTTAATTAATTATATACTTTATAATAGAATATATTTAATTGCAATTCCAAACCGTTAATTTAAATATTTTAGCAATATTTGATCGGATTTGCGTTTTAGGCTCAAAAACCTTTATTGTATTGAATTAGGTATTTCTTTCGTTGTTTTGATTAATTGATTATATAATATATTATAAAATATGTCTAAATTCATTCCTAAACATTAAATGTAATTAAATTAATAGAATTCAACTGAATTATATTTTTGGGCCTAAAACCCTAGATTTCAAGTTAAATTATGAAATTGGTCATTTGTATAGTCTTTTTTCTAAAATTTAATTTATAGAAATAGTTCAAATGATCTAAATTACATTCTAATACCTTCAATTCTAATTAATTAATTCGAATTTATTGAGTTTGTGTCTTAGGCTTTGAATCTCTAATTTTAGAAACCAATTATCTTGAATTGGCTACTCAAAAGATTATTTCATTGAAATTGATTATCTAGATCTATTTAAAATTAATTTAATTGTACTATTAAGCTATAAATTTAGATAATAAAAGTTAATTAGTCAGTTCATAGTTTGGGCATTAAAAACCTTAATTGTTAGAGATGGTTTTATGAAATTGATGGTTCTAATTGTCTTTTACCTAATCGATTTCTATCTTTGATTTTAAATCATTTGAATTATGTTTTTATCTTCTCAGGTTGGATTTGGTTCTCTACAAATGGTTGGTTTGTCTTTTAGGCTATTAAACCTAATTAGTAAGTCATTTTTGATAAAATTAACTTATCTTCTATTGTCCTTTCCCTGACTTCTAAATTTATATAAAATGTCCCAAGTGATATGTGTTAAACTCAATTTGATTAATATTTAATCTTAAATCTTAATATATTTATGCTCACGAGTCCTAGGTATTAGACAAGTTTTTCAAGAAAGATCTTTTGTGTTTATTTAATTATAATATTTGAATTATTGGTTGATAAGATAGTTTCTAACCTAATTTTTGATTTCTATCAACAATCTAAGAAAACATTCTCGTGGATTGTCGAGCTCTCGATTGCTCTCTCTTTCTCAATTTGCTTAGCTAGCTTTGGAGCTACTTAAGTCTCTACTTACCTCCATTTATGGGTGTTTTGTGAGGATGGATCCCTGTGCATGTGTGTTAAGAGGTGAAAGTTGTGTGACTCACAAGGGTTGGTATGTCAAACATGTAATATACCTTGTATAATGCTTTGTATAATCATGAGGTTTAAGTAATTCATACTTTGGCTTATTGTGGAGCATGCTAGGATAAAATATGCATGGTAGGGCTATTTGACTCTTTTGAGGAGGACAAATGTAAAAGAATGTGCTTACACGTGTTAGAATGGGATTACGTTTTCTATTTAAGAGTATGATTAAGTAAAAAAAATCATGTTAATCTTTTTACCTTCAAGCATGGATAAGTGAAAGACATGTTAAAAATTGAAATATATATATATATATATATATATATATATATATATATATATATATATATATCTTGATTAATTGAATGGAAAGCATCTTAATGTGTGGCATGCATTGTTTGCCAAGAGATGGAGCACACTTTAGGATTTTCTAGCTGCATGGTACATTATGAAATGTTATGAATGAATGCTGATAATTTAATGCCTATCTTAGTGTAAAAAAGTGTTGAATGTGATTAAATCATGGTTCAAAGCTAGACATGTCTGTGAGTAATGTTTAGGGTTAAACATGTCCCTAAGTATTGTTCGAGGCTGAGCATGTCCTTAATTAATGATTGAGGTTGAGTATGTCCCAAAGTAATGCTCGGGGCTAGACATGTCCTTGAGTAATGTCAGTGGTTGAGCATGTCCCTAAGTAATGTCTAGGGCTGATAATGTCTCTAAGTAATGCTCAGGACTAGATATGTTTCTAAGTAATGTTTGGGGGTTAAATGCCCAATTGGTTTGGTTTGGCATTGTCCATAAATTCCCGATTGGTTTGGTTTGGTGTTGTCCATAAATTCCCCGTTGGTTTATTTGAATCTCTTATTGGATTAAGATGTTTGCATCTGAAATTTTGTGGTCATGTAATAAGTTTTCAATAATATAGATTCTTCCTACTTGAGGTGCATGAGCTACTTTACATTTTCGTCATACCACACTTACATGTGTGAGTAGGATATTACATATGTTTTGCATGTTACTATATGTGTATGGTAGAATTTATGATGTGGGTATTGAGAACGCATAATATTGTACCAATGTAATGCACCATGATGCACTTGATGTTGCATTTTATGTCTCTCCCATAAGATAGGGTAGTGGGATTTACTCAGTATTAGATCCATATTGATACTACCTTGGATGTTTGGGTCTTATGATGGTGGTGAGAAGACCATTTATACAAGTTCAGTATTGAATGTCTTATTTTCAGGAGGATTATTTTCCTCAGATTTTGAGAGTAGGTTATCCATTTATTTAATTTGGAGAATAAAGTTGGCTCCGCTGTTAGGATGTCCTTTGGTTTTCTTCTCAGATTTTAATGTATCTCAAATGTATTATTTTGGTGTGTAAATCATTCACTTGATTTGTATTTAGTTTGTTTGTGGTTTTTTTGGAGATGTATTTAGATTTTATATCCTTTTTCTTTTTAAGTTTTAAAAATCTAAGGTTATATCACAGGTTTTTCATCGGCTTTATTAGTGATGTTTTGGTTCTGACAAACCATTCTCGTCTAGCCAAATTTCGAAATTTCTTGTGGGACTTTACTCCCTTTGTTTAGAAGAGTTTTAAATTTAGATTGGGAAGGTTTAGCCTTACATCTAGCATAGGCTAGATGAATGCACAGACCTCTCCTTATGTTAGATGTCATAGTTTCATCCCCATTCTTATTTTAGCTTCCACATTTTCCTTTGTAAAATGAAAATTTCAGTAGTAAAAAATGGAGGTGTTGCAATAATGTTTTCAAGATATCAAGTATTCTCCTTATATCATTTTGAAGAGACTCAATGGCTCTATCCCTTCTTAAATTGTTTGTTTCTTTAAGGCTCAAGCCTCTTGGTAAAGGAAGGTATAACATTAAAGGATAGGAAAGTTAAGAAGAGAATAAGAATTGATTGTGGGAAGGAAAAAATGAAATATGTTTCGAGTGGGGGTCGACTAGAAAATTTTATGTGTGTGTTTGGTTTAGACAAGGTTGATGAGAAGAAAAATATAAGACTCAAATTGATACAACCTAGTCTTTGATACAAAGTTGATGCATATGAGATTTAACTTGGGTCTTAATCGGTGTTGGTGTTCTAAACCAAAGAACAATCAAAATAAAAGAGTGAAATGGAGAGATTTGGAGTTGATAAAAATTGATTCTTGGTAACCCCTTGAATCAATACTTGCAAGAACCACCTAAGGTATAAAATCTTAGGATAACTCTTGTATGATTTTACAAACAACTTCAAACACTTACACCTAGAAAATGAAGTGAGGGCTCTCGATTCTTGAGAGAAAAATATGGAGCCAAAAGGTAAGTTCCTCTCATTTCATTCTATCCTCAACACTTATATAAGAACTATAGGATTAAAGGTTACAACTTAACCAACTAATATATATTATTAGAGCTTGAATAAAGAAGAAACTCTAGGCCATGTGTTTCGGTCATTAGGGAAAATACTTAAGCAGATTTTTGAATCTCCACCCCTAATAACACGTGTTTCAATTCTTAAAACAACTATAAAACAAAAAATTAAAGAGATAAGGGACATTTTTAGCCATGTAAGTAACAAATAGATGTAACTAATGTTTTTTTATCCTTGCTTGTTCTTCCCAAAATCTACATTATTCTTTCTAGGTACTAAAAGTGACTTGATGTTCAACATGAAAGGGACTTGTGGCTTATTTGTGCAGCTTCAAAGAAGGGTTGATAGTGCTGTGTTTTTTAGGTTTGTTTAAGTTTATAATACTAAGGAAATATGGGTAAAATGTTGGGGAAAGGCTTGGAAAAAATGTGGCATAATGGGTTTCTTTTTGCTTGGTTTGTGGATAACAAAAGGAGAAATATTGCAAGGCTTTTATGACTTTCATGCCTAGGTTTTGATAGATAATTAGTTTTTACAATTAAGGAGAGTATTTTGGCTCTCAAACTTGGAAAAATCATCAATCAGGGGTGCTCCTACATCACATAGTGCATGGCAGCGTATGTCAACTTATTTTCTTTTTTTTTTATATTTTTCTAATTAATTTTACCCCAGTTAAGAGTGTTTTTTGATCCCTAAAATTAAAAATATGAATTAGTGAAATATTATTATGGGATTATCCCAAATTTTATCCAAGTTAAGAGTATTTTGTGATCTCCTAAGTTAGGTAAATTAATTAATAAAATGTTATTTTAGGATTTGGTAGTGTTTTGTCGAATTATGAGTCTACAAGGTAGTGTTTTTTTAATTTTAAAAAAGTGTTGATTTATTATGGAGTTTATACATTTTTATGTTTGAGATTGAAAAAAAATCCTTGTAAGTTTAAATAAAAGTTACTTCATAAAAGATAAAATAATTCTTAGTTATGTAAGTCATTATTGTGCAAATGATCAGATTTTCCAATGGTTAAGTCTACCACTATATAAACAATGGCATATGAGCAAGACATGAAACACAACTACCATTCCCATCATACACTTCTTCCTCTGTTTTGTTCATAATCAATGGTTTGGTGAATGGATCATTTATAGATGAACACTAATGTTAATAACACTCGTTGGTAGTGTTTGGGTTAAAAATTTAATGATGAGTGAATATTGGGTAGGAATATATGAATGAAGAAACTCATGAACTAGCTTGTATTAACTCAAACTAACTTTAGAAGTTTCACTTAGATAACTATCAAAAGATCTCTAATAAATAACACACATAATAGACTTCCTTAGATAAATATTGTATTAACACACACATAATTAGTAAAGAGGGTTTCTTGATTTATCATCCACTCAACACACTGCTATTTTTTTTTTATAATTTTCATACTATATTCTATCTTTCAATGTTCTACATAGAAGCTTTCAATCTACCGTTCAAAGTGTATTGGTATTGGTGGAGAAAGATGTTAGCCTTGAGAGTTGGAGACTCAATTCTTTTGCACCATAGAGGGGTCTTTTTGACTTGGGGTAATAGAATAATGCAACGTCTTGATTTAGTCTAATTTCATTTCCATTTTGGTTTATCTAGATAAGTTGGTACTATTTACTTCATTTTATACTCAAAATACCAATAAGTAAATACCTTACAGATTGTTACTACTGTTTAAACAACACATGTTTGGTTAAATGAATTTAAAATTTACGATAACTTGTGAGAGAATGCCTGACTTCCCTCATACTATTATTGGGATTCATATGGAAAAATTTTAGTTGATGTTCATATGAGCTAATTATTCATAACCTTTTTGTGCCCTGGTCTAAATATCATTCAATATGGAGGAATGAATTAAATTACCTTAGATCATAACCATATATTTGTGAATGTACTTCCTAATTAATTTATGTATATATTCCTAGTACCAAGCTTTGTAGCCCATTTAGATGACCCTAACTAAATACTTAATCAACATCATGTGGTGAAAACATATATCACATTTGATAGATCATCAATTAAAAATATATATTTAACGTCTACACAAATTTTGGGTCTATAATCTTATATAGTTTAGTTGATAGTAAATAGTGCACTTATTATTATATAGGATAAAATTACTACATAATTAGATTAAATTATATGGTGATTTAGGCTCATCAAATAACTTATCCTAATCCTTCCACAAAGAGAGAATAACATAGTGGAAAGAAGAAGCTAATGCCTTATTATGCAGTTCGGAACTCATGGACTAGTTGGAGTTGAATTTGAAATGGTAGAAAGTTGTATCCATCATAATGATGAAGGAAGAAAGCCCTGGTAGGAAGATGTTTTTTTTTACACAATTAAAATTTAAGGTTTAGCAATTTTGGTAGTTTTAGCTATTCCATATGACCTTCATCCTAATTTGTTATTCGCCTTATGGTTGTCTGACATCGTTATTTATTCAATGATGGGATTACCACACATAAGCACCTATTAGAAAATAATTTGAAATTAATCAAGGTTTTAGTATACCAAGATAGAGATGATCAAACCACGTAGTGCAACTATGTTTGATTGAAGCTATAGTATTAGTTAGAAAAAATTAGTTCAATAAAGAGGTCAACATTGGAAGGAACTTTAACAAATACAATTACCAGAGATGGTGTGCCCCTCAACCTTCTTGTCTGGCTTATCTTGTTGTACACTTATTTGTTTCACTTGTTGTGAAAGACAAACATATTGTTTTTGTGATAACTAACTCCTCTGATACCTTCAATTGGAAGTGACATATAATCGATCTTGAGTCAAGATTTTACTTTATTAAACTTTATGAGTCTAAGTTATAAGCTTGATGCCAAATTGATTAATGGTCCATTTTCAAGATTCAAAGGAATAGGAATTGAGAATATGTGCACAACCAAGTTATCATGAAAATTTGAAGCAAGCAAGCAAAGATGAGGTGCTTGTGATTGTTGCTTGTAAAAAAAGTCATGTTGAAGCAACTAGTGGAGGGTGAGGCTAGTGTTGTGTGTGTGTGTGTGTCTATATATATATATATATAACCAGTGGAGGGTGAGGCTAGTTGATGAAACCTGGAAGGGTTTCACAAAATTTTCACCGGATCGTAATCGGAATCGAGCGCGGGGTTTGACTCGTCAAGTAATCAAACTAAGGATTTCTCCACAGGAAGATCAGAAACTCGGAGCGCAATTGATTCAACGATTGATGAAGTTATGAAGTAAAGAAGATCAAGAATAGATCGAGGAGAAGAAGCAAGAAGAATGCAAACGAGAAGATCCCACGAGAGAGAGGGAGAGTTGAGAGAGAGTAGAGAGCAGAGAGAATTTCGAGAAGTATCCAAACTTTACTCAGCCAGAAGTATCGATACATACGCTCAAGGCCATATTTATATGGCGTACACAATAAAAAGGTAAGTGCACAAAATACACATCGTAGGCCTATCGTCCGTATACACAATTCAGCCTAAATATCCAGCCCAAAGAATCAGTCGGTGCACAACAATGGTTCGATGGTTGATCAAAGTAATAACAGCCCAAATACAAATTTTACATGCCATAATGATACAAGGAATGAATGATACAAATAATTCCCATCAGCTAGAAATTAATTTAGCTAATCAAGGTTACCAAAGGACGAATAACCCACAGTCCAACTAACCCAGTTAATTATGGGTCGGGTGGCTGGTCATACAGCCAACTTAATCCCCATTAGCCAATTTTGCTGGCGAATGCATCACATGGCATTTTCTAAACATAAAAGAAAATTTCTGCAACAATTCCTCTTAGCAGCTACAACAATCTTTGATTCCATTCCCCATTTTTTTCATTAATTTCCTAATCAAGCACAAAATAAGAAAAACAATTATAAGCACCAAGTGAGTTATAACAATTAATAGAATTATTTAAATATAAATTTTGGAGATTCATATCATTCCCCTCTTCTTGGAAAGGTTTCGTCTCTGAAACCTGATTGATGCCAATAAATGGACTAAGATCAGTAACATTAAAAGAGTCATTAACATTCCCTAACTTAGTAGGTGAATCAATTTTATAAGCATTATCATTAATTCTTTCTAACACAGTAAAATGTCCATCTCCTCTAGGGTCTAATTTTGATTTTCTAAGGTTTGGAAATCTTTCCTTCCTAAGGTATACCAAAACTAAATCCCCGGGTTTAAAAACCATTTTTCTTCTTCTTTTATTAGCATTCTCAGTCATTTGTTGAACCCTCTTATTAATTTGTCGACTCACAAATTCATGCAATTTCTTTATATTATTAGCACGAGATTCAGCATCAAAATTATGTAATTCAGCATTAGGTAAAGGACTTAGATCTAGAGGAGTCAAAGGATTAAAACCATACACAATTTCAAATGGAGTCCTTTTAGTTGTAGAATGCAAGGTCCTGTTATAAGCAAATTCTGTCTGAGGTAATACATATTCTTAGTGCTTAAGATTCTTTCCAAGGATAGCTCTTAAAATATTACCTAAGGTCCTATTTACTACCTCTATTTGTCCATCTGTTTGAGGGTGACATGTTGTGGAAAATAATAATTTAGTCCATGTTTGCCCCAAAAAACCTTCCAAAAATGACTCAGGAATTTAACATCTTTGTCTGAAACTATTATCTTAGGTATTCCATGCAATTTAACTATATGAGAAAATAATAATTCAGCCACAGTCACAGCATCATTTGTTTTATTGCAAGGTATAAAATGAGCCATCTTACTAAACATATCCACTACAATGATTATTGAATCTTTAGCTCTATTAGTCCTAGGCAAGCCTAAAATAAAATCTAAAGAAAAATCAGTCCAAAGTTGATTAGGCATAGGTAATGGAGTATATAACCCAAAAGGTTTTGATGTAGACTTAGCCTGTCTACAAGCCACACAATTAACACAGTATTTCAATACATCCTTTTTCATATGAGGCCAATAAAAGTGATCAACTAATATGTCTAAGGTCTTTTGAAATCCTAAATATGCTATTAGTCCACCATTTTGAGCTTCTTGAATTAGTAACCCTCTATATAAACACTCAGGAATACATAACATATTTTGTCTAAACAAATAACCCTCAGATATATAGTATTTTCCCTATGTAGCAATTTCACATTTCTTATAAATTTCTTTAAAATCAAGATCCTCCAGATATAAAAGCTTGATACAGGAAAAACCCAGCAAAGCGGTATCTATATCATTTAACAAAGCATGTCTCCTAGATAAAGCATCTGCAACTACATTATCACCTCCTTTCATATACTTAATTATGTAAGAAAAGCTTTCAATAAACTCAATCCACCTACCCTATCTTCTATTTAATTTCGATTGGCTTTTTAAATATTTAATAGCTTCTTGATAAATATTTATAACAAATTCTCTAGGCAATAAGTAATGTTACCAAACTTCTAATGCCCTTACTTAAGCAAATAATTCTTTTTCATAAGTATAGTAATTTAAAGTACTACCATTTAATTTTTCACTAAAATAAGCTATTGGTTTTCCCTCTTGGGAAAGTATAGCCCCTATTCCTAACCCTGAAGCATCACATTCTAATTCAAACATGATGGAAACCTATTAGGGTTTCACAAATGGATCGAAAGATTAATCCAGCGCAACGTTCGATTTGCCGGTTCAACCTAAGGAAAAACTCCAAAGGAAGACCCAAAGATTCAGAGGCATAGTTTTTACAACGAAAACTGAAATCGAAGAAAGAATGATCAAGATCGATCAAAGAAAGAGAGAGCAGACTCAGAGAAGAAGAGCGAGTGAGAGATTAGCTAAGAAAGAGAAAGAAGTCGCGAGAAGAATCGAGAAAAACTTAGCAATTGTATTCTGTCAAAAGTTCTGTCTGTATTACACTTCACATGGCTATTTATACTAGTATTACAGAGCGTATAAAATACCCTCACAATACAGCCCAGACGAGACTCACAGAGTCAGCCATACAATGAGATGGGCTGATAATTTGGGTCGCAGAAATAAGTCGACCAGTCTAAATAACACACAATAGAAATGCCCCCAAATACAAGGTAAATTTGAGACATAATTCCCATCAGCTAAATAACTTTAGCTAATCATGGCTATTAAGGATTGATTAATCCACAATATAACTAGTCCATAATTAAGGACCGGGTAGCGGATTATACAATAGACCTAATTTCCATTAGCCAATTCGACCGGTGAATGCATCATATGGGATTACAATTAATTAACAAAAATTGCATAATCTGCACACTCTAGATATATAATCTGCACACCCCAGCAGCTGCATCCAAAGATCCACAGAGTCCATATGCTGCATTATACTTCTATTTATCCACCAAATAAGACAAAAAATTGTAAGTAAATAATTCACAACAATTATTAAAATTAATTAAGTATAAATTTTTAATATTCATATCAAAACATCTTTTCAAAGTCAGGAAGGCTTAACATAGGTGCTTGGGTTAACTTATTTTTAAGTGTTTTAAAAGATTTTTGCTGTTCTAAATCCCACTTAAATCCATTTTCCTTTTTTGTTATGGAAGTCAAAGGAGCAGCTATTGTACTAAAGTTCCTAACAAATCTTCTATAAAATGAACATAAACCATGGAAACTTCTCACTTCAGTCACATTCTTATGTACATGCCACTCTTGAATAGCTTTAATTTTTTCTTTATCTACAGATATACCATCTTTACCTACAACAAATCCTAAGAATACTACACTTTCCAAACAAAACCTAGATTTAGCTAAATTAGCATACAATTGTTCTGCTTTAAACACATCCAAAATAATCCTTAAATGTTTCAAATGTTCTTCCAAATATTTACTATATATAAGTATGTCATCAAAATAAACAACCACAAATTTTCCAATAAAATTTCTAAGGACATGGTTCATAAGTCTCATGAAGGTATTGGGTGCATTGGATAATCCAAAAGGAATTACTAACCATTCATATAACCCAAAGTTAGTTTTAAAGGTTGTTTTCCATTCATCTCCTAGTTTGATTCTAATTTGATGATATCCACTTTTTAAATATATTTTTGAAAAAATCATAGCACCGTGTAGAAGGTCTAACATTTCATCAAGCCTAGGTATAGGGTATCTATACTTAATAGTTATTTTATTTACTACTCTACTATCTATGCACATTCTCTAACTTCCATCTTTCTTAGGCACTAACAATACTGGAAATGCACATGGACTCATTGATTCCTTAATAACTCAGAAACCTGCCTCTTTAATTCCTTAACCTCTTCAGAATTAGCTCTATAAGCAGGTATGTTTGGTATAACATCTCCTGGAACAAAATCTATTTGATGTTCTATTACCCATAATGGAGGCAATCCACTAGGTATGTCCTCAGGAAATAACTCACTATACTCTTCCAACAATTGTCTCACATCAGTAGGTACTTCCTCACTTAATTCTAATTGACACTCATAACATTCTTTGTAAACCATCAAATACACACTTGCCTGTCTCTTAATTACCTTTTCCACATCTTTACTCTTAGCATAAAATCCAAATGTTCCCTTAACTTCCTTTGAACTAACCCTAGTATCTAAACTCTGTTTGGATAGTTCCTTATAATCAAATTTAATTTTTATTTGATCATCAAAAATCTCTTTTGGAGTCATAGGTGCTAAAACAATTTTCTTATCACTATTCCTAACCGGTGGATCGGTTCGGTTCGGTTCCTGCTCGCATAGTGTTCAACTGTGAGTAATTAATGGCTTTTACTTGCCTTAGCAAAACCCTAGTTTATTTTCATTGAGATCGGGATCCCTCACTATTATAACTGGTGGGTCAATCACACATAGGACCTCATGTCCTAACCACTATTATAGCTGGTGGATCGGTCACATATAGGGTCAAAACACATATCATCACATATACATAATACACATGCCATTTAACAACACAATAACATGTTTGAACTCCACGTCATACCATATATGAAATAATTACAATAATTACAATAATAACATAGGATGCATAACATAGAAGGCATTTAATGCACATCAACACACAATAGGCCTTAGTAACACCCTTACCTAAAACGACACCGGTCTTGGAGCACTCTCCTACACCTCCTTATGGCTTTGACCAAATAATAATATACTAATAAAAATAACATTAACAAACCTCTAACTTTGCTAAAGATATAGAAATAATAGAAATGTTATAAAAGTTGATAATATAGGGTTAAAGACTTTACCATAATAATAA
This sequence comes from Tamarix austromongolica, assembly GCA_039764185.1. Classification (NCBI taxonomy): domain Eukaryota; kingdom Viridiplantae; phylum Streptophyta; class Magnoliopsida; order Caryophyllales; family Tamaricaceae; genus Tamarix; species Tamarix austromongolica. Next base: position 75,887,569 of record CM077817.1, read on the forward strand.
TAATGATACTAAAAATAATATCAATGAGAATATAAATAAGAATAATAATAGTAGTAGAAATAATAATAATAATAATAATAATAATAATAATAATAATAATAAGGACATTATTTAAAATTTAAAGTGAAATAAGGGCTTCAGTCCCTTTACCAAAATAATACTAATAATAATATTAGTAAAATAAATAACCAAATTTAGTAATAACAATAATGATGAAATAATGATAATAATAATAATAATAATGAAATAGTAATAATAATAATAATAATAATAATAATAATAATGATAAAAATAAAAATAATAATGATAATAGCAAAAATGATAGTAAAGTAATTGTAATATTAATAATGAAATAATAATAATAGTAATTCGAAATAGTAATAATAAAAATAATAATAAACAAATATTAATAATAATAATAGTAATAATGGAAATAATAAGAGTAATAATAATAAAATCGAAATAAAAATTACAATAGGGCTTTAGCCCTCAACATAAATAATAATAAAAACATTCATGCTAATAATAATAATAATACATATTAAAAATAGAAATAATAATAATAGTAATAGTATTTATATTCAAATAAATGAAATAAAATAAATTTAAGGCTTATAAAAATAGGGAGAAGGGTTGAGAGGGTCTAGGGTTCAACCTTAGGCTAGTGGGCATAGGCGGAATCGGCGGTGGTGCACGAAGGCTGTGGCGGTAGTGGCCAGAAAAAGGGAAGAGAAGGGTAAAAGTTGGATGCTGGAAAAAAGATAGGGAGAATTAAGGTGGGAGTTAGGGTGTTTAGAGTCGCCCAGAGGGAGAGGAATAGAATAAAGGTGGTGGCACAACCAAAGGTAGTAGCACATGGCGGCGGAGGTGGTGGTCGAATGGAGGAGAAGAAGAGAAAGAGAGGAGGAGAGGGAGAGAGAGAGAGAGAGGAAGGTAAAGGTAGGGGAAGGTAGAGGAGGGTCTGTAGAATAATTTGGGAGGTGAAAGGAGCGGCGGAAGCAGTGGAAGAGAAGGATAATGGTGGTTCGAAGGGTGGTGGAGGCAGAAAAATAGGTTGGTCGAGGGGGCTACTTCATATAGCTTCAGTGGCTTGTACAGGAAGAATCGAGAGATATGGGATGTTTGGTTAGCTATAGGGCAGTGTAAGGAAGATTTTTGTGGCCAGAGATGGCGGCTAAGTTGACCGGAGGCAACGGACGAGGTATCTAAAGGGGTGGCGGTGGCAAGGTAGGTTTTCTGGAGAAAATAACCAAAGTTCAATACAAGGCAGTGTAAGGAGGTATTTATAGATTTTAAAAGGGATATTATGGTTCTATGGGTTGGTGTGGGAATAGGGAAGATAGGGTTATGGTCACCGACGGTGATGGATAGCTGGTGGCTACAATTTTCGGGGCAGGGATTTCGTAGGGAAAAAGGGGGGAACTGTGCGAAGGTAGGGGAGATGGATTAGTTGATGAGGCTATTGAAATAACAGGAAGAGAAATGGAGGAAAAGGCCGGTCAAAGGGGTAAGATCGGTGGCAGATTTCTCGAACGGGCGGCGGCAATTTGTAGGTCGATGGTGTCGGGACTGGAAGAAGAAAGTAGGAAGAAGATATGGCGGCTGGACCGGTCGGCTGAGAAAAGAAAAGAAGGGAAAGAAGGAAAACCGGCCGGGTGCGAGTAAAAAAAAAGACGAAACACAGCGTTTAGTGGGGAAAAGAAAAAGAACGCAGCGTGGTAAGGGAGAAGGAAGAAGGGCCAGTCATGCAGCTGGGTTGGCCCGAAGGAAAAGGAAGGAGAGGATAGGGGAACTAGGCCACTGGGCTGACCCAATTCGGCGAGGAGAAAAAGAAAAAGAAAAAAAGAAGAAAGAAAAAGAAAGAAAAAGCAAAAAAAGGAAAAAGGAAAAGAGAAAAATAATTAGGTTAGGGCCACTTAAATTATTCTGAATATTTAGGATATTTAAAAATAATAATATTTAAATAAAATAATATTTAAATCCCTTTTTAGGCTAAATTAGGATTTTTCAAAGATTTTCCATAAATTCCATTTTAATTAGCAGAACACCCTAATTTTCTTTAATTAAATTATTTATAAAATTCATATTAATTTGGAAATATTTTATCCTCATTATTTTAAATAAAATAATTTATTTAATTAATTTCTAAATTAAAATCCTTAATTAGCTAAAATACCCAAATTTCTCCTAATTAAAATACTTATAAATTTCTTCTTGATTTTTCCTAATCAATTTTATTTTATTTTAAAAAAAATAATTTATTTAATTAATTTTTCTAATAAAATATTATTTAAATATAATTTTTAAAATTAAAAATTTTTGGGGCATTTTACTAACCATTTAGGTTATGTTTGGTATGGGGGTAAAGTTGGTGTAAATATTACAAGGGAAATTATTTTCCTCTTTTTTTATGTTTGATATGGGAAGAAATTTATTTAGGGGTAAAATTATATTCTTGGATGAGGGAAAATTATTTCTTGAGCACACTGTTCAGTAATTTTCTCCTCTTATACTGTGGTCCAAAAGTTTCTCTAGATTCACGTTTGTTTGGGCAAAGACTTCGCCGTGTGCTATTCTTGGTCTGGATTTTTCCGAACACGTAGTTTTTCTTCCTTTCGGTAAGATGCCTTTTATTTGTGGTTCAAAACTTTGAACTCATAATTAATAGTATTTTAAGAGGTCTACCTTTTTTTTACACTGAATCCAAAAACTCATAAAAAAAGTCAAACCATACTTTTTTATTTGTGTAAATAGTGACAAAACATTTTTTTCATTTATTATTTTAGTCTCAAAAATATTTTTATTTATTTTTGTATCTTTATGTTTTTAAAAATATACATAAAAGTATTTTGATAATTATTATTTTCATTCTCATTTCCGTATTGATACAGCACCAATTAAAAAAAATGCTGTTTGATATTAGATGAAGTTTGTAGACTTTTATTATGTTTTAATGGATAATTGTTATTTTTTTAGCTATTGAATATTTAGTATGTGAATTCATTATAAATGTCTTATTTTAAATATTGTTATAATATATCTTGATTAGTCTCTTTCATATATTTTTTTCTAGTTATTATAATATGTTATTTTGATTTATAAAAATTAAATTAAAAAATATAATATATTAAATTTTTATTTATGTTATAAATAATTATTTATATTTTATATCTATTAAAAATATTACTAATTTTTCATGCTAATAAAGTAAAAGAAAATATTATTCTAACATAAGTTATTCCTTCCAAACCAAACATAAGGAAAATATTCTCTAGAATAATTTACCTTTATATACCAAATAAGAAAGGTGGATAAATTTTCCCCATTAATTATTATCTCCTTAATCATTTCCCCCTTAATAATTCCTCCTTAATCTATTTCCCTCATCCCAAGCATACCCTTAGATGTATTTTTTCCCACCGTATTAGGATGTTTTTTGTTCTTTCTATTTATTTAGACTATTGGCTTTGATTCCTATATTTGAGTTTTTCAATTCTCTTTTTCATTTACAATATCATTCTCGCCATTGTTATTGTAAAATTTAGTATTATTAGTTGAGCATGCATTCTTTCATGATTGTTTCATATTTTTCCTTGCATGAGACATGGACTAAGTGATTATCATACCTCTCTCATGTTTAATGTGGCAAGAGTACTCCCTAGTTTTTCTTTTACAAACACTTATGCATTATCTTCAAAACGAAATTATCTATTTTAAAATTTTGAGGGTGTTACAATGACATCTTTTTAAGGACAATTCCTTCTTGTACTATAAAATGACATTTATCCTAATTTAGAATGAGATACTCCTCCTTTCACCTTCCGAGTACCCTATAAATATATCTCAAACAATGATCAAAGGTAGTACAATAAACCAAAATCTCATCCATAAATATTTCCATAATATCTTAAATAAAATAAAATAAAAGATGGACATCTTGCATAATTGAATGGTGGTAGGAGAAATATATGTGCAAAATGGCATCCAAAGTAGGGAAAGGTTCCATAAGAACATATTAATGTAGTATTCTCTTAGTTGACATGGTGGATAGAGATTTGGAAAAGTCTTGAAAACCCATCCAAGTAATAGAAATAAGAATGTCAAGCCAACCTTTTTAGCATTTAATTAATAAATGATAGGGAAAATGATCCTTAGGTGTGACTTTATTTAATTTTCTATGCACATTAGCCTACTTGTGACTATCCTTGTTGGAATCACTTCATTTTTCTCATTCCTAATGAAGATTATTCCTTCATTTTCAGTATTATTTTGTCGGGCTCGCCCACTCACTATTTAAATAGGGAATATGACTCCAGCATCAAGTAGCTTAAGTACCTCTTTTCTTATAACTTCTTTCATATTATAGTTTAACCTCCTTTTATGTTCAATAGAGGGATTATACCCTTCTTCTATGAGAATACAATGCATACATATGGAAGGATTTATATCTTTAAGATCATATCTATTATAACTAATGGCCTCTCAATGAAACCTAATAATTATATTAAGTTTTTCAATTTCCACCGTACTTAAGCTAGCATTCACAATGATAAGGTAGTTATAATCAAAATCAAGAAATTTATACCTTAATGAATAAGGGAGGGGTTTAAATTCTACCATAAGTATTATCTCCTTTTTTAAGGAAGGGTTGGTTGAATCTACTTCATGAACTTCTATCTTTTCCTTTTTGAGATAAAAAATAGGAGTTTCCTCCAACATTTTACCAATATTAGCAATATCAATATTTTCATTGCAAGGCATCACACTTCTCATTAAAAACTCTTCAAGAGGGTGGCCTTCTATTACAACCCTATCAATTAAATCAACCTTGTAACAAATGCCATCAACTAGAGGATTTTCATAGCGCTAGAAAAATCAAATTTGAATTTCTCATCCTTGAAATTCAAAGAAATGCTTTCATTTTTAACATAAATGATAGATCTAACCATATCTAGGATATTCCTACCTAGAATGATAGGAATTTGATAATATTCCTCCATTTATAAGATAACATAATCAACCTGTAAGAAAAAATTACCAATGTGGATGGGTACATCCTCAAATATACCTATTAGATGTTTGACCGATCGATCTATCAACTATAGTGACATAGTGGTAGGCTTTAAATCTCTCATTTGTAAATTGTCACACATAGAAAATAGCATTAGACTCACACTTGAAACTAAATCACTTAGGGTATAATTACTAAAAATATAACCAATAATGCAAGAAATAGAAACTGAATTGGGATCATTTAACTTATGATGCAACTTATTTTAAATAATAGCACTAAACTCCTCTATAAGAGTAAACTTATTTTAAATAATAGTACTTATTTTAAATAATATTATTTGAAAACTTTGCATATTAGGGCATATGAGAAATTACTTTAGCAAAGGGAGTGTTAATATAAAACTTTTTCAATATTTTAAAAAGATTCCCAAATTTCTTTACAAGTTTATCATTAGCTAACATTTTTGGAAAGGGTTGTAGGGTGTAAGTAAAAAATATTTCTCAACTTTTTCCTCTTGTTTACTAGTTTCTTCTCATCAATTATGGGTTCTTCAATATCATTGCCTAAACTATCATACCACCCACCGTCTTATGTCATTTTATATCCTTCACATTCTTTGATGTGATGGCAATAACTTGATTTTTAGGATTAGTTTCAAGTTTTCCCAAAAAAATCCTAGAGGATCTAGAATATGAGTTAGCTTGTTAGGCTACTTGAATGATTTGATTTTTTATCATCTTGCTATCCGTAGCTGGTGAGTAAATTTTAGAAGCTAGAATTTTATTTGCATCACTCATAATCCAGTGTTGGTGTCTAAACTCATCAGTTTGCTTCTTAAACTCTTTTTTTTTGTTCATCAAAAATTCTCTATCAATGTTTCCAAATTATAATTTTTGGGTAAGAGGATAGGGAGGTTCTTTGACTATAAAATCTTAGCAGAACATTATTAAACTGAGGCATTAGATATGGGTGAGGAATTGTATAAGAAAAATTAACATGCTTCCTCCATCAAGGGTTATAAGTGTTCAAAAAGTGTCCCCTTTTGTTGTAAATTGTTGATATAGTTATCATGATCATTCAATTAAGAAGAAACGGATGTTTCAACATGACAATATAATGCAATATGATCTATGATGCCATATATTTCATATGATGCTTGATTAGTATGATATGCTAAGTTATTAACATTTAATTTGTAAAATATTTGGAATAGAGTATCTACCTTATATATGAGATGATCGAGTACACAAATATCATTCCTTCAACTATTTTAGTGTAAAGAGAAATCACTCAACAAATGGAAGCAATATTACATCATATATTCAATGAGTTGTCTTGCCTCTTACACACTCTTATTCATTAGTGCCCTACAAGCTACAACATCAATGGTCATCCTAGTGTCATAGAGAATACCATCATAGAAGATGTGGAAGATCAACTGATATTATAATCCATGGTGTGGACACATACTCAAGAGGTATTTGTACTACTCCCAATAATGATATAATGATTCTCCTTCCAACTACATGAAGGTTGCTATATGATTCCTCAATTCATCTATCTTTCTTATAAGGAAGTACTTGGCAATGAATGCTTGTGATAGTTGGTACTATGAAGTGATGGAGCCCAATGTAAGAGATTGTACCTAAGCCCTTCCCTTGTCCTATAACACTAAAGGGAACAACCTTAGCTTGATAGCATCATCCGATAATCTATTGATCTTCAAAGTATCAAAATACTCTATGAAGATTGAGATGTGTAAATTAGGATCTTCCATTGGAGTAGCACCAAAAATTAGTTATTTTGGACCATAGAAAGAATAAAAAGCTTTAGTTCAAAATTTGTGGCAACTATATTAGGCATGGAGATGCTCAATTGTGTGCCATAAAATGTTGGTAAGGCAAACTCTATCAAAAATTGATCTTATTAGCCTTGATTTTCTTAGTTTACTATGGTGGTACTACTATTCAAATTTTATTTTGTTTCTCATCCCCAGTTCCTAATATCCCACAGGGTCCTTTTGAACTTGAGATTATACTCTCCCAGTTCTCTAAGATGTTGGGATCGAGGCATGCAATGGTTCATGCATAGGAAAACAAAAGAAAAGGTCAAATATAGAATAAAAAATAAAATAAAATGTCTAATCTAGTAAAGTAATAAAAAGAATCAATATTAACAACGCTAAAGTCCCCAAAAACAATGTCATAGTAGTCAAACAAGATCATATTTTTAGGGACTTCGGTGTTAACTACTAATTTTTATTAGTTTTGAAAATATAAATGGATTAATTAAAAAAAGGATGGATGATAAATGTATGTAAATAAAATGAAAAAACTAATGGAAAATAATTATTATGAATTCAATCAATTAGAAACAAGCCTAAGATCAAATTTGAGTTACAATTATAATTTAATTTAATAAAAAAAATCTATCTTGTATTATATTTGTTCAATTTGTTAGGAAAAATTAGCCAAATTTTAATATTAATCTCTTTCAACAACTAAAAGTTGTACTTAATTAAATCGAACAACCTATTTTCATGGCTATAAACTAAACTCATTATGAATATGTTAATTCAATTCTCAAGATCACTAATCTACTTTTTCAAGTCATCAATTCTCATTCAATTTCTAAGTTATGGTGTTAATTATAAATTTTAATTCTAATTAATAATATAATTAAATAAAAATAGGGATCAAATGTTCTAACCATAATTAATTAAATGCTAGCAACTAAAGAATGCAATTCAAATAAGTCCTACAATAATTAAATGAATTCATCAAATCAATAATGGAATCAAACCTCAATTGATCCTATAATAAATAAGTGGTCCTACATAATTGAAATCATAAGGCACATTATAAAATAAAATACATAATAGTATAAGAGAAAGAGAAGAGTTATAGGTGCGAGCAAAATATTCCACATTGATAAATAAAAGGGAATTTAACCAATATATAATTCTATTGGAATACTTCTATTACCAATTGGTTATAATAAGAAACCCCACATGGACTTATGTATGAATATGGTGTTGGGTTCTTTCTAATTGAGCATGGACTAAGCCTGGTCTTTTTTCTAACAAGTGGTATTAGAGCTTGATTCAAAACCTATGTAAGTATCCTCAAAATCTTGAATGGTAGTTGTTTACCACTATATTAAAAAGATATAGATGGCTTAAATAAAGGAATGGGCTTTTAAGGTAAGGTGATACTCTCGTACTTCACGTAAGGTGTGCCCTCCACTAAAATAATGAAGAATAGTAGTTGTCTTGATGGAGCATTATTTTGGATGAGTGGAGGTTGTGTGTTACATTGTTTGATAGGAGGATTGTCAAGTTTGAACAAACAATCCCACATTAATAAATAAGAGGGAATTAGATCAATATATAACTCTAGTGGGCTATTCCTCTTATTACTAATTAGTTGTAGGATGGAACCTCATATGGACTTATATATGAATATAGTGTTTGAATTCTTTCCAATTGGGCATGGACTAAGTCATGTTTTATTCCCAACAAGGAGTTTAATAGATAAAACAATAGAGATGGAGTTCAATGCAATGCTTCAATTTATCTAAAATTGATTTTTACAAATCAAAAGTAAAGGATTAATCTAATATGCTTTTGAATAAAAAAAGATGATATATAAAGAAAATTAGAGAGAAAAGAGAAGGAAAGAGAGCCTCCAAATATCCTTTGAGTCATGCAAAATTAGGTCCATACAAATATACCCTAGAATGTAATCATTTGATCCTTGAAAATTGTGCCAAAAGAACATAATTTGACCCCCAAGATTGTTGTATTAGTCAACTCGTCCAGGCCATATTGGGGTTAGAGATTGATTATTTAGGCTAAAATCCTACATGACTATGTTGTTCAACACTAGAATACCATTTTTGCTCATAAATTATTTGTCTAGAGTGAAAAAAAGATGATATTAGATGTGTTATAAATGTATAAAGGTGAGAACAATATCTATAACATTTATTCTTTGCACTTTTCCTTATTGAGATTAAATCAAAACGAAAAATTCTTCTCTTTTCAATCAAATATGATTATCTTAGAAAACAATAAGGCTATAACCATACCATGATATTCACAATATCTACTCAAATCCTTCATATTGCCTCATATTAACCTTAATTTCATCTATTAATTGTAATTACAAAACAAAATGCCAAAGGATGTAATATCCATAAATCTACAAGATATTATAACATAATGCATTAAGAATCCATGGAAACAAAGAGGGAGAAATATCCAAATATTAGTTTTTTTACCAATTTACCAATCCTCATTTTCATGGGTATTGCTCATTCCCATGAGAAGATCAACCTTGTTTTATAGGTGGCTACATTTTTTTTTCTTAATGTGCTTGCCTTTAGAGAGTGGATAACTAAAATATTATGTATGGTTATTTGGATATCCTATCTCTATGGACTCTTAGTCCTCTATTTTCATTATACATACTTCATTCTCTCCATATATGATGTCCTATAGTGGTGGAATCATGTGCTTATCAAACATAATTCCTTTATATAAGGTTAATTTTAACTTTCAACCAATATTAACTATGCATAAATAATTCCTTTTTGATACTAAAGGGTGTGTTAGACCCTTTACGTTTTGTGTTTTGGCTTTAGCAATTAACTATTTAAAAATAAAGTTTTTAACTCAAAATTTTGGGGGTTTTATAGATGTTATGAAAACTTTCGGTCATTGACAATCATATTTTGGTTAGAGACTTTGTTTTCTCTATCGTGTTTAATATTTGATGTTTTTAATGTCATGATGTATTATGTGCTATCATATGATGGAAAGTGAGTAAGATAAGAAAGCATGTGTTTATATAGTGTTGTTATAATTCACCTTATCATGTAAACCCTAAGTGAATTAGTATGAAATATGGTATTTCAATGAGGATATGATAAATTATGGTAAGTGGAAAATGAATAATTTATGGTGACATAATAAATTATTGGGTGGAAAATAATGATGTCTGACATATGGGGTTTTGATATAGGAGCATCTCGTAATAATATTTCACTAATTAATCTTTATAAGGTAAGGGATCACAAAACACTCTTAACTTGGATTAAATTAATTAGCTGAATATGAGAAATAAGTGGAAGTACAAGGCCATGCATGCATGGTGACACATTCAGCCCAAACACAACCAATTATGGTAACTTATCCAACCCAAGCCCAACCAACTATGATGCCACATCAAGCCTAAGCCCATTCAGCTATTTTATTGCTATTTCCAATTATTTTGCCACCTAAGAAGCCAAATCAACCCAAGCCCAAGGCTGATTTTGAAAATTAAAATTAAAAAAAAAAAAGAGAAAAGAAAAAGAAGGACAAGTGGATGGTGGAGTAGGTGAAGAAAGTCATCCAAGTCAATAATTCAGATTATTTTAATTGGCTAAGAATGGGAGATGATTGATTAGGCACATGGGATGATTGAGTGATTTGTACTTTTATTTAATACCTACCTTTTCAGCATGTAAGGGGCTCCATGTTGTGGTATGGATGTCAAAATACCACTCATAGGCTGACCTCATTTTAGTTCTCATCCAAATAGTTGTTATCTTATATTAAATAACTAGATAGTAAAGAATGGTTGGAAAGTAACTAAGTAAGTAAAGGGGATGGGTATAATGGAATTTTCGTAAACCTTACTGCCACAATAATTATGGGTAGCCTCAACACAATGGAGAACACTACCCCTTGAATTACTAATTAGATTTTCAAGCTCTCTATGTCTCCCCTCTACAAAGTTGAGTGAGAAATTTATTTTGAGTGAAAAATCTCATAACTTAAAAGTGTTGAAACCTTGAGTGGTAGTTGTGAGTGGTTTGTCTTTGGCTACCTTAGATCAAATATTATCATAATCCTCATCTCTTTTCTCCATTTTAGCTTTCGATGGTCAATTATCCCATAAGCTACCATCTTCCATTAAGCATGTGCAAATTTGTTTAGCATATGCATCAAGTTTTTGTGAGAATGATGGGTGTTTTGGCATCCTTAAGGGTAATTTTTATCAATAAGGTTAGAATTTTTAATATTTGGTATTTTGATAAGTTAAATGGTTTAAAATATGCTAAATATGTTATTGTGAATATTTGGAGTAATTATGAATGGTTTAAGTCCCATAAAATAAATAAAAAATGGCTTAAATTGGGAATAGGAATCCTAGAGATAGGTTATTATTGCATGCGTAAGACGTTAGAATTAAACCTTATTTTTTTATATTTCATTAGCACCGTTAGTTTAGGAACATATATTAAATTTTATGATTATATGAGTATTTTGGAAAATAATGCCTAACTTATAAAATTAGGGTCTTGTAGAGGCTATGAATAGTAAATTAAAAGAAAGGGTTGTTATCCTATGTGTTAGAAAATGGAGTTAAACCTTGATATTTGGATGCATTATTAATATTGGAATTTTATGAATGTATACTAAATTTGATGATTATATGAGTCTTATGAGAAGATGTTTTATGAATGTATACAAAATTTGATGATTATATAAATCTTATGGGAATATTTTTACTTAATAAATGGAATTAGGGTTTCTTAGGAGAAATATGCCCTTACTCTTTGTGAAAATATTTGTATCACACGATTGCATTTTATATGTTTCTGATTTTTATGTTATGATGAATCATGTGCCATACATGTCTATAAATGTTTTTTGTATGATGATCGTGAGATAAATAACCATGAATATGATATTAATCATTTGAAATGGAAGATCATATGAGTTATTTCTAGTTATACCTATCTATTTTAACGGACGAGAGCAGTGTCTAAGAGCTTTATACCTTGGCATAGTATATTATTTATAACATTCTAGTAGTAGAGAATATTGGTGAGGAGTTTTTCCCTAGGTTTGTATATTATTGATATCGTTCCATTAGTTCATAATGGTGGAGTCCCTAAATTTAATTTGAAATAAATCATCAAAATGGTCATAATCAATGAAAAGATATTAATCATGTAAATCAAAGGACCATATGAGTTAGGATTTGTTATATATGTTTGTTTCAACATATAAGGATAGTGGCCAATAGCCTTGTGCCTTAAGTTTGTATAGTATTAGGGTTTTTCCTCTTGTTGAGAATAGTGAGGTTCCTAAACTCAACATAATTAATATTATGGGCCTATATTATGTCATTTTCATTGTGAGACTTTAAATCAATATATAAGTTTATACCATCATATGTTAACCTATATGTATTTTCATTATCCTACTATGACTATATTGTTACCTTACTCTATGCATAGTGTAATAATCATTCTTTTCAGGGGTAGTGCTTCTTTCCACTAATATATCTACTTTGTTTTGCTGGTGATTGATGATTTCTATTCTTAATGTGCTTACCTTGGGCAAGGGCATGACTTAAATGGTATAAGGTATAGAAATGTCTCTATTTCTCTATTGTCTTTTAGTACTCTATTTTTATTATACATACTTCCTTTTCCTTATTTTGTATCTTATATCTTGGTGGAATCATGTGCTTCCCACAACTAATTCTTAGGTACTAAGTTACTTTTACTTTACACGTGACATAGAATATAAGGAATACCTCTTCTATATTGAATGAGGCATGAAACCCCCCTTTTTTGTGGATTCCAAAATCAACTCTTTAAAAATGAAAATTTGTGGTGATACAAATAAATACCATGTTATGTTTGGAATAGGATTTTTGATATCATGTAATTTCCATGCTTTTTAGAGTATATCTTTCTAGGGACCTTGTTAGGGGTGTTATTAGATTAATATTGTTTGTAGATTTTTGGGCTCCAATTATCATAGATTTTGTATGCTTTTGGTACGATTTATATCATCATATGTTACATTCAATGTGGGCATGTTATATCATCAAAGGCATTTTGATTCATTCAATATGATGAAGTTATACTAATAATATTATTTTCTTGTTATTTTAGGGTTTATGTGGTAGCTTGGGTTTGGGTAAGAGTATTGTGGAGCTACCCAATGTCCCTTGGTTTTGCTTTTTCTTTTTTTTTTCTTGGGATTCCCTTGAGACTTCAATGCTATAAAATTCTTCTAGCATTGTACTTGAAATCTCTGTCTTTATTTCCTATTAGTGTCTTTTGATTTTAGTCTATCTAAATTATTTTGGCCTTGCAACAAGAATAGATTTTGTAATAGCCATACCTCTCTTCATAATAGATTTGTAGTAACACTTGATATTTTGTATCCTTGCTTCCTAAAAAATTAATTTTGTAAGTATAAATTTTAGGGGGTGTTGAAGAATGTATTACCTCCATTTTCATAACTAGATTTTTTTTTGTCTTACAAGAAAATTCGTGGTATTCAAATAGGAAATAGACGGTGTTATCTTTTTATCATTATAAAGTTGATGCAACCAATGCCTAACATATGATTGGTGCTAAGTTAAAAAGTAACCTCATATTCTATGGGGCGTGTATGTTTATCACCTAACTTGGGTTCATTATAAGAAATAAAAAATAATATGTAAATAAATATAATATGAATAAGATATAATAGAAATCACTATAAGTAAAAAAAATACAATATGATATCATAGGGATCAAAACCAAAACACCAACCTAGCCAACCAAAGCTTCAACACCCTCTAACCCAACATAAGAAAATCATGAGAAGCATGCATTAGAATTAAAATAGTATAATATCAGTATGATGAGTATACTGAGTAAACAAAACCCACTACAAATTAATCCATATCTATATAAAACATGTAGTAGATCCTAAGACAATGAACTAAATCAAGGATCATGAGGAGATAAATAAATGATCATAGATTATGCTAATGAAAAATCATACATAATAGATGTTGACAACCAACCTCATGGGGTAGCTTCAAGCTAGCAATCTAAGGTAGAAAAATAAAATAGAATATGTTATACTACAAGGGTATACAAAAAAAAAATGGGAATCACAAATATTCAACAAGCATAGAGGAATTAAACAAAACCTATAGGCATCTCTAGCATGTAGTTCAAATATAACATGGAATCTAATTTAGGAGTACACATGTTATTTAAGATGTTAACACTAAACACAGATATTTAGGTATACCATGACACAATGTATGGAATATCATGTGAGCCACTAAGGAATAAAAAAACTCATACTCTAAGGGACAATCCTAGACATGTGTTGTTACTACTGATGAACATAATTCATAGGGCACAATACAGTAATAGGTAAGAATGAAGGCATACAGGGGCATCTGTCCTACCACTATGATTGGAGTTTAGGGTAATAATTATAAGGGCTTAAAAACCAAATTCATAATAATACCAAAATGTCCGATAAAAATGGAAAAAACTTAGAGGGCGTCATAAACCATAAGAGCATGTCGCTCTACTACAAATGAGCATAATCACATCATGGTTTATACGAGAACTCCAATGCCCTCCTAACATGGAAACATAAATTCCTCCATAGATCCAACATACCATCCACTATCAATAGACTCTAGAAATGGTAGTCTTACCAAATTTAACCTAATCATGAGGTATGCATACCCCCTATAGTGTCCAATGGATCATATAGAGTTAAAAAGTCATTGTGCCACTATATAACCAGTAGCCCTTACTTTTTAATGAAAGAGAAAATTAAGTACCATAGGAATATGTTTTCATGATTCCAACACAAAGTGTATTCCACGAAAGGAAGAATAAAAAGCATAAAATCACATATCACAAGTGTTTGTGGTTAATGGCCAACCTCCAATTGTGATTATAGATCAAACGTAACAAAAAAAGCTGATAATGTAAAAGATCATCATGGATAAGAGATCCCTCAAAGGCCTTTAGGAAAATTGAAAAAACAAAGGCAAAAGCCTATAAGGAAAAAAAACATGCTAGAGGCCATGATAAAATATGTTCCATGAAACATGCATCGGATCTCTTATACAAGAAGAATTCTAGAAAAACTAGCTATAATTCAAACTTAGATCAATAAGGCCTTAAAGTCTAACCTAACTTATTATCCATTTATTTAGTTAATTAATGTCTCAAAACACTTGTGTACGACCTAAAACACTAATTTCATGTTTAGATATCTCAAACTTGAAGTAAAATTCTAAAGACCACTACAAAAATATAAAACTATAAAACATTAAAATATCAAATGGAAAAATATATGAGACATTTTAAGCTTAATTACCGTAAAATAAGACTCAAAAAAAAGATTACTATTCATTTATTGGTATAAAATATCAATTTAATTTGATAAGCTTAAAAAAATATTTACTATCAAAAATTACTATTTATTGAGATTTACTATTTATAGGGTCAAAGTCAATGGTCAGTGGTAAAAGGTTGACGATTGTCCCTAAATATACTAAAAAGATCATTTTTAGGTTGATTATTTATTTTAATGAAAATACTTGTCATAAATATGATATTTCTCAAACTAAAGTTAAGGTAATTATCTTAAGACCACATTGAAGATCTAAAGATAATAAAGAACATCCATAGAACATTAAAAGTTTGAAAAAAAAATAGAGGTCCTAAATCATGGTTTTTTTAAAATGTTATATATGAAATTTTATCTATCACTTACAAGTATTACCATGGTATCATCCAATTAATCATAACCTTCATCATCATAAAAACAAGTTGAAGGTATCAAGAACATTTAAGGCACCAAAACTCATCAATTCTGTAAGAAAAGTTTAGAAAATCAAAACATACTCAAATCAAAGTATGATTAGCATCATATTTTATCAAAATTTGTAAAGACTAATATTTTACCAATAAATTAAAAAAATAAGCAATCATCATCAAGGTCATATGACCAAAACCCTTAAGTGAAGAAACTAATGGCATAATTCAATCTTAACCTAATTAAATCATGTTAACAACAAAAATTCAATCTACTTATAATAAAGAATTGATTACCTTTAGCCAAAGTTTTTTTTTTAAAAAAGAGGGAAATCAAAGCATGAAGAAGATGAGATTTTCTCCAAATCCCAAAGCTTATTCTATTTTTACATAGTTAACAATATCGATAGATTAATCTCTAGAACAAAGGAGGAGGGAAAGAAGTAAAATTAGATTAGTTTAGGTACATATTATGGCACCACAGTGGTGATGCTTTCATAGAAAAGGAGAGAAAAGAGAGAAGAAGAAGGTAAAATGTGATCATACTAATAGATAAGAACAAGTGAAAGTGATTTAGAAGATATTTAGTTTCCTTACTATACTTTATAAGGATAGAATGATAAAAAGACAATGCTAGATCTAGTGTGATTGTGTGTGTGTCAATTTTGACACCTTGGGGCTGATCTTGGCCATGGATTTGGCTAAGGTTGACATATGAAATGCCAAGATTAAATCTCATAAAGATTAGATGATGGTTGAAGAATAAAAGTAGAGTTTGAGTACATATATATGCCCAATAATATCTAATGAAGTCTAAAAATGATAATAAAAAAATTACAAATCATTTTTGAATAATTTTGAGCTCAATAACATTAAAATATGGTTATATCTAAAGTTGAAAAAATTTTAGGTAGCTAAAAGGATCAGTTTGGGGATTGACGCACTGAAATAGGGCTATTCAAAACATGAATAATATATATTTATAGGGATATTTGATAATACTTTTGAAATAGGAGACTAAAAAAAACTAAATATTTCATAAGTAGTACAATTAGAATGATTCAAAATGCACATGATAGAAAAAGTGGCTCAAAAGATCTCATAAAAATACACTTGTGTAAAAGATTTAACAAATGGAAAAAAAATATTTTAACATCAAAGCAAGGGTTTTGATTTCATCAAAGGATATAATAAAATAGGATAGTTTTATAATAAAAAAATCCCTAAATAACTCAGCTTCCAAACAATGGAGTGTTATAACTTTACCCCCTGTAAAAGGATCATTGTCCATAAGGTTTGTCTAAAGAGATGGAAGGTACATTCATCCCAGAATAAGGAACACAACTAAGCCCCATGATTCAAAATTAGGAAAGGATATGAGATAAATGGCTTGAAAGTTCCAATAAAAAATGACAAAAAAGATCAAAAAAAAAAGGAAAGATCACACAAATGACAAAGTAAAGGTATAAGGTTCACACCAATATAATAACAAAAAAATAACTACACATCCCTTGTTTTATACACACACAGACACACACATACACGTTGTATGTACATAACACTTTACACCATCTTTACATTCTACAGTTGATATATAATTATGACACTAGCTTAAGATTCCAAGTTATTCCTCTATTCTAAAGTGAAAAATATAGATCAAATTTCTATAGCTACCCTACCCAAAAGATTGATACCCCAAATTGCCTCTTTACAACAATATCCTTACTAAAATCCAACACCTATAATTTAAAAAAAAATAAGCATTTCAAGATTTCTTTAGAAGCAAGCAACCTTAAGTTCTCTTCCATGATATAGATGGTCAAGCTATGGTCATCATGACTGATCCATCTACATTATAGTCACCTCCTTAAAAATGATAAAAATTCTATCAGTGCTCATCATAATCCTTAAACTCATCAATATCTATCAAAAATAACTTCAAGGTTTCTAGCTTAACTACATATTAGACCTTCCACCCCTCCTCCATATGGATAAACTCTAAAGAAAAAATGTGGAAATTCCTTAAAAAGATAGCCACAAACAAGTAAATAGAGTTATGTCCATCCCTCACAAATAGATCAACGTATTTTCTCTTCATTATAATTGTTATTAAAAATAGGGTTTTGTCAATGGTCCTTTCTTATAACACTACAAAAAAAACTCATTTTTAGCAACGATCCTTTTAGTTGCTAAAGATAGAAAGTCATCAGAATAATATATATATATCATAATAACATTTTTTGTTGCAGAGTCGTTGTGCGTCATAGTGTTGTAAAAAAAAGCAACAACAATGATCATTGGAAAAAAGTAATTAAATGTAACATAAATTGTCATTGACAAATAAATATCATTGTAATACAACACTTCACCTACATGCGTGTATTTATATATAACAACAACTTTTGTTGTTGCAAAATATTGATCCTACTTCGGCAACAATTTATGTCATTACAAAAACTTGTAATTAGCAACAACTTTGCTGTCAAAGAAATTAGTTGTAGTTTGGCAAAAAATTATTTCGTTCCAAAAGCTTATTATTTGCAAAAAAAAAATAGCATGTTACTACAACAATATTTGTCGTTGTAAAAACACATTAATTGCAATGGATTATGTTATTAAAAAAATTGAATATACATTAGAAATAAAAAATTACAAAATACCCTGAGTTAATACAACCATATACGGACCACCTAATAGCACTCGGGACCCAAAAATTTCTAACACTCTGAGTCAAAATGACCATGTAGGGCCACTTAGTAGCCACCTAGGCCCACAAGAACTATAAGAGCTATCATGTAGTATTTTTGGATTAATTAAGTAGCCCACAAATTAACATAAGCGCTTTCAAAACTTCCCAACAGAGTCACCCATCCTAAAAATTGCTCTATGACAATCACATTTAACTATGAAGTTCTTATGACAGAATCAATAAAAGTTGATATAAGTAGTCATAACAATCCTTATAACATTCAACTCAATTTGAGGGTATTACACTTTATCATTGCAAAAAATACATAATTGCAATAATAAAATACTTGCCAAAATTTAAATTAAAACTTCGACAACCATTTTTCTCGTTTTGAAAACATAGAATTGCAATGACACGATAACTTGTTTAAACGCCATCGCAATAAATGATCTGTGAAACCTTAATCGATGTCCATAAATTATGCCATATACATATGTTGTATGCCCCACTTAAATCAATATAACCAACATATATAAAAATAATTCTTAACATATATATGAAGAAAAAATTACCAAATTGAACGAAAACTTACCAAAATTCTACTCGACAATTAGGGTTTTGATTGAGCTGATGGACACTGAGACAAATTGGCATGTTCAATCGACATAACTAGATGAGGCTAATACAATGGAGGTAACATTGGGAGTTGGAGAAGGTAGTGACAACAAAGTATAGAAGTTACAATAAAATTTTTGATAATTTATTTTACAACAACTTGTTGTTGCATGAAAATAATCTAAATATTTGCAACAAGTATAGTCGTTGCACTAAATTCAATCAATATTTTGCAAAAACAAATGTTGCAAAACTATTTGATATAGTGCAACAAATAAATGTCATTGTAAATAAATTATCGCATATATTGCAACAACAAATATCATTGTAAATAAGCCATCTCATATATTACAACGAAAAATATTGTACCAAAACATATAAATGTCATTGCTCTAAAATAATCTAAATATTTATAACAAGCATGGTCATTGTAATAAATCCAATCAATATTTTTCAATAAAAAAAAGTTGTTGCAAAAATAGTTTTTATATTTCAACATATAAATGTCATTACAAATAACCCATCGCATATATTGCAACAAAAAATGTTGTTGCAAAACATATAAATTTCATTACGTTAAAATAATCTAAATATTTACAAGAAGTATAGTCTACAATAAATTCAATTAACATATTGCTAGAAAAAAAATTCATTACAAAAATATTTTGTATATTAAAATATATAAATGTTGTTGCAAATAAACCATCAGATATATTGCAACAAGAAATATCGTTGCAAAACATATAAATATCGTTGCATTAAAATAATTTAAACATTTGCAACAATTATAGTTGCTGCAATAAATTCAATCAACATTTTGCAACAAAAAAGTCATTGTAAAAGTATTTTGTATATTGCAACATATAAATGTCATTGCAAATGAACTATCACATATATTGGAATGACAAATGTTGTTGCAAAACATTTCCTAATAATCACCACATAAATGAATTGTTTTTAGCAACAAATTTTTGTAATGTCATAAAATTGTCGTTGGTAAAATATATTTTTTACAACAACAAAGTGTTGTCGTTGCAAAAGTTTTGTTACTATAAAAGAGTTTTCTTGTAGTGCAACTATTATTTAAATGTTGTTTTAATAACAGTTTTAACCAAAATCGTTATTAAAATGTATTTTTTAAAATAAATTAATTAGGTTTGTTATGGCTCAAATTCACATGTTATATGCTCAAATATTTACCAAATCTATAATGGGTTAAACAACATCAATAACTCTAGATAGGGAATTTCACCTAGAAATATGAAAATTAGTAGGCAGACCATAAGTTGATAGCTCTACATTCCAAAGTATTAATTCATAGATCATAAAACCTAACTATATATCAATAGTGATGTCCACACTTGCATGCATATATGTAGGTTCATCTCCAATTGTATATATAAAATAACATAAGACATGTAATATACATACCAGAATATGTATGTATGTAGATCTCTAATATTGAGTGTGAGAGGGCACAAAATTGGCTCATTCATCTCTAATTTCATCAATTTCATCATTGGCGTATTTCTAGCCTCATGTATATCCATCGTTGAAAAATTACAAATTGATACTAGTCAACCATTTGGTTCGTAATTAATATGTCATATATTAAACTAATGAAAAAATAAAAAAATAAAAAAAAGAAACATACATGGGTTGGATCTATGTTTGCAAATTTGTTCTTGAGTATGAGATCCATTAATCTATAAACATAATATCCACATTTACTACTACTTTGGTGTCATTGACACTATAAAATGAATATAGTTAGCTTTTTGTTCTTTAAGATATTAATTGGAATTGACATAAAATACGAAATTCTTATGTTTTTGCTCACACTTATAGGCTCATAATCAAGATTCTTTATGTCTGGGACACCATTTTTTCCTCTCCTCATATACGTTGTCTATAGTGCCCTAATAAATAAAGTTGATACATAATATAATAACTTTATAAACCTCAAAAATTAATGAAGAATATATACATCAATAAACTAATGAAGTAAGAAGTATACTAATCTGTCAATTAAATGTTTCCCTTCAGAATGATCGACATCAAAAGGAATAGAATAATTTTAGAGGGAATCAAATAAATATACTTTATTTTAATTAGGACAGATAGAGTACAAAACCTAATGATCAATTACAAACTGAGGTATGAGTTAAAGCTTGTTGTTGTATACCTTGATTAAGATGTGATTGGCTATGTATTTTGTGTCTACCTTCGCTTATTGTAGTACAGTCAGATATGTAGTATAGACACACAAATACAGTAGATTACATCATTCCCTCTAGTACAACACAGCTAGTAGTCAACCTATGAATGACAATAATAAAGCATAAATCATATATATATATATATATATATATATATATATATATTGTTTATATATGATAGGTCATAAAATTATATAAAGCAACAAAAAGTATTAAAATATATGATATAAAATCATATTTACTTAACATATATGACAACACTCGTTTTTAACATCCATTGATGCTTACAAATTTTGTGGATAACCTTTTTCGATACCATATAAATGGCGTCGGCCCTCCCAAAATACTCAGAAGGATATTCAATTATAATTAAATCATTACCGAGGTAGTTTTAGGTGAAGAAATACAACATTACCAAAGCTGGTGGTGGTCGGTGGGGTTCTTGTAATTTTTGGTTCTCAGATGAATATGGAATCGTTTATGGGGAAATCTATTTTTCTAATCTAGCTCTCTTTTCTAATGTGGTTCCCAATTTTGTTTTACTCCTTCCTTTAATAATTCTCTTTTCCCCTGTCCTGGCAGCATTCTTATTTCCCAATTCCTTAATTCATAGTATTAAACAAAAATGACCATATATATATATATGATGTGTGTAACATGTTAGGTATAATATGGATGGAGGATGTCATTACCTCTTCATGGCCAAGACTTATCAAGTCTAGGGCCCAAGACATAAAGCTTCCATGGGCTTCCAACACTATAGTTGTCTCATCGCTTTATTTATAACAAGAAAAGGGTGTATCTTCAGTAATTGGAATGCCAATACATAATACTCTCGTATGCAAACCCTGGAATAAAGTATTATCTATTGCCAATTATTAACTTGATGGTAGATACATTTTATATATATCGATTCATAGTTTGTTATGCTTACCTCAGGAAGAAAAGAAGA
Organism: Tamarix austromongolica; assembly: GCA_039764185.1. NCBI lineage: Eukaryota > Viridiplantae > Streptophyta > Magnoliopsida > Caryophyllales > Tamaricaceae > Tamarix > Tamarix austromongolica. Next base: position 75,909,690 of record CM077817.1, read on the forward strand.
ATGCATATGAGCTTCAACACTATCTCTAACACCATTTACATTCAGTGTGTGAAGTGGATCACATGCATTTGAATCAAATTGCTTATACCCTTGAGATTTTACAAAGGCTAACTCTTTCTCCATTGTGGTCATCCCTTCAAATGCCATGTTTAACTTTTGGTCAAGAGAGCCACTTGGTAATGGGTGTTCTAGGGTCCACATGATGCTATATTGATCTAAATCCTCAACATCATATGATTTTTTAAGTTCATCCTATAATTTATGCACCATAGAATATATAAATAAACATAATATAATAGCTAGTTTGCTTTAAGAAAACTAAATATGGTTAGGAATAACATCAAACTTACAATTCTTTTTTGTAGCATTTTGTACATCTCCATTAAGTTATACTTTTTTTCTCTAGAATTCTTCCATAACATACCAATATTAATGGATGAGGTACATGGATCCTTGTCTTGGCCTATGATTTGTGATTCCAAAATACACACTTAACTTAGTAATATGATCATAACACTCTCTACATTATAATGTAAACACATTCATCAAAAGTCATGCCAACTCTTCTTCTAGGCTTACATAGTCTTTTCAAGACATATAATGGTGATAAATATTCTACTTCATGATTTCTTTATTTTTGGAACTTTTCGCCTATATTACAAGCAAAATATGTGCTCACGATTATTTAAATATCAATGAAATATTCTTAATAAAAAATCTTAACTTTTATGCAACAAATACCTTAAACTCTTTTGAAAGATGATATGCAATAAATTGATCCAAACTATCTTTATCAAAAAACTCATAACACTTCAAGGATTCATGCATAAAGCACCATCCCTATTTCTATAAATAAAATTATTTGCTAACTTTTTCCTAAATTTTTTTAGATGTTCACCACGATGTCTAAGAAGTCACTTCTTTCTCACCTATAGGATGATGAACACTCTCTACAAAAAAAGACATAAATATGTATATAAATGTTAATATATTGAAAATGATGGCATGTGACATCCAAAAATATGGCAAACAAAACACATCATTTACCGTCACTTCTTGCCAAATATATTCCTTATGACTTTTCGAAACCTACTTCCAATTGTTTTAGGATATTGGAACATGATTACTAGTGACAAGTGAAATATATGTGAGAAACATGTCTATATACTCACTGATAAGAAGAAATATATATATATATATATATAGATATATCAACTCAACTGTACTTGTTCTCCTCTATTCCTCATGCATATGATGATTCTCATCATAGTAGGTCATCACTTCCCTTCTTTATCGCTAGAGTCCCTATCAACAATTTTCTTCATTATATCTTTATGAAATTTGAATATATATATTAATAAAAAAAAAGGCTATGAATAAATATGTACAAAATAAAGTGTCTAGCAATCATATCATATGTAGTAATGATATGAAAAAAAAATCTAATGTTCAAATAACCAACACACTCTACAAACATGTTAGAATGTTCCTACCCTTGTCGCCTTCTTTTCATTCTTTTCTTTATTCCCTCCTTTTGGATTAGTTTCATGATCTGATACATATATTACTTCATGATGATCATCCCTTATATAGATTTCCTTATAAGTAATGTCATTGTTATCATCGTTTAATGATTGAGTTGCTTGCACAGTTTTGACACACTCTTTCTCCTAATTGGCATCATTTTCATTTCCAAATTCATTGATAGTTCTTTCCTTTATGATTAAAACCACAAACCATCTTTCATTAGCAGGATTGATGCAAAGAAAACTTATGTTACTTGTGATGCCAAGATGAATGGATCTTATTTATGCCCTACCCTATTAAGATATGCTAATGTAAACCCATCTTCATATCTAACCTCATGAATATTATCAACCCATCTGCATCTAAAAATAAACACTTTAAATGCAATATAATCTAGCTCCTAAATCCATTCTATCACACCATAATAACTCATATTTGTATATGTTGAATTCTTGTCCTTTGCACTAGCAATATGTATTACTTTAGCCACTAAAGTCACTTTACTATTATGCATTATACTCCTCTCATCTTTTGTTTTTCAGGTAAAAGTATATCCATTGATGGTATAGCTAGTATATGAGAAAAAAAATTACTAGAGTATTTGAGATAACCAATGTAGGGTTTTAGAAATTAATGCTGAGGAATTTCTAATGAGTAGAATGATGTGATCTCTAAGCCAATAAATGACCAGAAGATTATGTTTATCAATCACCTATTTCTCACTCTTTGAAGGATTTTCAATCCTCAAAGAACACAAATATTCTTTAACATATGGCTAAACATCATCACTATTATGTAATACATAGAGATGTGCTTTATAGAGCTTGTTAGAGTCTACTTGCCCAAATTGTTTACCCCTAGTACTATGTCCTTCTATTTTTCTTGCATGCTAAGACTTAGGAATACCAAGCATTTCGTCATTCAACAAATAATTTGTGCAAAAATCAATTGCCTCTTCTACTAGGTTACTCTTAACAATGCATCCTTTTACCCAATATCACTTCTTCGCATAACCTTTTATCAAATTCATTAACTGTTCAAAGGGGTACATCCAGTGCCCAAGAATAAGTTAACATTTTTACCTCATAAACCAAGTGAACAGTTAGATGCACCATAATGTCAAAGAATAAGGGAGGAGAACGCATTTCAAGCCAAAACAAAGTCATCTCCCTCTTAGCAAGGCATCTAACTTGCTAAGGTGCGTGGCTTTAGAGTAGAGTGTAGTGAAGAACCAACAAATCCTAGTGATAGCAATTCAAATATGCTTTGGCAAAATTTCCCATCTAGCTATTAGAGTCAAATGTTGCATCAAAACATGACAATCATAAGACTTCATATTAATTAGTTTCAACTCTTTCATTGACAAACCTTCTGATATTTGATGAATACCCTTTTAGAACTTTGGTAATATTAAAGAATTTACAAGATGTAATTTTCTTCTTTATAGAGACAGTATGGCAAGCTAGTGTTAAATAAGTTATTCTTCCATTGTATCATGGTACTAGTTCATGCATGATGCCCATTTCCTCCATATCCAATCGAGAATTAATGCCATCTTTAGTCTTTTATACACTTTAACAATATTGATGCCTCCATATCTTCATGCACACTTATCCACCCATTAACTAGCTTAGTGCATGCCCTTCTTCTGGAAAGCTATTAAAATTATTCATTTACCTATAAAAATGATGATCGTTTTGTAAAAATATACAATGCCAAGAAATATATTATTTCGACCATGCATTAGCTAAACAAATGAAGTATTATCCTCACATATTGGACATGTGTAATGGCCTATCACAATATAACCCGATAAGTTGCCATATGCTGAAAAATTGTTTAAGGTACAAAATGACATTGCTCTCAAAGTGAAAATATTCTCAACATATGTATCAAATACTTCAACAATCATATCCCATAAGAACCTCAAATCATGAATTAGAGGCTCCAAATAAACATCAATATCATTCCTTAATTGGTTTTCCTTGAAATGAGTAAAGATAACATCATATACTTATGTTTCATGTCGAGCCAAGGCAGTAGATTATATATAACCAAAATCACCGGCCACATATAGTACATGCCTTGATTGTGCAGATTCATACCATTTCTAGAAAGTATAAGACACAAGTATCTTGGTTCATTGCTAAATTTAAGAAACAAACCACCAATCATCATCTATTCTGAAGAGTCAGATATATGTCTTAAAAGCCCATCATCTATCTTCTCGTTAGCATGCCATCTCAAGTTCTTCACTTCTTATACATTATCATACATCCTCTTGAATATTATTATCATAGTAAAATACCATAACACCTTAGATGATACCTTATTCTTCTTATATCATGGTGCTTTACATTCTTTATTAGAACAATTATCTAAATATGCGTGTTTATTGTGAAATATTATACACTTATTAGAGTAGGCATGTATCTTCTCATAACTCATACCCATAGATGAAATGATCTTCATTGCTTCATAGGTATGAATGGGTAGAATGTTACCATCGGGAATCATTTGTTTCACAAATAATAATAATTCTATGAAACTCATGTTACTCCATTTGTTAAATGTTTTTAAGTTGTACAACCTTAACATAGTAGATAATCTAGTAAAATTCTTATAATCATCATATAAATATTTTCTTGATCACTCAATAACTAGTCAAACATTTTTGGATAATCCGAAACAATTTCCTCAACCTTCGGAGTCAACTTCTTTAACGAATCACACTCATTGTTTTCAAATGATCCACTATTTTCCCTCCTACCTTCCAAATTATCATATCCAGACTCTGTCTCACCATGCCATATCCAACGAGTGTAACTTATATCAATTTTTGTACATAAAAATATGATCTCTCAAATTATTAGCATTGACATGTTGAATATAAGCACAATTTAAATAAGGTCAAACTATTCTACTAGAATCCCGAGCATGTTCTACTTCACACTTGATGAAAATTAAACTCTATTTTCATATTCTCTAGATAAATGATTTACAAACATCCATTTTTTATCCATAGTTTTCCAATCTATATATTTCCCACAAAAATATTATTACAAGTCAATTCACTTCTATAAACTAATTCGCATATTGCTCATGATGCTTAAAAAGACTTCATATTTATATAATGCATCATGCTATTTTAAAGCTATATATATATAAATAATTCCAACATAGTTCCATATCCCTTACCAATTCACAAATTACTCATGGTTTAAAAGAATTCATATCTATATTATATCATGCTATTTTTTTGTTATATATACAAACCATTCCAATGAGGGAATAAACATATGATAATGCACAAATCGTTCTTACTTAGAAAGAGTTTGTATGTATATACAAATAAAATATTTATATATGGGTTGTAAATTCAAAAGTAAATACATACTACACATTTAAAACAAGACCTAAAAACTAAGAAGAAACCTAAGGTAATAAAAGTAATAAATACATCAAAAGGTTTCTACAACTCAAATACCTAACTAAGAACACCCCTAACAATCCCATGAAATACATCGGTCTTGTTGCCTATGCTGAATAGAACTTGTCACTCTTAGAGTATACTCATCTCAATATGTTATCTGCTCCCTCACATCATCAATGGAGGGTGCAATGCTATATACTCTAAGGTAACTAGGGTGGATATTTGGGGGTAAGTTATGACAGAACCTTCACTCATCATATAATCCCTCGCAAACACTTCACCCTCAACAAATCTCGGGTGTAGTGCATCAGTACGATGGATAAAAATATGCAAATAACTAGCTAATACCCCTAACCATGGCTCAATCTAAGGTAGTGTTAATAGAAAATGACATGATATGAAATGGAGTGGATAAAAGTAAGACCCACTCACGAACAAGCAATCAAGCTCCTCTTATAACTATATCACATGACTCCAAAAATTCAAATCAGGTGTCATGCATAAATATGGCGGAGGTATGTAAATAATATAAAATTGTGACATCTGATCATTGCCTATAAAAAAGAAAAACCAATTAATCATGTTACTAAGATTGGTGTCTAACTCTTTTGAATTATAAAATATATAAATTCTATAGCCTTATTAATCATAAATGTATCATATAATATCATTAAAAATATTATGTTAAGTTAAAAACATAATTAGCTTATATCACCAAAAATTTATTAGAGCTGCGTCTACACCATACAAGTAATATCATTTTATCAACAAAAAATGTAAATAAATTATGTAATATTTATTAGAAACATGTTATACCAATATGCATGCATATATTTATAGTATTTCTTAAGATCAATCTACAACCATGTATGCATAAACATATAGACGGACAATGTAACACCCCCAAAATTCACTACTGAAAAATTTCGTTAATTAAAAGGAAATTAGCGGAAGCAAATTAATAAACCGTGAATTTTGGGAGTATTACCGCCACACTTAGTACCAGACTGGTTCACTCATACCGTTCCAGTACTAAGTGCTAAGGCTAAAGGAAAATGAAATACAATTTGCAAGAATTTCAACATACTTAAATCAGAGTAGCGTATCAAACGTTTACAAGAATGAAATCCACCCATGGTGGTTACAGTATCAACATATACATTTAAAACCAGAAATTTCAAAGAGAGAGAGAAAAACCCTAGTAGTTCCGGATGAGACCTTACTCTCTTTCCCGTTGCCCACTTGAGTAGCACCTGAAAAGACCTGCAAGGGACACTGCCCATTGAATAGGCAAAGGCCCCACGAATGGAACCCTTCAGTACTACAGTACTAAGTAACCCTTTAAAGTCCCACTTAAAAGCAGGCCCGCAATGCAACACATGAAACAAGCTACATGCATATCTATAAAATTCACACCATTAACATTCACATAGCATATCAATATATCATTACGAACAATCGGTACTTACGGTCTTAAGCCATGTCATAATGCAAACTCAAAACAATCAGGCCTTAAGCCATTGCTCCACTATAAGTGATTTGTACTTTCCCATAATTTTATTCACATACATAGCTGGTCTTATTGAGCTCGGGACCCCCACTATTATTGCCGGTGGACCGAAATATATATATATATATCATCATCCAGGGCGCAACGCTCCTTGCCACTATTATAACCGGTGGACCGGGATATATAAAGAATCATTATCCAGGGCACAACGCTCCTGGCCACTATTATAACCAGTGGAGCGGGATATATAAAGAATCATCATCCAGGGCACAACGCTCTTGGCCACTATTATAACTGGTGGACCGGTACTCAATATCATAATCATCTGGGCCCGACTCATTAATATTCCACTTTCAATAATAGTAGCTTTCCTTTCTTTAATCAGCACATCAATCATATTTATTTGCCTCGAACGGGAGATCGATAACTCGGGACACAAAGGTACACCGGTCGTACCAGTGCATATCCGCTACTCAGTACCCTTCAACAACGAACCCAAGGATGCAAAGGTACCCTGGTCGTACTGGTGCATAAAGCTAACTCAGTACCCTAGCGACAAGGACACCTAATCCATAAGTATGCATACCCCCTAACTAGGTCCGTAGAGCTAGAAAGAGTAAGATATAGGGCCTGGCTGGGGCACAAAGGCACACCAGCAAATACCAGACTAATCGTGGACTAAACCACGTCCTTAGGGTAGCGACCCCTAAGGAGTCACCATTCCCGATCTCGAGGTCTTCCAGTTTAAGTATTAGTGTCTTAATTAAGGTGATCACGAAAGGCACGATAATCAAATACTTATTCACTTTCAATCATTTTGATATCATTAATCGTTTCTTATTCAGATGATTATCCAGGATATCACAGAGAAACCCTTAAGGCCATACCAATTATCAAATACTCTTACTTGACTAATCAGCCTTATTTAAATCACATTATAACATTCCACAATCACAACAACAAGTTAGGTACAAATTACTTATTTATCCCCTTACTCATGTAATTACTAAGTCATCCCTTCTTTACTTGACAAATTACCACATTGCCCTTTAGGTTGCATAATTACCAAATTACCCTTTATCGCTATCATGATTACCAATTTACCCCTTTAGTGGGTTAAATAATCATTACTTTACCCTTTAATCGGCTAAATTACCAAATTGCCCCTTTAGTTGGATAAATTACCAATTTGCCCTTCCCCTTTGTCATAATTACCATTTTACCCCTCAACCATTATAATTGCCATTTTACCTTTTTCAATTATTATAAATACCATTTTAACCTTGTACATAATTACAATTATCAATTTACCCTTCTTTATAATTATAATTACTAATTTACCCTTCTCAATTATTAACATTACCATAATACCCTTTAGTTAGTTAATTTACCTAATTACATTTCTCTAGTATCATACATTCACACTTATATAATTACCCATCGATAATCATAATTTAATTACTAAATTATCTTTAGTCGTTATCATAATTACCAAGTTACCCCTTACTCCCAAACTACCATATTATCCTTTTATTTACAAAATTACCACAATACCCTTCTTACTTATAAAATTATCATAACACTCTTTTTACTTTATAAATTACTATTTTACCCTTTTTCATCCAAAATTATCCTCTTTATCCTTCCTTACATAATTACCATTTTTCCCTTCTTTTCCAAATTACCATATTACCCTTTTACTCCCAAAATTACCATAATACCCCTAGACAATAATAATACACATGCATTAGCAACATAATACATCATAGACAAGCATTTAATATTTCCATCAATAATCAACTCCTTCCTTAATTATCATACCTACACATGGCACAAAGGCTATCATGCTTTTCCTTTTTTCTCATCAAACAATATAACAACCATCTATATATCATGCTAGGCATCACATAACATGCATAAAATCATAATAAAATTCCTAATGTGCTAGCATACGTTTTCCATGCATTTAAGGGAGGTTTAACGATTACCTTAATCCCGCAAAGTACCAAATCGTACCGGTATCCCGATTAAAGATTCAAGCTTAATTAACAATTCAACACCTAAAAATAATATCCAACATTATTGTGTTAGAAATAAGAAATTAAAAGGATAAGACTTTATAAAAAAATTATTTAATAATAAAACACTTTAAATTAGTTATCAATATACCTCAAAAAAAAATTCCAAACAAGATACAACACAAGGGGGAGCTCACCCTGCATGAGCAGCGTGAGTGTCATGCACAAATGAGAGGGGAAAAGGCTCGAAGAGGGGTGAAGGAAGAAAAATGAGCCATTTTCAGGTTGAGGTCTTTAGGCTAGAAAAGAGGGTAGTTGGGGGAGGTTTCAAGGCAAGGGAATGTTGTAGGAGTGAAGAGGGGGTGTTGGTGGTGGCTAAGGATGGTTTCACGGCGGTAGAAGGCGGCGGAGACGGTGGCGGCAAGGCGGCAAAGATGGCTGGCGATAAGGGGAACAATGGGGAGAAGGGAGGGAGTGTAGGGCTCAAGGGGGCGGCGTGGGGGTGTAGGGCAGTAGGGGGTGGTGGCAGGAGTCGGCGCAGGGATTGGGTGGGGCGGTCGGAGCGGCGGACGGCGGCGGCGCAGAGAGAAAACAGAAGAAAAATGGGAAAGAAGGAAGGAGAGAAGAGGGAGCTCGGGGAAGGAAGATGGCTCGAAATTGGGGCAGAAAAATGGACGAAGGGGAGAAGAAAAAGAAGAGGAAGGGTGAGGGGGTAGATGGCAGTGTATAGGGTGGCAAGGAGAGGATGGCGACGGGGAGGAGAGAATGGCAGACATGGATAGGGTGCAGGGGTAGATTGGCTCAAAATAGGGGATAAGAGGACGGGGTAGAGAAAGGGAGTAGCAGGGGCAAGTGCGGTGGCAGGCGACGGTAGTCGCAGGTGGTCGGGCGGCAGCTGTAGGTGGTCGGGCTGCTGTCGACACCTGGGGAGAAGATGAAAGAAGAAAGGAAGGCTGTGGCGGCCGGTTGGGGGAAGGGAAAGCAGGTTGGCCGACCGGTCCGGGGGGAAAAGAAAAAAAAGGGAAGGCCGGCCGGGTCAGGCGTGCGGGAGAGAGGGAGGAAGAGAGGGAGAGGTGGGCCGAGGCCCACTACATGGGGAAGGGCTGGCCTGGGTGTGGCAGATCGAGGGAAGAAAAAAAGGAAAAAGAAAGGAAGAAAGAGGAAAAAGGGAAAAAGGGAAAAAAGGGCAAAAAAGGAAATGAGAAAATAGGAAAAATAAAATAAATTAATTTATAAAATCATAAATGTAATATTCTTGATAAATTATTCAATTTAATAATTTAATTCATTATAATCTAATATATTAATTTAAAAAAGGATAAGGCTAGTAAAATATTAGTTTGAAAAATTACTTAAATAAAAATAGCATGATAAAATGACAAAATATCTATTTTAATTTACTAAATATTCCCATTCAAATTTATATACTCAAAAATCCATAAATTAATTAAATTGGATAATTTAAAAAGCTAATTTATTTCAAATAAAAACTATTTATTACAAATAAAAACTATTTATTAAATTATTGGTTTTCTAAAATTTTGGGGGATTATAGACAAACCTAACGAGCAACAAAAAAACATAATAATGTAGCACAAAGGAAAACATATATCATACAAACAATAATACATGTAATACTTACTAAATAATATGCATGCATATATTTAATATGACAGAAAAAGAAAAAATTATAACTGGCATGTGAAGGATTTTTGGAGTAGGGAGGCTATAGGGACAAAGACCGGTTGGTTGTAGGAGCTAGGACCGGATCATGCAAAGGATAAAGGTAGGTGTTGGTTTAGGTAGAAAGGGAAAGGAGGTGAGGCAGGGTTGAATGATGGATGACTAAAAAAAATGTCGGTGTAACCTTAGCTGAGAATGAGACACAGAAAACGATGAAGTCAATGAAAGGAAAAGGAAAATGGTAGTCAACAGGCTAAAGGAAGAAACAATAGCTGTCAAATAGCAAAATGATGAAAACCGTCAATAGGAAAAATGAAGATTAAGGCTAATATAAAGAGAGAATTAAATTTCTAAAATAGACTTACTAAGCGAAAAAAGAAAGGAGGGTCTATTTAATGTACTATGTTTTAATAACAATTATAAATATAACTTTTATCAAAATTTGTTTTAGTAATGGTTCCTACATTAACCGTTATTAAAAAAATTCATTTTTAGTTTTAATAATGGTTAATTTATAACCATTATCAAAGCAAGGGCTCTTTTTGTTTTAATAATGATTAATGTATAGAATTGTTATTAAAACTTGCTTTGCATTCCTACCCACAACTTCTTATGATTTTATTAATGGTTTCGAACAAACCCTTATTTATGTGTCGTTATTAATTAATGATTCCATGTTATTGTAGCTCAACATTTGTAAAATAACACTCTCACTTATATTTTTTATGACATGGTTGCACATAAACTCACACGTATCCACCACAACATGTCATAATAGATTTTCTAGATTCCTCTAAGGCAAGGAAATAACTTCATAAAAACTTTCTTAAATAATGATAAGATACACAAAGGATGAAAAGCTAACACATTTGAACACAATTGATAGTAAGGCACACAAGCAAATCAAGCCTATTAAGAGTTAGACTAGAAACACAAATATGACATAAGGGTCTAAGAAGGAACACTAGTATAAGCGATCAAACAAAATTTTGCATAAGAAAGGAAGGAATGACACACACATGGTTACAAGGATATGATAGATACATAACATAAGAGATAAATTACAACAAGTTAAAGTCCCCAAAACCAAATTATGATTCCAAGACAAAAAATTTTAAACAACACAATAAAACTAAAAGCTAGTATAGAGAGCATATAAATACAAAGGAGATTATTTCTGCTTCTACACCCTTACAAATACATCTCCTAAGCACTAGGTATCAACTAAACATTAAGGTTTTTCTTAGTTAAATCCAATCATCATATTCATTGAGAACTCTTACAACAAATCCCTAAGAAAACATAATATTCTACTTTACAATCACTTTCTAGGTCCACTCCTCATGTAAGATCTTTCACTCTTGTACAAAATCTGAATGTGATCTATATAAATCTATAATATTGACTAAATAAGTGCTTAGTGATGCCCCATACCTAACTCTCCAAGCATCATTTATTACACAAAGCTCTTTAGAAAACTAAAAGTAATATCTATCAAACTTTTCCCCTTTAATAAACTAAGGATGTGGAATGTCAGAAACAAAGATATCCCCATACAATGCCATAACTCCCAACCAAGGATTAATCAATGATAAATTCTAGAGCCATTGGTCCTACATGAATAAATAAGAGTCCATATAGAGACCATCCTCTCACTAGAGGTTTAACTCATCCAAGATCCATCTTATGTGATGTTAATTATCATGAGCATATCCATAACACATTTCAAAGGTGGAAGCTCCATACTTAGGACCTATAATTATATAAAAACTAAAGCCAATATCTATAAGTTTTTCAAACAATAATTGTTTATAAAATCAAAGTAATAAATCACACTCAACCTTATGTACAAAAGGCTCTAAAAAGTCGTGGGATTTCTAATACATGAAATGATTCCTTATAATCACTCTATGTCATCTAACACTCATGCTAAAATAACCATTCATTTTCCTAGGAATAATGATTCTCTAAGAGTCTAAAATTGTAAACTCTACCAAATCCTTAATATGACTCTACATCTACAACTCACTTTTCCTAGAAAAAAAATATTAAAAAAACTGATGCCCATGAATAAATAACACTACAAAATATAGTACTTAAATGTTGTGTTTTAGCATAAGGAATTATACAAAATATTTGTGTTACTTCACAACAAACACAGAGAGAGGTATGAACAATATCTATCCCATGCCGATTGCAAGACCAAAACAACTCAAACATAAAGATTAGGTGTTGTCAACACCTAAGATCAAAACAAAAAGAAACCAACATAAGATTAAATATAGAGATTTTAGATATAATACAAAAGGTTTCAAATCATTTAAAATGTCCATGGAGACCTCAAGAAAAAAAATATAAAACCAATTAAGAGACTCTAGATTTAATCCACACTATTTATGAAAAAAGCAAGCAACCATTGAAAACTACAACAAAATGAAAGAGATAGTATTAGTATGAATTCCTCGTACTAAGTAAATCACAATGTCCCCAAAGAGGTAGCATGAACACATTACATGTAACATATAATAATAATAATTTACACCACAAGCATACAATGATATGTAATAACAACAGCTTAAATAACATGATACCACAAATCAATCAATGATATTAATTCAATCAAAACCTTAATAAGGGCACAATAAGATATTCTCCAAAATATACAAAAATTATAAGATATCAAAAAATCTTATTCCATACACAATATGGTATTTATTTGATGTAGCTACATTATCAAACCTTTATCAAGCAGTCCTAATCAAATTATTATAGAGGTATTATGGTGGATTCCTAATCTAGTTCACTAAAAAAAAATCTTGAGTTTAATACAATACCATATCCAAGACAATGATCATCAAGGAGATATTACCAAATTAAATCACTCAATTCTAGGGTAAAACTTGCTAAAGAATCCACACATCATATTAGTTGCCAATACTAAACCTCAGCACCCAATTCCTCTATAGTGTATAAGGAATACTTATATAGAAGAAGTGGGCCCTTTTACTAGAAGGTTCAATGATGAACTTAGGGGTATATTTTGAGGCACAAGATCCCTTTCTAATTCAAGTGTTTCCAATTAGGTGATTAGTATTTTATTCAATTTAATGTTATTATTCGAAGGATACTAAGATCCACAAAAATAATATAGCCATGATTAAGTCAGTTAAATCAAATAACCATGAGGGTCTCTACAATAAATTAATCACATATAACAGACACAAAGGATCATAAGGGTCACAACATCTATAAGACATCATGATATAGGATTAGGCATCACGTCATATCCCAAACCAATTATTCAATTCTATTCAATTCAATTATTTCATCCAAAACTATTCAAAGATTAACTCTTAAGTCAACTAGTCGAGTTATTCACCTTGAGACACATTTTGGTCAACATGCCCTTTAAATCCTATCTACCACATTTTAATTCACTTTATTACTAGATTTATTTTTATAGGATATTTGTGATGAAAAGGTAACAATATAATAATAAAAATAATTTAGCATCCTAAAAAATTTCACGACATGGCAAAAGATAATATTACTCTTAAACATGGAAAAAGATAATACACATGCAAAACCCTAGTATGCATTTCTAACACAGCATAATTTTCACACCAATTTCACATAATAATTTTATATATGAATCATGATATGTAAAAAATTTCATTTATACTCGTAGAACATGTAAAAAAACTTCATTTATACTTGTAGAACATGTAACTTGATCTTATTTATGGTCTAAAATCAACATGTTAGAAATCCAAATCTATCTAAAATGTACAATGAGTACATTAAACTCATTAGTATGCCTAACATAAGGCAAGGAAAAACATTCTAAGAAAACCCTAACCTTAGACATGGGTATTATTTCTACCCATAGTATATCCATCAACATAGGCATACATCTCCATATTTAAAATATTACAAAGGTATATATGGATTATTAATTCTTTACAAGGAAAAATATATTATTTTATACATCATAAAATTTTTACATCAAAATAATATAATACTACATGGTTTTATTTTCCAAAAAAAATACAATTTTCCAATAACGTCAACTTAGCATGATTTTTGTTCAAGAAAATTAATCTATCCAATAGTTAGGTGAATTTCTTCCATCTAAGAAGTTGGTAGATTGATATATTTGTTAGGCAATGGCAAAATAATCAATCCTCAGTTCTCTAAACTAATCCCTCTACCAAACTGTCTTTTTCTTCTTCTCTTTAACAAAACCTGATACTATATTATAAAAAATTTAAATTAGTGAAGAAATATCATTACAAATATAATAAAAACTAATACTAATTAAATAATATAAAGGAAAAAACGTGCCTTGTTTAGTGGTTAGGGTAAGAGATTACACAATAGTCACGAGTGATATTATAGGACACTTTATACAATGTAGTTTCTCTACGAAACTTCTATAACATGGCTCCAAAACATAAAATTCTCACACTTTTGAGGTTAGATCAACTCATAGCAATGATGGAGGAAGTTGTTGGGAGGTTGTGCTACAATGTATGGCCAACTACACCAAAGGTCCTTATAAGGTTGTTGAGCTCCATAGTAGATACCCATAAAAATAAAGGTTAGGTTTTATTCATGACTCAAGGGTTAATTCTATTGTGAGTATCGCATTTAGGTAGTGGTTGGGTGATTTAGAGGCTGGTGGTGGATACCAAGCTTAACAAAGCTATAGTATCCTGATATGACCAGAAAATAATAATGTGGGGGTTAATGGTAGTAGGTCATATAGTTAGATAGGGTTAAGTGTTGTGGTGTAAAAGAGCCGAATTTGAGGGGGTTAATATTGAGAAAAACATAGGACTAAGGGAGAAGGCATATCAGGAGACGGGTTTTTGTGCTAAGAAATGGAGTAACAAAAGAACCAAGGATCTAGCTAATAAGAGGGTAAATAGAATGTTGGTGGCTGGTAGAAAAATAGAGTGCATGGAAAGGGGAAAATAAGATGGGGATGGTGTTGGTGGTGGTAAGGTGGAAAATCCAAAGGATAGCTTGTTGGCCTTCGTAGGGAAAAAAATCCTACAAAGGAAAGAAAGGATAAAGGGAGCCAAAGGTTGATAATGGAAATAAATAAAATAGAAGAGACTTGGGTGTAAGGAAATCATGTAAAGGAAAGAGAACCTAGGTGGTAGATTAGGTTTGCTTGTTGCACAAAAGAACCAAGAGAGGGGGAAGAGTTTAAGGTTTTATAATAGCGTGTGATAGGAAGGATCAAAATGAACAATGGTAGAAAGGTAGATTATTTGATAGGGTAAGATAGGTTTGTGTAGGAAGAAAAAACCTAGGGGCACAAGGCTAGTTTTGATGCAATAGGACAATATAGTACATGAGTAGAAAGTAGAGGACATAGTCAGCATAGATAAGGATATGCTTTGTAGAGGCATGGAGGTCAACATATGGGGATGGGTAAAAGAGAAATGCTAAAGGTTACAAGAATTTTTTTTGTTCAAAACTAACCAATCTATTCGGTTCCAAAAGGGTGATTTGGGACTTAGTGTTGTTTAGTATGAGGGTTGGGGGATAAATGACAGAAGGGTAAATAGAGAAAATGGTCACTTGAGAGGGAGGTGTGGTATGGTTAGGGTTGGATTTAGGTATAAAAAAGAATAGTAAAAAGGATTTAAGCTAAAATAAATAATTAAATTATAAAAATTAAATTTTTTAAGGTTATTAAATACCAAAAGTTTTTCCCAATCAATATATTATTATTGTCATTATTGGTGGTGGTGGTGGTGTTGTTTTTGTTGTTGGTATTAGTATTAGTATGGTTATTATCTTTTCTTTAAATTTTAATCCACTAGCAAAAATTATTAATATAATTTAATAATAGTAACATTACACACAATAATGGAGCATCTAATATTAAACTAATTCAATAATATATTACATATAATAATTAAATTTTAATTTAGGGTAATAAAATTGGGTTTATACAAATGAGAGATTATAAATAAACTATAATCGCTACTACTATTCCAATCATCATTTCTTTGAATATGTTCATAAAGAACTCCTCAAGTGATCAAACCCAAGTGAAACAATTAATTCAACTCTTTTAGAGGCTCCATTCTTCGTATTGAAGATAAACTTAATGTTGTGGTACAACTAAAAGGTAAGAAATCTAGATACACTCATGAAAGCCTAATGTGGAAAACAATCAAGGATCCAACCTCACAAACAAAAAGCATAAGCAATACATATGATTAATATAAAAAAAAAAATGAAAAATCAACTCTTGAAACCGAATTAATACTCACGAGGTTGACCAAACAAAAAATTTTAAACTAAATAGGAGACTTTAAAATACTTCTATAAAGTAAGTCATACCTTAGGACAAGCATGATTCTTAACACCCAACAAAAAATTTTAAACTAAATAGGAGACTTTAAAATACTTCTATAAAGTAAGTCATACCATAGGACAAGCATGATTCTTAACACCCAACATGCTTTGATACCAACTTTTAACACACCCATAATCAAAACTGAAATCTTTGTAATTATACAAAGCAATTTATGGAAATGCATGGCGTTATCATCGCAACCAACATACACAAGAGGTACAATCAATACCTAATCCATACTAAGCACAAATCAAAGAAGTATACTGGTATCCCTAGAGGCATGTGTGATTTTTCATTTACCTGAGTATATTACAAGACTTATAAAACAATAAGAAAATAAATACATGATCAATAAGATCTAGCAAAGCTCAAAACCATCCAAAACAAAATAGTTAGTGAGATCTCAATGACCTAAATTGAAACACCTATCAAGTAGGCCAAAGACTCGACATTCTCCAACCCCACATAAAAATATCATGAGAAATTTATAAAAGAACTAAAATAGAGTTGTATTAGTATGGTGACGATTTTGAGTAAGCATAATTTTCTATGAGTGAAAACATTCCCATGTAATACAAGCAGTACGTGTTGAGACAAAGAAGTAAATCATGGATAACGTGGAGATAGAAAAATACTTATAAATTGAGATAAAGATATGCTTATAAATTATGCTGATTAAAAATCATGAATGGTATATGCCAACCTCTTAGGGAAGCATCAAGGTAGCAATGTAGGGTAGAAGAATAAAATATAATTTATCATACCATAAGGGAATACTAGGAATAATAAGGAATAAAGAAGAATTAATTGGCATAAAAGAATCATGTTAAATATATAGGCATCTCTAGTATGCATTTCTAGTACAGCAAAGAATATAATTTAGGATTTCACAATGGATTTATGATGTTCACACTGAACGTAGTTCTTTAGATCTTATAAGATCTTTTTGAAATAATGTAAGAAAAATCACATGAGCCACTACAACATAAAGCCACAAAATTTGAGGCACAACCATGATATTCTAGTACTAGTGATGCGAACCAAGGAGCTGGACTAGTTGATCATACACTTGGGGATGATGCAAATCCTTCATAATAGCCTTTGTCGCTTCCAAGTGGTCTAATTACAAGACTTAGAGCCAAACTTTTTAAGGAAGAACTAAATGGGCTAATCCAAGAGATTTGGGCTGATTCTAATTGCAACAAGATGGGCTCAATAATAATCAAGACTTGGTACACATCATTAAAGAAATTGAAGAGGCTAATATTTATGCAAAAACATTTCCAACATGATCTAACCATAAAAAGGCATGAATTTGATGAGTTATAAGATATTAAATAGAGGATTAAACATGGGCTTGAATGGTTATGTTAAATACATTAAATTTAGTCATTTAGCTATTTATGGTTGCCTCTAAAAGTCCAAGAGGCCTAAAAAATGTGGGGACTTGTTTATTTTGATGTTTGTGCTATTTTAAAGCTTTAATCATGACTTTCCTATTCTTGGATTATGTTTTAAAGCTTTAGTTATGACTCTTCATATTCTTGGAGGGTTGTTCCAAGTATATATATGGGTATTTCAAAATGAATAGGAGATATAATGTTTTCAAAAATTATCATACTTGTGAGGTTTTTTGTTCCTCTTCATTCTTAAAAGAACTCGTAGAACTTATCAAGTTAATCTTGTGGCATTCAAACAACCAAACTTATCACCCTAATTGTTGAGAGATTCTCACGTTTTCTAGGTGTAGCATTTCAATCCTTTGTAGTCTTAGTTTTCATCTTGTTAGGTGTTGGGTCAAGGCTCAAGCAATCTTGTCTACATGATCTTGGGTTTCTAAACCATCATTTCTCTTGGGTTTCATCACAGTTGTTGATGGAGTTCATATCAACTAGAACCAATGAACATAATTCAAGTGACACAAGCATAACAAATGACATAAACTAAGGTATATAAGTATACATGTCCTACTATAATGAACTAAATCATAGGTGCAAATAATAAAGGCATGAAAGACAAGTTCACATATGAACTCTAATGTCTCACCACAGATGGATAAAAGCCATTGAGCACCATAAACCATAGGAGCATCCTAATCCACTATAAATGAGTGTAATGCTAGAGGTTATGTATGAAGACTTGACCTAACATGAGACCGTATATATCATCACAAGTCAAACATCTCATCCGCTACTAATTGACTCTATCTAAGGTAGTCTCAAAAAGAGTATCCTGATCCTTAATACACATATCTCTTATAGAGGTTAAAGGATCATATAGAATAGAAAAGATATCAAGCTACTATATTACTAGCAACACCTAAGACTATGTTTTTATATTGCTAACAAAAAGCATATTCAAAAAGGGAAAACTTTAAGAGCATATCATTACATATCACATAAATGTATATGGTTGACAATAAACCTATAAGAGTAATTAGGGATTAAACATTATGAAGAAAATCGATGATCATAAAGATCATCACAAAAAATAGTTCCCTCAAAAGCCTTTAAAAAAATAAGAGATCAAAGGCTAAAGAACACATAATAAAATTCAAAATCAAATACTAGAGGGCATGAGAAAAATACTTCTAAGGAAAGAAACGATGCATATTTTATAAAGTAAGAGTTCCAAACACACTAGATAAGAGTCAAACTTTAGGGGCACAAGACCCTAAAACCTAACCTAACTTATTATTTATATATTTAGTTAATCAATGACCCATATACTCTTCCATGACCTTAAACTATAATAATGAGTTTAGATTTTCCGAAAGTGAAACAAAAACTAATAGAAGCTCAATAATTGTACAACTTTAAAAAGTAAAATAGAAAACTTATTAGATATTTTAGGCTTAAGAACCATAAAATCCTTTATTATTTTTCTTTGTCATTTGATTCCCTATTACCAAAACCTCTTCACTTCCTTTCTCCCTCAAATTTATTGGCCTCCAAGGTAAAATTCTACCATTATCAAAGCTTGATCATGCTTTCAAATTTTAAGGATAAGTTACATAATTTTTTATCTTCAATTCTCCTCCTTTGTTATGACTTTTATGAACTTATTTCTCTAATATTTTCTATGTTTTTTCTAGTTTTTATTTTACTCTTTGTTTAACAATATATCATGGGATTTAAAGTTAAACCTCCCAAATCTTAAGTAAATAGAATATACATGTATTATATGTTTTATTTTAATTTAAGCATCATTTAGTTGTGTGTGCACTTTTTGTCCCTAAGCCATATTTTGGCATCAAAATGACTTTTGTTGAATTATAGTTATTTTTAGATGTTTTTTGAGGTTGTATTTCAAGTTTGATATTAAGGAGTTGTCATGTTAAGCATGGTTAAGTTATGATTTGATTGATTGAAGTTTAGGGTTATAGGTGTAACACCTTAAATTTTCAATTAGAAAATTTTCTTTAAAAGAAAATGTAAAGTGTTTATAAGTAAAACTAGGTATTGTTACCACCACATCAATTATGAGAGAGATGTGTTCATCACCTAACTTATGCTTGATTTATGACATAATAGAAAAATAGACTAAAATATGAATGCACCAATAGTATAAAAATAATAACAACAAGATGAGATAATATATATAAGAAAAGGTTATAAGATCTAAATACATGAACTAAAACCAATTGTTTAAATAACTAGAAGAGAAAAAAATCCCAACACAATGGGTAAACAAGTCATTCCAATTAGCCTAACTCTGAACCAATAAAAACTAAATTTGTATCACCAAGCAATGGATGGCTAACGGCCCATATCATCATCCTCAGTATACTCTATATGAGAATCATACCCTTATAAATCATTCTCTACCCATCAGAATAGAAGCTGGATCATCACATTAACTACACAAATACAATATCAATGTGATGAAGTACTAGTAAAATATACTGCCTAAAACATGGTAAGGGCACATGTTGTAAATTAAGGTCATATAATAACATGGTATATGTTCATAATTAGTAAGAGGAGCGTGGTATAAATGCATTAAATCATAGATACATATGTGACGTAGCAAGACATATAAAATATGCATAAATGAGTTTCCAAAATAAGCTAGAACATGATGTTATCTATGATAGGGACTTACATATACCAATACCTCATACCCCCACTACATGCTAGTGCCATGAGATTTTTTAAGGGATCCACAACATCCACTAAACTTAGGTGCCTTGGTGAGTTAAAGCTACCAATCAATCAGTTAGGAAATTTAGTCGTTCAGTACGCTTAAAATTCATATTTTTAGTTAAGTTTCATACCATTACCTAAACCAAAAATAATTTATTTTATTTCAACATAATTTTTAATAAAATTTGAAGAATTTTAGGATGGAGTATTATAATAGGTCGTTTTCCTGAATATTTTAATTTTTGGTGATTATTAGATGATGTTGATTCTTTTACTTGAATCAAATGATAGGATGATAATATTTAAGATTTATTGATCAACTATGGTACCTACTATGTTCTTCAATAATAAAATTTAGAAGGTTTTAACTATGATAATGTTTTCAAAGCTTTATAACTTTCTTTGTGTTTTCTTTTTGTTTTGTTTTGTTTTTATTTAAAGGATTCATATTATGTCCTAACTATCATAATTAGGGCTTCCTATTTTTTTCTTCATGTTTGTTTTGTCGGTAAAACATAAAAATGATGAAAATACCCTTAAAATGCTTTAGTGGGATTTGACCTTAACCATCATTAGTAGGGTTAACATTTGATCATTTTACCATCATAAAAAGTAACTAAACTTTAATACTAAATCTAGTGAATAGTAATTCCTTGAAATAAATTATGTTTTAGTTTTTGTTTATAATCTCCTTGGTATAAAACAACTTTTTCCATCATCTATAAATAGTAATTTTTTAAAATTTGACATAGGACCTTGTTCTGACTTGGTTAATGTAAATATATCTATTTTTTTTTTAGTTTTGGTCCAAAAAAAAGTGGTTCTTAGTATTTTTTCTACCCATTTTTGGAGGTAAAAAACCATGTGGAAGGGGTTTTAAATCTTTAAAGTGTATCTTGGTGATTACTAGGCTAATGATGGAATGGTTATTGATGGAAAGAGGAAGAAAAGTGACATGTGGTGTATGTGTCTTGCTTGGTTTGTTTTCTTTGGGTTAGAATTTGTGGTCGAAACCTCTTTTTAGAGCATCAAGTGTAATGCCCCATTGTTTTGGGAAAGTTAATTGATTTAAGATTGGTATTAGTGAAAGATAATTTCTTTTAGTTTGATGATTTATCTTATCTTTGCAAAGTTTTAAAATCCTTTTTATATTCTTCGGATGTTTCCTTTAAAGTGCATTGTGCTTTCTTATAGATTTGTATTCCATGAGACTTGTGAGCCACTTTTAGCCTTCCAACCATCTCCAAATCCTTCTTTTGTTTTGAGATTTTAGATCATAATATTTTCATAAGCCTTATAGGATTTTTCAAAATGCCAAACCAAGTTGTTGGAAAAAAGACACTATTTAAGCCTCGATTAAACTTAATTTAATGATTTTAGCTTCGTTAATCCCTTTATGGTTATCTTAATTTTTTTAAAAAAATTGAATTATTTTTCTTTAACTTTAGTGAGATAAATATGATCCAAAAACATCATGTTATTATTCTTATCATGTTTGAAAGTTTTAGATAGTTCTTAGACCATAAAAGTCATCAAATCATACTTTTCTTTGTTAATTCTTATCTAACATTTATGATAATGAATATGAGTCATTCATCATTGATAAAAGATAATGGGTATCACTCATTACTCCCTCCCACCCAATAAATTTTGTGACCCCTAGATAAATACAGTTTTAAGTGTTATTCTTATGTCTTGCTTATTGTTCTCACTATGCCTAACTTTTATATATTTATCTTATGTGAACATGCTGTCATCTTTTTATATTCTTTCCTTTAAAGGGGTTAGCTACCTCATTAATTTGTCTCTAGATTGTATGCCTTCCTATTGTTGGATTGTTTTTGGACGTACCTTGCTTGTTGGACCTTGATGTGAAAGATATTGGAACTTTATAATAGGAAATGTTATATATTTTTAGATTTTAAAATAGTTTGAGAAATGATATTGTAAGGAGATTTAAGTAGCAATGATTTTTATCAATGTTGGATCCTTCTCTTACTTAGTTCATAACCTTTATTGTATTTTTTCTCCTACTAGGAAATTATGATACATGTGAGGTTGTTGCATTATGAGGTAGATTGTATGTTGATGAAGGGTATGTATTTTGGGTTGTGTATGTTTAAATCATACTACTTGTTGCTATAACACCCCCATTTTTTACTACAAAGAATGGTTGTTTATAAAACGTTAGTGGAAGTAGAAATATGAAAATTCTCCTAAGAAAATATGGAGTGCTACCATTATACCTAACATAGGATATATGTTTACCTTCCGTCCCATGATAGATATGAGACTAAGTATCTAACCAATAAAACAAAATAAATAGAGTGCCAAAAATAGATATAATAAAGATAATTAGAGTTATGTAGTTAAAAATATGTTATTGGTTGCTAGGGCTTTGCTCTCTCCTCTCTCCTAGGGTTTGAAAGAGTTTCGACCATGGACAAGAAGAAGAGATCTTTGTCTGGTACTAGAACACAAGAATAGTTGGCTGCTAAGGATCAGGACTGTGGAAATAAAATGGATGGAGTTAAATCTATGGTGGCTGCAAAAGAAATATCAGAATTTCCAGAAATAATGGCTGCAGGAGATAGCGCCCATATCCTCCCTGAGGAAATCGATCTGATCGACGTTAATTTGAATGTTGATTGTTAGGGAAATATGAGGGAAGGACATGTTATTCATCTATCTACCCCAGGACTCTCCCACGTAGATATTTCCAATGCAACATTAGTCCCTCTGGCCGATGCAATTGACAATGAAGGTGTTCATCCTGAATCAAATACTAGAGAATCAGTGTGGAATAGGCTTCAACCAGCATCACCCCCAAGATCATCATGGAGAGATGTGGTTCTTGGTAACAGAAACCCTAGTCATGGACAACATCTGGACTTTCAACATCCTATATATGAAAGGGGTAGGGTGATTGTAAAATTGGATAGGGAGGAAGTTGATTCTAAAGCAGCTCTCTGGGCTAACACTTTGATTGGGTTTGTTTATAGACAGACTCCATCTTTCATACAGATGCAGAATTTTATAATGAGGTAATGGAATGCAGTTAAGACTCCTCAAGTTATTTTGCACACTTCTGGTTTCTTTTTGTTTAAATTCCAGACTCAGGAGGAGGTTGATTGGGTTATTAGCCAACATTGGATGTTCTTTAATAGGCCTTTTGTCTTAAAAAGATGGCATAGAAGACTGCAATTTAATCTAGATGAGTTGCATGTGCTTCCCCTTTGGATTAAATTTCCTAATTTTCCTTTGGAATTTTGGTCCAAAAGCTCACTTAGTAAATTAGCAAGTGTAGTAGGAAACCCTTTCTACACTGACTCTATAACTGCATCTCAAGATAGGGGCTCTTATCCAAGGATATTTCTAGAGGTGGATGTTAAGAAACCATTGCTGGAGTCTTTGATGATTTTGGATCCAGAGGGGATAGAGATTGAACAAAAAGTTGAGTATAAATGGAGGCCTTTTTATTGTCCTCTCTATGATTTCTATGGTCATGATAAAAGGAGATGCAAGAAACTACAGCATGGTAATAATATTAGCTCTACAACAGAAGGAGAATGGAGAGTTGTTAGAGATAACAGGAAAGGAAAAGGGCCTACTGATGTTGCTCATGTGCAGAAGGTAGCACAAGATAATAATGCACAGGACTCTGTCTAACACCCCAAAATTTACACCTTTTTTTTTAAAAGCAATACTCATAAATTAAAACCGTAAATTCTGGGGATGTTACCGCCACACTTAATACCAGACCAGTTTACTTCTACCGTTCCGATACCAAGTGCTAAGGCTAAGAAAACATTATCAGTAATACCATACAAGTTCAAATTTATGAAAACAGAAATCAGAATATGCGTAAGTCTTACATAATTCGAAATACCGGCTATTGTTTTTCCAGATAGAACTAAACAACCTTAGTAAAATTGTTTCGACAATTCAAACATAATAAAAGATAACTTGAATCATAAATTTAAAAGGACAACGGCCACGTCACTCTAAAGATTGATCCAGCCCAGCTATCACTCTGCCCCTCCTGATGTCCCGTAGACATCGATAGCATCAAAGTAAGTATCTCCTACCTGCAACAAATTAGACGGGCCTTCTGCTCGTGGGAATAAGCAGCACCCATGAAACGGGTGATCAGTATGCTACGTACCGAGTAAGGTAACCGAATACTAAGGCCGGCATATAACACATTAATTCATGTAGGATAATGATCACATACAATTACAACTCATACATACAATACACAGAAGCGTAAAGTAAAATCCATAACTTATAATCAACAACTCCACACATAAGGCCCAAAAAGATCCAGATTAATCATTTAATCTTTCTTTTATCAAGATTCATTACACACCATGCCTTTTATATCAATCCATGTGAAAACAGGAACACCCCACTATTGTAACCGGTGGGCCGGTCATACATAGGGTAAAAACCCTAACCACTATTCCTGATCGGTGGATCGGTCTGGTTCCTGCTCGCATCATATCCATGCGAAGACAAGAACACCCCACTATTATAACCGGTGGGCCGGTCATACATAGGGTAAAAACCCTAACCACTATTCCTGATCGCTGGATCGGTCTGGTTCCTGCTCGCATCATATCCATGCGAAGACAAGAACACCCCACTATTATAACCGGTGGGCCGGACGCACATAAGGTAAAACCCTAACCACTATTCCTGACCGGTGGATCGGTCTGGTTCCTCCTCGCATGGTGTTCCACTGTAAGTAATTAGTATCTTTTAATAGCATTGACGATCTGGTTTGTCTTTATTGAGCTCGGGATCCCCCACTATTATAACCGGTGGGCCGGATACACATAGGACCTCATGTCCTAACCACTATTATTACCGGTGGATCGGTCACACATAGGGTAAAACCCTAACCACTATTCCTAACCGGTGGATCGGCTGGTCCCGTCTCAATATCTTCCACTTTAAGATATTAGTGTCTTAAGTATTTTATTCAAAAACATTTGACATTCACAAACATTTTCCCAAACATGCATGACTAAATCCATGAAAGCCCTAACTCCCATGTAACCCTACTCCATGCACACCCTATCTCCACGTAAACCACAATTCCATGCAAATCTTAGTTCCCATGCAAACCCTAACTACACATGACCCACGCTTCCATGCAACCCTAGCTCCCATGCAAACCCAATCTCCACGTACCACACTCCCATGCAAACCCTAACTCCACGTACCTCACATGTGCAAACCCTAGCTTCACATATACCACCCTTCTATGAAAACCCTAATTCATATGCAAACCCTAGCTCCACGTAGACATGCTTCCATGCAACCCAGATCCCCATGCAACATTAATTCCATGTAGGCATGTTTTTAAGAAACCCTAATTCACATGCAAAACCCTAACTCCACATTAATTCATGCAAACCCTAATATTATGTTATTTCATGCACACCTTCAACTTCTTGCTATTCTATGCAAACCCTAGTATCATTCCCTTTCGTGCAAACCCTAGCACCATGCCATCTCATGCAAACCCTAGTACCATCCTCTTACATGCAAATCCTAATTCATATATCATTTCAGGTCATACATTAATGACATAAGCATACACATATTTTTCATGGTGCATGACATTCATAATAACATACTTCAACTTCATAACCATATCACATGCATAATCAATAAGAATAGCGAACATAAAATACATAACATGTCATATTCATAATACATGCAAACACATAAATGGCCTTAGTAGACCCTTACCTAAAAAGTCACCGGTCTTGGTGCACGCTCCTATTCCACTTGGGTAATTTGATTGGGTTTGCCTATTATATCAAAGCATACTAGAATTAGATTCTCTTATATAATTCTAACTTATTTCGAGGTTTGGTTTTAGGATGACATTTTACTATTCACTAATTAACTACAGGAACTAATACTTAAAAATACAAATAAATTATTATTTTCATTAGAAGAGGGTGGTGATCTAAGGGTTTCTACCCTTCACCAAAATATAATGATATTATAATAATGATAATAATAATAATAATAATAATAATAATAATAAGGTATAATATTATTAATGATACTTTTATTAGTAGGATATTAATATTATTAATACCAAAATTCTTAAAATTAAAAGGTGGATTTTGAACCACCCTAGTTTAATAATAATATTACCATTAGAAATTTTAATAATAATATTAACATTATATATATTTATAATATAAAGTTAATAAAGATAATAATAATAATAATATAATTAGAAATAATGTTAAAAATGTTAATAATAGTTGTAAAAAGCAAATGTGCGAGACTTGGTTAAAATTTTAGGTTTATAATCCTCTTGAAATAATTACAATATTAACTAAATAATTACACTAATAATAATAATATTAATATTATTATTAATAATAACATTAAACATGTAAAAATTTAGTTAAATAAGTAAAGGCCGAGATGAATAATATATCTTACTCAATAATACTCCCAGACCTGTCAACAAAATTTATAAATTAGAATACAGTCGATATCAATAATAATAATTATTATAATAATAATAATTAAAGTTGAATTAACACTAAAATTTAGGCTAAAAATAGAATAATTATCAATAATTCAAAACCGAGTGTTTAAAATGTCTAGGGTTTCACCTTGAGTCGGAGGATGTAGGTGGAACCGGCGGTGGTTCCCGGAGGTGGCCGGAAAATGAATCTAAGAGGGGTAAAAATGAAGAAAAAGGGGTGATAGGGGAGGAGAAAAATAAAATAATTTTATGGGTCGGTGGAGGAGCCTTAGAAGGAGTTATTGGTTGGCTTGGAAGGTGGTAAAAGCGGCGGATGTGGTGGTGGCTGGCGTTTCAAGGTCTCGGGGTGGAATTTTCTGGCGAGATAACTAGCCAACTTTACACGATTATGGAGGCTTGTACAAGGTGAATCGAAGGTCGTGGATGGTCTAGTTAATTAGAGGGTGTTGCAGGGAAGATATTGGGATGAAGCGAAGGCGTTGAAGTTAGCCAAAGATGGAGGAAGAGTCGTCTAAAGAGGCGGTGGCGCACAGGCGATGCTTAGGGTTTCGGGGAAAAAAATCCCGAACCCAGGCCATAAGAGAGGTATTTATAATGTTGGAGGTTAGGTCCGAGTTGGGGGAGTTATCAGGGGGTCAAAGCTGGTGAGAAACGTGATGGTTATGGTGTCGATCGGGCGGCAAAATTTTCAAATTTTTCCCGACCCTTCGCGAGAGGAATGGAGCAATCGTGGAGAAGAAAATGGAGATTGGAGCGTTTAAAATCAAACTTTGCGTCGAGAGGGAGAGAATGAGCGGAAGAAAGGCCAGTCAGGCCACTTGTGGCCGGCAGCGCCATTTTCGGGGAAGGAAGGAAGGTGGACGGTTATGGTGTCGGGCGGGAGGAGGAAGAAGAAGATGGGGGAGGCTGGACCGGGCGGTTCGGCGCGAGGTGGGGGAAGGGTTAAATAGAACGACGCGTTTCGATGTAAAAAGGGATAATGAACGGCGTTCCGAGGCTGTCGCGCAACGGTAAAAACGTGATGATCAAAACGCCGCATTTTAATGTGAGAAGAGAGTAAAACGCGGCGCAACGAAGGAGGGGGTGGACGGCGACGACGCACGGGCCGGGCCGCGCTGAAGGAAAAGGAAGGAAAAAGGAATTGGGCCGGCACAACAGGCCCAATTCGGCAAAGAAGAAGAAAAAGAAAGAAAAGGAAAGAAAAAGGAAAAGAAAAGAAAAGGAAAAAGGGAAAAAGGAAAAGAGAAATAATTAGGTTGTGTCCAATTGAATAAATCTGAATATTTAGGATATTTAAAATTAATAATATTTAAATAAAATAAATTTTAAATCCCTTTTTAAGCTAAATAGTATTTTTAAAGTATTTTTCCAAAATTTTCATTTTAAACTAATAAATCCCTCAAATTTTATTTAATTTAATTAATTATAAAATTAAAATAAATTTGAAACTATTTTATCTTTCTTAATTTGAATAAAATAATTTATTTAAATAATTTCCCAAATTAAAATCCTTAATTAGATATTATACCACAATTTCCTTTACTTAACATATTTATAAAATCTCTTATTAATTTGCCCTACTAAATTTCCTTTTATTTTAGTAAAAATAATTTACTAAATTAAATTTTCAAATAAAATCTTATTTAAATATAATCTTTAAAATTAGAAATTTTCGGGGTATTTCACTCTGGACTTGACAAGAGTGATGGAGCAATTCTATGTCTTACAATTGAAGATGGGTTTCTGGAACAGTTACCTGCTGAGATGGTTGATCACCTCAAAACTCCTGCATGTCCTGCCACTTCTTATGCTACTAAAGAAGGATTACTAGAAGGAAGTGTATCCAGAAAGAAAAAGGCACTGCAGAAACAGGTCCATTTTACTAAACCTAGGATTACTAGATTCAGAGCTAATATGGCTGGTTTTCAAGACTATTTGGATGGTAATCCAGGATCAACTCAGCATACAGAGGGATTAGATCACAGAGGAATGGTTTCCAATTTCGATCATGCTGGTCATGATTAGTGCCTAGAATGTGAGAGGACTGAATAAGACTTCCAAGCATAAGGAAGTTAAAAGATTTTATGTTAGACATAAAGTGGAGTTGGTAGGTATATTGGAAACTAGAGTAAAAGAATCAAATTCAGTTGCTATCATTAATAAAGTTCTTAAGGGATGGCATTTTCTTACTAATTATTCTCACCATCCTAATGGCAGTTAATGGGTTCTTTGGAATCCAGCAGTTTGGGTGATGGGACTTTATAAACTACATGAGCAAGCTATTTTGTGTCATGTTACTAATGTTCACTCAAATTCCAGTTTTTGGGTGGCATTTGTGTATGCATTTAATTCTGGGAGGGAAAGGCAATCTTTATGGCAGTGGTTGAAGGAGAATTCACCTGGGCAGGAGCCATGGCTGCTCATGGGGGATTTCAATGTGGTTTTACAGGATTCTGTGAATTTTCATGGAAGATCTCTTAATGTCTCTGATGTGCAAGATTTCAGAAATTGTTGCAATGAGCTACAATTATGTGATTTACAAAGTCAGGGTTGCCATTACACATGGTCCAGCCATAGACAGGGAGAAGAGGAGGTCTTATGTAAATTGGATAGGGCCCTGGTTAACTTACCATGGCTTACTTCCTATCCACATTCTTTGGCAAAGTTCCTAAGTCTCCTTATCTCTGATCATAGTCCAGTTCTTATCCATCTTAATATTGCTTGTTTGACTAGTCCAACAGCTTTTAAAATTTTTCAATTTTGGACAAAATCTGAAGATTTCTTGCCTATGGTACACAATATATGGAGGATCAAGATGGGTGGAAATTTGCTGCTAAAAATTTCCAAAGGATTGAGCTTGCTTAAACAGGATCTGAAATCTTTCAATAGGGATAAATATGGCTCCATTTCTCACAGATTCAAGGTTGCTAGAGAGGAAGTGGCAGCCCTGCAGACACATTATTTATCTCATCCTGGAGAGCAGACTAATAGACTATTATTACAGGAGAAAGAGAAGAAATACTTTCATTTGTTGTACTGTGAAGAGCTTTTTTATAAGCAAAAGGCTACCAATCATTGGCTTTCATGTGGTGATAAAAACCATAAGTATTTTTATGCCAAGGTCAAAGAGAGAAAGCAAAGGAAGACAGCATCTATGCTGATTGATTCTAATAATAATGAGATCAGAGGTGCAACACATATTCATGCAGCATTCAATTTGTACTATTAAGAGTTGTTTGGCACTGAGGTTGCTATGGAGGGAGATATTACTTTAGCAGAGTCCTACAAGTCTACTCCTCATTTATTTGCTGGGCTTTTTGCACCTGTTTTTGAGCTTGAGGTAAGAAATGCTGCGTTTTCCATGGGGATACAAAAGCCCTAGGCATTGATTATTTCTCTGCTGGTTTCTATAAAGCTTATTGGCCTATTGTTGCTGAAGAAATTACTTGGGCTGTTAGGGATTTTTCTCTACTAGTTTTCTTCCTAGAAGATTGAATCTTACATCTCTCACTCTCATCCCTAAGCATCCAGTTGCAAATAGGGTTACTGAGTTTAGACCTATAGCATGTGGTAATGTGTTGTATAAGATTATTGCTAAGGTCATGGTTCAAAGATTACAGCCCCTTATGCCTCAGCTTATTGATCCTTCACAAAATGCCTTCATTAAAGGCAGAAACATTGGTGAAAATATTTTGCTAGCCCATGAATTAGTAAGGAGATACTCTCACAAGGGCATATCACCAAGATGCATGATCAAAGTAGATCTCAAGAAGGCTTATGACATGGTAAATTGGGATTTTTTGTAGAAAATTCTAAATCTTTATGGCTTTCCTCCTCATTTTATTAAATTGATTATGGCATGTGTAACTTCTGTATCCTATTCTATCTCCTTTAATGGTGTGTTGGCTGCCCCTTTCACTGGGAGAAGAGGATTAAGGCAAGGTGATCATCTTTCTCCCTATCTCTTTGTGTTGGTCATGGATTGTTTCAGTAAAACTCTGAAGAAGTTATGGGCTGACCCAAGGTTTCAAGCTCACCCAAGATGTAAAAGGCTCTAGCTCATAAATTTGAACTTTGCAGATGACCTTCTTTTGTTTTGTAGAGGAACTCTGCAAAGTGTGCTTTGTCTTAAGGAAGTATTAAATCATTTTGCTGCAGTTTCATGCCTCATGGTGAATCCTACCAAATGTTCAGCTTTCTTTGGAGGAGTTGCAACAGAGAACCAGTTCAGTATTCTTCATCTTCTTGGATATCCTGCAGGCACTTTTCCAATCAATTATCTGGGCTTGCCTTTATCCTCTGTAAGGCTTACAGCTAATCAGTTGCAGCCATTGTTGGACAAGATGTCAACTAGGTTAAGGCGAAGGAGTACATTATTTCTTTCTTATGTTAGGAGAGTTCAACTCATTAAGTCATTGTTATACAGTATACAGCTTTACTTTAGTCAAATTATCCTCCTGCCTAAGAAAGTGCTAAACTGTTTTATTAGTCTTTGTAGAATTTTCCTTTAGTCAGGTAAAGTGCATATTAGGAAAAATGCTCTGGTAGCATGGGATTCTCTTTGTTCTCCAAAACAGGAAGGTGGACTTGGAATTTTAAATTTGCAGCTGTGGAATTACTTTGCATTGGGCAAGCTGTTGTGGAACATAGCTGCAAAAAAGGATACATTGTGGGTTAAGTGGGTGCATGCAATGTACATTAAGTAAGGTACTGTCTGGGATTTTTCACCATCATCTTACAATTCATGGCTTTTTCTCAAGATTCTACAGAGCAGATATGTTGTGAAGGAGTTTATAGTAGAGTGTCTAGCAAATCAGAGGGAGTACACCATTCAATCAGCATATAAGGCCATTAGAACTCCACAGGACAACTGTTTTTGGGAAAAACTGATTTGGAGACCACTCTCGACTCCCAGGGTACGTTTCCTTGCTTGGCTTGCATGCAGAAATAGACTCTTGACAAAAACAAGGCTCAGGGAGATTGGCATGACTGTGGACACTCTGTGTATTTTTTTTAATCAGCAGGATGAGACTAGAGATCATCTTTTCCTCTTTTGTCCTATTGTTACAATTATTTGGAAGACTATTAGAAGGCTGGTTGGAAGAAGTGATCCTATTTTAGGATGGAATCAAGAGCTTAAGTCTTTGCTTACTAGAACAAGGCAGGCACATAAGAAGAAGTATCTTTTGGGAGCTCTTTTTGTTGCTTATATAGCTGTTATTTGGCATGAAAGAACTCTTAGATTTTTTCAGAACAAAACTAGACAGCTAGGAGCTCTTTTGAGAAGTATTCTTGTGCATGTTTCTAGTTTTTTTAGTACCCCTCCCCTTTCTGTTCAGTTTAGTCAGTGGTTAGGTTTGTTGGATGTCATTGCATGTAATGCAACCTTGTAATCTTCTTTTCAATTAGTAATAAAAATTCTACTTATCGAAAAAAAAAAGATAATAAGAGTTAATGTTTACAAATAAAACAATTTCAGGTCCAAAAGGATCCATATACATGAAAGGGAAAACTAGGACATGGGGAAAAACTATAAAAGTTACGTCTCTCAAGAACCTATAAGAGAATAACAAACAAAAGTCCATGCTCGCTTGCCCTATTCCCACACAGATACTAGATTGACTATTGGCCACCCTTAAATACTTGCACAAGGTCCTCTGATTGTGGGATTGAGTAGGTAATTAAACTAATGGGAAATTTAGTATGCTATGTGTTTATTGAGCAAAGTTATCCACTCATTTGATTTAATTATACATATATGTTTATGGAAAGACTTATGATTCACACTAGCACATACTCTAGTGCTCATGCAATACCACACCAACTTATATACTCTACTAACATGGAATTTATGATCATGTTAAATTGATCATGCTCATTAAAGATGATAGCATTATGCTCAACAATAGATATGGAATTCATAATTTATCATGATTTACACCACATATAGGGATTCATAGTACATCATTCATATCACAATTTCACGATTCAAGGACAACATCATATGATCATATAGAATAACAAACCAATGGATGAAATAGGCATAACATAAGACTTATGAAGCATGAGTAATTTTAAATATATGCACATATTAAGGTTACATAATGGATGTAAATCCAATAACATCATCTTTCATTCTATGTAATTATAGTATTGTCTATGTGATGTGTTTGTTTTGGCTCTTACAAATTAAGGATTTATTGGTTTTGGCCTTGTGTTAGTTTTGTTGTTACATATAGTGTTTTGTAGCTTTAAAATCTATCTATGAACATTGATGTGTATAACATGTGTGTTGTCAATATGTATAACCTTTTCATTTACTCATTTATTACTTTTCCTCCTTGCAAGCTTCTAATCATAAATTTTTTACATCCTACCTTATTTCCTTTGTACTTTGCTTTACCCCTTCCAACCAAATATTGATTCTTTGTTTTTGATTAAATTTTTGTTATTTTCCTTGCCCTTGCTGAACTCTAGGATGGTATTCCTTTTAAAGGGATAATATTATAACAAACGGCTTTTCAAAACTTAATTTTTATAAGTGAGGGAGATAACAAGAGATGTTGGGATTCAAAATTTGAATGGTTGAATATGTAATGATGTGGGATTAAATTTTATACAAATATTTAATGAAATTAGAGAATAAAGCTTGCTAGAAACATTCATCTTCAAACTTTAAAGTTATAAGATTTCAAAAGAGTTGAAGATGGCTATAAATGTAGCACTTTTTTCACATTGCATGTAGTGGAGAAAGGAAGAGGAAGAGCAAAGGTAAGGTTGGAAATTCAATAGTGGAAAATCTAAAATGGCTATGATACTAAAATTGGTGTGAATTCTTCCTTAAAGTTTGGGATGTTTGAAGATGTGAAGATAAGAAGGTGTTAAATGGTTGAAGATATAAAGAAGGGTATGAATCTTCAAGAAATATACAAGGAAGGTTGAAGGAATGACATGAATCTTCAAGCAAGATTTAAAGAATGATATGAGTCCTTAAGAAAGATTCAAGGAAAAACTCAAGAAGTTTAACTATAAAATTTTCTCTAAGAAGACATTCAAAGTATCCTATCTAAGATTACTCCAAGTAATCTTAGTTAGAAAAATTTACTCACAAAAGAGAGAAAATAGCTAAGTTAATTACTCATTTTAGATTCAATTATTTTCATCCAATTTGTTACAAGATGTTGCCCATGTGATTATATAGGTAGAAACATTTTTCTAAGTATCACAATAAGGTAGAAAAAACAATATAAACATAGCTAACTAGCACACTAACTAGTAAATCAACATATTACTAACTTATATAATACATGAATAAAACAAAAAAATTATTACACGAAAAAAATAACAAGATTCCTAATTTAAATAAAAAATGATGACTAGGTCCCCTTGACTTGGTAGTTTGAATTCCATGTATAATAGCTTCTTTTGGCTTGTAATAACATTTAAGCCACAAAATCTTAGATATGTTTACATATTAACGGACCTTAATCTTCTCCTTGCAAATATATTACATACCTACAATAATTAACTAAACTATATGTTTTAAGGTTAGTCATATTATTAATATTATCATCAAAGACAAATATTGTAATAAGCTCCATAACCAAGTACTAAAATTTTTCATTATCTTGAGAATCCACAGATTCTCCTGAATCATTCTCCCAAACTTGAGAAGAATTTATCCCAAATTAACATCACTATAATAAGGAGACAAATCATCAATATTAAATTTCCTTGAAACATTTCCATAAGATTCAATTCATAAGGTTTTTCTCCAAATTTTCTAAGGATTTTAAATGGTTAGTATACTCTTGGCACTATTTTATATTTTCTTAGATTAGGAAATCTTTCTTTTTGCAAATGTAACCAAACTAAATCACCCAAAGAAAATAAATTTGGAGTGTGAAGTTTATTTTATTGCTTTTGGTATCTTTCATTAGCTCATTCTATGTTCCCCTTGATTTGTTGATGAAGCTTTTGAAAGAATTCAACTCATTCCTTAACCTCATAATTTTTAATCTCACCTTTGTTCAAGAGTATCAAATCAACCAGCATGTACAGATTCACCCCATACACAATCTCAAATGGAATTGAATGAGTAGTACTTGAAGGACTTCAATCATAAGTAAATTCAGCATGCACTAACTTAATAGGCTAATCTTTAGTACTTTTACTTACCGGTTCTCTCAATAAAGTGCTAAGAGTATGATTTGTAACTTTAGTTTGTCCATCGGTTTATGGTGATATGAAATACTAAATAATAACATAGTACCTACCATGTGCCATAATGTCTTCCAAAAGTGACTAAAAAACTTAACATCTCTATCTGAAATAATACTTTTAGCAATGCCATATAGTTTCAAATTTTTATTAATTTAGAAGTCAGTAAGATGTGTAGCATCATAAATTGTATTACATGGAATAAAATGATCCATTTGAGAACATCTGTCTACCATGAACATAATATAATTTTTATCTCTTTCTATTATAGGCAACCGTAAGATAAAGTCCATACAAACTCTTTCCCATAGTTTAGTAAGCATAGATAATGGTGTATATAAACCTTTGTGAAAAAAACTTTTGCTCTTTGATCAAGTAATAAATCAGTTTACTATAAGTTTTATGCCCTTAATCATGCTTGAAAAATATAAATTCTCTTGTAATATTTCTCATATATTTTGAATACCAAAATGTCCCACTATAGCTATTTCATGTACCTCTTTAATAAGCAAATATGCTCGATATTCATCACTAAAATCTTCATATTTAGGATACAATTCTTTTAGCATTTCAAAACCTAAAAATTTAGCATCTAAAATGGCAAGCAATGTAGACCTTCTAGAAAGAGCATTAGCTACCACATAGTTTCTTCCATCTAAGTATTTGGTAGAGAAAACAAAGGATTGTAAGAATTGTATCCATTTTGCATGTCTAGGACTATTTTCATTTTGACCACGTACTTATTTCAAACTCTAATGAAAAGAATATAATACAAAAGTTTTAGGTCTTAAATAATGAATCAATGTCTTTAAGCTATGTATTATGGTAAAGAATTCCTTATCATATGTCAAAAAATTCAATTTAATACCATAAAAGTATGAAATAGGTATATGTTCTTGTGTAAGAAAGTCTCCTATTCCTACCTTGCTAGCATCATAAGTTATCTAAAAAGGTAAATTAGGATTTTAAATAGATACAACAAAATTATTGAGCAATTTAATCTTTAGGGTTTCAAAGACTTTATTTGATTCATTTCCCCTAATAAAATTCTCCTTTTTTATGAGTTGAGTAATAGGTGCATTTATAGTAGAGAAATCCTTAAAAAATCTCTTACAGAAACTAGGGGAATCTTCTAACTTGGTGAATATCCAAAGGAATAGCCCATTCTTTATTAGCTTGTATCTTAGGAGGATCAACTTTAATACCCCTCGACACTAACAATATAACTAATAAAAGTACACTTGGAAGCATAAATTCACAATTTCCAATTTTCCATAAAGTTTAGTTTCTCTTAGTAATTCAAACTATTTCCTTACATGCATAAGATGATTATGTTCATTCTTACTATACACAAGTATGTCATCCAAATAAACCATAATTAAGTTACCTAGGAAAGGATGAAGAATTTTATTTATAAGTGTTATGAAAGATCTAGGTGTATTACACATTCTAAAAGGCATCATATTCCACTCATAAAGATCATATTTAGTTTTAGAGGTTGTTTTCCATTCATTGCCTTCCTTAATTCTCATTTGATGACATCCACTTCTTAATTAAATTTTAGAAAACATTTGTTCTCCACAAAGTTCAACAAGAATGTCATCAAGTATAGGTATAGGAAATCTATACTTGATAATTAAATTATTTACACCTCCAAAATCTATGCGCGTATGCCAAGTATCATATTTCTTAAGAACTAAAAAGGCAAGTACACAACAAGGACTCATACTTTATCTCATATAACCTTTATCTACTAGCTCTTGTTTTTATCTATATAATTCCTTACCTTATTCTAGATTATATCTACAAGCAGGTTTGTTAGGTAGAGGCATTCCTAGAATTAAATCAATAATATGATCTATACCTTAAATAGTTGGTATTCTAGGAGGTAAGTCATCAAGAAATACATTGCTATACTCATCGAGTAATCTATTAAGATTGGAATTATTACACTTGTTCTCCCCAAATAAATATTCTTTTACTACTAAAGCATAGAAAATACATGCCTCCTCAATGCAATTAGTCATATTTTTTTCACGTAAGAATAAAGTCTTGCTAGTCTCAATTAGTTTCGTATGATCAAGTTCTGATTGTTTCAATTTATACTTCTTTTTATCTCTAAGCACAAAATATTCATTAGTCACACCATCATGGATTAAATTTATATTATATTACAACTTTCTTCCTTGTAAAATACCATAAGCATCCAAAGACCATACATCACACAATACTTCATTATGATAGTCACTAATGCAAAAAGTAATTAGAGTTTGCTTATTTTCCTTAGCATCTTTGTTCTTATTAAGCCATTGTAATGAATATGGTTTAGAATAATTAGTAGTCACTAACCTTAGTTGCTTAAACATAATTTCACTAGCAAAATTAGTACATGAACCATTATCTATAATGAATCCACAAACCTTGTGATGCTAAGATCAATGGGTAATGCTTATGCCCTATCTTACTGAGATCTACTAATGTGAACACATCTTCATATCAAACCCCATGACTATTATCAACCAATCTACACCCAAAAATAGGCACTTTAAACACAATGTAGTATATATCCCAAATTAGTTCAATAATGCTATTATAATTATTATCTACATATTTTAAACTCTTATCCTTTATACTAGTGGTCTATATCATCAAAGGGAAAGAGGAAGTTCAAAGGTTAGAATGAAGTTTATGATCAATGGGTTGAAGATTAAGGAGAAGGATGAGAATATTCAAGCAAGATTCAACCAATACATGAAGAAAGGTATGAATCTTCATTCAATAAGAATTCAACAAGAAGATATCTTTGAATGTTTCTCTAATAACATATTCAAAGGGATCTAGCTAATATTATTCCATGTAGTCTTAGGAAGAAAATTTTCAATCAAAAGAGGGAACTACAACCAAGTATTTTACTTGTTTTTAGATTCAAATATTTGACTATTCTTCTTCTCATGTACAAGGGTGATGATTCATGTCGTATATAGGTAGTATCCAATACACTAAGATAGCCACATTAATGTACATATGGCTAACTAGCACACTAACCTTTAATAAAAACATATTACTAACCTATATAACACATGAATGAACTACAAATTATTATAGATAAATGTAGCTAATTATTACGTGGAAACAACCAATAAAATCTCTAATTTACATAAGAATGATAACTAGGTCTTATTTAACTTGAAAGTTTGAATTCCATGCATAATATCTCCTTAAACTTAAAATAACTTGTAACATAAGAAGAAATTATAAGTGTGTTGACATCTTAAATCTTCTCCTTGAAAATATGTTACATACCTGCAAGAATCACTTAAAGTATACTTGCTATGGTTAGTCAAAGTTATATTATCATAAAAGACAAATATTGTAATAGGCTTTATTATTAAAAATGCCAAATCATTATTATCATAAGAAACTGTAGGCACATCATGAGAATACATAGCTTATCCTACATCATTCTCCCCAACTTGAGAAGTATTTGTCCTCAAATTAAAATCATTCTCATAAGGGGACAAATCATGAATATTAAATGCCCTTGAAGTACTATCATAAGATTCTAGAAGTACAAGTGTATAAGCACTTTCTCCAAATTCTACAACGTTTTTAAATGGTCCATCTACTCTTAGAATTAGTTTTTGTTTTCTTAGATTAGGAAATATTCCTTTTTACAAATGTAACTAAACTAAATCACCAGGAGAAAATACCTGTGGAGTATGATATTTATTAGCTTTATTTTGATATCTTTTGTTGGCTCAATCAATGTTTCCCTTAATTTATTGATGAAGCTTTCGAATGAATTGAACTAGTTCCTTAGCCTCATAATTATTAAACTCACCTTTAAATAAGAAAATATATTATACTTGATCTCGGTACAAAAATTTTATTGAGTTTATATAAAAAAACCATCTTGTAATGTATAATTTCTATGATATCCATTTTCTTTATATGCTTGATATTCATAACTAAAATCTTCATGTTTAGGATACTATTCTTGTAGCATTTCAAAACCTAGAAACTTAGAATATAATATAACAAGCAATGTAGACCATTGAGAAAGAGCATCAGTTACCATATTTTCTTTCTCATCTAAATGTTTAACAGAGAACACAAAGGATTGTAAGAAGTTTATTCAATTTATATGTCTAGGACTCATTTTTTATTGACCATGTATATACTTCAAACTCTTATGATTAGAATATAATACAAAGAGTTTAGGCCTAAAATAATAACTCCATGTCTCCAAAACTATCTATGATGGAAAATAATTCCTTATTCTATGTTAAATACTTCAATTTTTCTCCATTTAATTTTTCACTAAATCATGCAATAGGATTTTCTTATTGAGAAAGAACTCCACCTATACCTACCCCGCTAGCATCACAAATTACCTTAAAGAGTAGGTCAGAATTAGGAGTAGCTAGCATAAAAACATTGCACAATTTATCCATAAGAGTTTCAAAAGCTTTAGTGACTTCATTTCCAAAATCGAATATTCCTCTTTTCATGAGTTGAGTAATAGGTGTAGCTATTAGGGGTGTGTAAAACTGGATATCCGTATCCATTCGGATATTTTTTTCGAATATCCACTCCGTATTTTATAGACCGGATATCCGGGATGCGAATATCCGAAAAATATAGATCGGATAAAGACCGGATTCGGATATATCCAATATCCGTATGAAAATACTATTTTATCAATTTTATTAACTTTT
The DNA here is from genome assembly GCA_039764185.1 of Tamarix austromongolica. Classification (NCBI taxonomy): domain Eukaryota; kingdom Viridiplantae; phylum Streptophyta; class Magnoliopsida; order Caryophyllales; family Tamaricaceae; genus Tamarix; species Tamarix austromongolica. Next base: position 75,949,846 of record CM077817.1, read on the forward strand.
GCTATAATATTTTTAAAAAATAAAGATCATATATCAATTAATATTTATATCTATATTCATATAAATATCTTATTTTATCTAAAAGAAGTATTAAAATATTATTATAAATATTTAAAATATAAAAATAAACAAAATTTTAAAACTTAAAACTATAAAAACACAATAATATGGTGTATTATTTAAATAATCAACAAAATATCGGATATTTTTTCGGATCGGACAATCCAAAAAAAATGGATATCCGAATGTCGGATATCCTTTTAGAATAAAATTGGTTTGGATATCCGAAATGTCGGATCAGATTTTTAAATATCGGATCGCATTTTCGGATTCTGGATTTTTTGCACAGCCCTACTAGCTATAGTAGAGAAATATTTAATAAATCTCCTACACAAACTAGATAACCCATGAAAAAATTTTAGTTAGTAAACATTCTTAGGAATAATACACTCTTTAATATCTTGTATCTTAGTAGGATCAACTTTAATACCTTTTCCACTAGTAATATAATCAAGAAAAACTATACTTGGAAGCAAAAATTCACATTTTTTTTAGTTTTCCATATTTTTTAGTTTCCCCTGTCTTATTAAATAATTTTCATAGATACACAATAAGATCATGCTCATTCTTATTATATACAATTACATCATTAAAGAAACCGCAATAAAGTTACTTAAGAAAGGATGAAGAATTTCATTCGTCAATCTCATGGAAGAACTAGGTGCGTTATGAAAATCAAAACGCATAATGGTTTATTCATAAAGACCTTATTTATTTTTAAAGTTTGTCTTCCACTCGTCCCCTTTCCTAATTCTCAATTGATGATAATGACTTATTGGGTCAATTTTGGAAAACACATGTGCACCATTAAGTTCATCAAGCACATTATCAAGTGTAGGCATAAGAAATCTATACTTGATAGTTATATTATTTAAGACTCTACAATTTTTACACATGCGCCAAGTACCATATTTTTTTGGAACTAGCAAAGCAGATGCACAACAATGACTCAACTTTCTTTCACACAATCAGTATCTACTAGTTATTTATTTGTCTTTGAAATTCCTTATCTTATTTCAGATTACATCTGTTAGTAGGTTTATTAGGTAAAGGCATTCTAGTAATTAAAAATATAGCATGCTCTATACCTCTAATAGACGATAGTCTAAGAGGTAAATCATTAGGAAAAACATCATTATACTCATCTAGCAATCTATTAATGTTCGAATTGCTAGAATTTTTCTCCTTAAATTTAGATTATTTTACTACTAAAGCTAACAAACACCCTCCTTAGTGTAATTAATCATATATTTTTTAAGCAAGAATAAACTATTCTTAGTCTCAATTATGTTGCATATGGTCACATTAAGATGGTTTTAATTTATACTTATTTTTATCTTTAAGAATAATATATTCATTAGTCATGCCATCATGAATTACATTTCTATCATATTGCCACGATCTTCCTACTAAAACACTACAAGCTTCCATAGGCAATACATCACATAATACTTCATCATGAAAACAAAAAGTAATTAAGGTTTGCTTATCTACTTTAGCACCTTTATCCTTATTAAGCCATTGTAATGAATATGGTTTAGGATGATTATTAATCACTAAATTATTTAACCATTATTTCACTAGCAACATTAGTAGGTCCTGGTGCTTTACCTACTCTAGACACTAATGGTGTACTAGGGGGTATTGATGCTAAAGGGTCTAGTCAACTAAGTGGTTTTTAGCTCTAGTTGGACTTTATGTCCACTGGTGGTTTTTAGCTTTGGCTATACTATGTCCATTGGTGGTTACTTAGCTTTAGATAGACTTATGTCCTCTATTTTGTATAGGCTTCCATGTTATGTGTGACCATAAGGTAGTACATATTCCATTGCTCGATAAGAAAAAGAATGAGAATTGATGTAGGAGAAAACACTAAAGATTTGATATTCATCATTATGGAACCAATTTCTCTTTATTTAGAAAGGATATCCCAAAAATTCAAGACAAATGGATGGCTATGTTGCTAGTTATAGATGAAATGTACTATACAAGCTACTAAACATATACATGCATAGAGTGCATGGATACATGTATGGGATAAATAATATGTAGCTTGCATATGCATATTAGTTGATTTTTTTAATTAATTGATTAATTTGTAGAGTTAGAAATTAGCTAGAGACTAAATTAGCATAAATCTACATTTTTTAAGAATATTTTATATTCTAGTATCTTTTAGCATATTCTATATTCTAGTATTTTTTAGCTAGGTATCTTTTGAAGAATTATGCTTTTTAGCTAGTATCTTGTAATTGGTATCTTAGCTATATAAAGCCCTAGAACCCACAATTAGAGAGAGATCAAGATTAAATTGAAGTTGAATGCAAATTATATTTATTAAATTCCATGTGTTCATCTCAATTTTAATCGAATCTATGCGAACAATAAATGTTGAAGCCCATAATCTCTTCATCTATGTGAATTAGATATTAATTTCTATCTTTTCTAATCTCCAAAACACATTCCCTTATATCCATATCCATCTTCCAAACACATCCCAAAATCAAAGCCCTAATTCGAAACCCTAACCCTAACCCACAAAACAAACCATCTTAGAACCCCAATCATCAAATTATCCTTGTCATCATCTCATCATTGTAAAAACATATTCATCATTCACTCATCATCTATGAATCATCATCACCATATTTGAATCATCATCACACTATCTTGCCTTATTCGAATATCTTCATCATCAGTACATCACTTTTGAATCTTCTTCTTCTTAATTCCAATCTAATCCAGCATTATTTTTACCAGTTTGATAATTCCATATTCCCACACACATTAATTTTGGTATCAAAGCCTTAGGTTTTGATCTTTGTGATCAAGATCCAATCTTTACTTGAAATTCTTGCAAGAATGTGTCTTTACTTCAAGATTCTTGCAAGAATGGGTCTTTGCTTCAAGATTCTTCAAAGAAAGTATCTCTTTTTCAAGATTATCCTAAGAATTCATCAAGAAGACACTAAAATCTATCACTTGGAAGTGTGTTTGGAAAATCACCACTCGGTTGGTGAAGGGAGAAGATGGCAACCTAAGAGGAGGACTTGAGAGATGTTCTCAAGGTCTTGGTGGAAGAAATTAAGGAGGTAAAGATACATGTGGGGAGAATAGAAACTTCATAAGCTCAAGGGTCATACGTGTAGCTACAAAACCAAGGGGAACAAGTAGAAGAAGACTGTAACACCCCCAAAATTCACTGCTGAAAATTTTCGTTTTCTTTAAAAGAGTCAGCGGAAGCAAATTACAAAACCGTAAATTATAGGGATATTACCGCCACACTTAGTACCAGACCGGTTCGCTCCTACCATTCTAGTACCAAGTGCTAAGGCTAAAAGAACAAAATATCAATTGCTAGAAATTCAAACCATTTTTAAATCAGTGTAACACAAGTAAACATTTTATTTGAATAGATTCCACCAATGGTGGTTACAAGAACAAAATTACATTTAAACCAAACATTAGATGAGGAAGAATGAAATCCTAAAGGCAGGATAATCCTTACGCTCTTTCTCGTTGCCCACTTGAATAGCACCTAAAAAGACCTGCAGGAGACACTGCCCATTGAATAGGCAGGGCCCCACGAATGGAACCCTTCAGTACTACGGTACTGAGTAGCCCTTTAAAATACACTTAAAAGTTGGCCCACAATGTAACACATGGTATACCATTATACCTATATCTAACAACAGGTGTAAACATAATAATCATATCCATGCATCCACATACTTGAAAAGTCGATTAGATATTAATGGTGCAAACATAAATATTCACTTTCGTACATTCACATACTTGACGAGTCAATCAAATATTAATAAATCAAAATGGACAATCGATACTTTTAGGGCCTTAAAGCCATTACTCCATCATTAATCAATCATCTCAGATTATAAATGTCCATGCGAGTGCGGGAACCCCACTATTATAGACGGTGCACCAGAATACATACAGGACAGAACGCTCCTGACCACTATTATTCACCAGTGGACCAATCTCCAGGGCAAAACGCTCTTGGCCACTATTATTTGCCAGTGGACTGGTCCGGCCCTGACTCACAAGGTGTTCCATTGTAAGTGATTAGTGTCTTCCCCATGTCTTATCGTTATTACGTTTGGTTTGCTAAGCATGGAATCCCTCACTATTATAGCCGGTGGACCATAAATCATGCAGGACAAATTGCTCCTGCCCACTATTATTCGCCGATGGACCGCTCTCTAGAGTACCCCAGCTCCTAGCCACTATTATTCACCGGTGGACCGGTTTGGGTCTAGCTCAACAATCTTAGTCTTTAAGTGATTAGTGTCTTATCCATATCTTATTTGAAAGATTTCACCCTAGACATGCATGGCTAACTATACCCACACTTATCCTCCCAAGAGTGCCTGTCCCATATCTTGAGACTTCTGCACCTCCTAACTCGCCCCGATATCCTTCCCTTATTCCACTTACTCACACCCGGAGCCCGACTCCTAAGTGTGTGGGTCAAGCCCACTCACCACCTTATCCTAGAGTTTCTCCAAAAACCCTAATATGGGCCTATGTAGCCCATCCTTCTCTATCTTACACATCTCAAAATATTTGAACACCCCACACGTCACGACCCTTAGATCCGACCCTCACTTTCTACCCCAATCATTCTCATTTATTTTTACTATTTTATTTTTCTTTTTCCACCTCTCAAATTAAGGTTTCTTCCCCAAACCCTATCTCGGTCTCTTATACACCCTTATAGTATCCCACGTACTATTTTTCACCTGAAGCCTCCAGTCACTCAAACAACACTTTTATGTAAAGTTTTCCCCCATACACACTCTAACCATCCCATGCAAACCCTATATTCTCCCACTCTTTCAATTTATTTAAAGTCCCCTTTTATTCATCCACTCATAGCTCATGGATTATTTGGGTCATTCTCCCCTACATTAGCTAACTTACTTCCCCTTGGTTATCTTACTTTCCCATTTTTTTCCTTTTTCATCCTTCCATCCCACATTATGATATATATCTCCAAAATTTGTATTTAAATATTTCTATTAATTGTTATAGATTATGTTGTATCTATAATTATTTTTCTTATTATGTGGTTGTTTAGGAAATTAATTCAAAACATCGGAATGGATCGAGAGGTTACTGTAGCTGCTGCTGGCAGTTGTTGCAGAAATTGTGTTATATTAATTGTAGAAAATTCCATGTGATGCATTCGCCAGCAAATTTGGCTAATGGGGATTAAGCTGGCTGTGTAAACTGCCACCCGACCCATAATTATTTGGGTTAGTTGGAATGTGGATTACTCAACCATTGGTAACCATGATTAGCTATTATAAATTTTAGCTGATGGGAATTATTTTTACATCCATTACTTTGGATTATTATGCATTGTAATAATCTTGTAAATTTGGGCTGTTTTTCTTTAACCAGCCGTCGACCCATATTGTATATGTCTCGGCTAATCATTTGGGTTGTATTTGGGCTGATTTGTATAGGAGACGAAAGCCTGCGATTGTGTATTTTGTACGCCTTTCTTTTGTATTGTATAGGCCATATATATAAGGCGTATACACGGCTGTATCAGACAATTTTGGTCGAATACATTCTTGAGATAATTTTTTGGAACTCTCTCTCTCTCTCTCTTGACTCTCTCTCGCGACCTCCTCCTTCGCAGTTCTTCTCGATCACTTCTCAATCTCTTCTTAATCTTCTCTGTTCTACAACTTCAGTAGCCGTTGATTCAACTTGCTCTGAGTTTTCTAATCTTCCTTTGGAGAAAATCCTTAGGCTAATTATTTCAGTGAATCGAACCCCACGCTCGATTTTTGTTTGCGATTCATCAAAATTTCTGTGAAACCCTTCCATGTTTCATCATTTGGTATCAGAGCCTCAATTATTCAAGTGCTCGTGGTTTAATTCATCTGTTACTAAACTTTTATTGTTCTAATTACTATTCTTGAGTTCGCTAACCCATATTTCTGAAGTGTGATTCTAGGGTTTGTGACTGACAAAAAATTGAACGATTTTTTTCTTGTTTAAGCCAGCGACCAAGAGGGTTGTGTTATCGAAGTCGGAACTACTTGGGAAACCCTAAGTATCTTTCGATGATTTTTCAGTTAGGGTTTGATCAAGATTCTTTTATCTTGACGATATTTGAGGAATACTCCTCGATCAGTAAATTCGAACCTTAATTTTGCTAATTACTGTAATTTTTGGTTGTCAATTTAACATTTTATTACGAATTGATCATTTCTGCTTACTATTGAAAGAGTACATAGGGAGTGATTAAATCCAACGAACCCTTGGTTCTAGTAAGGGGTAAGGACTCCAAGAAGAGGGGTCCTATCTCATAATTGGTTTGATTGCTTAAGTTGCTCTCGCAGTAATATCGTTCCTTTCTTGAGCTTTTCTGTTGTATTCGATTCAACAACTATCTGGAATTTATTGTGCATTCTGTGTGTTCTGATATATTCTTTAATCTTGTGTAGTGCTACGATATCGTTTATACCTAGTAGTGATCAATTTTCTATCTAATTGATTTGATAATAAAGTAAATTTTGCTCTAGACTGACTGTTATCTGTGTCTTATCTTATACTTCATAAAGTAAATCCAATAATGTCTAACAACGACCAATCTATTAATCAATCTATCTTAGTATTTAGCAATGAATTATTAGAAACTCTTAGGACTTTTCAATAACAAATGACTTCCCAACTTGCTATTTTGTCTGCTAATCTAGAACAGAGGATAGGAGAACAAGAAATAAGAATTAATGAATTGTAGAATAATAGGGTAGATACTCAACATGCTTGGGTATTAGGAAGGGCTCCCATGGACCCTAGAACTAGGATTCCACCTTTAAATATTTTAGAAAAATTAGAAGATCAAATATCCAATAATAGTGATAGGAGACCTAAACAGAATAATAGACAAGAAACAGAATTAGACGTAGTTAATAGGAACCTAAGTAATCTTAAGTTTAACATACCTAGATTCAATGGAAGAAATGATACTGATTATTCTTTTGAGTGGGAAAGAAAAATAGAATTAGTGTTTGAATGTCATAATTATTTTGATGAGAAGAAAATTAAGGTAGTAGTAGTGGAATTTACAGAATATGCATCTTCTTGGTATCACAATCTTGTCTTAACTAGGCGTAGGAGTGGAGAACCACCTATACAAACATGGGATGAATTTAAGATTCTAATGAGGAAAAGGTTTGTTCCAAGTTACTATTATAGGGAATTACATAAGAAGTTATAGACACTAAATCAGGGAAATAAGTCTGTAGATGAATACTTTAAGGAAATAGAAGTCTTGGTGATTAAAATAAGAATCGTTAAGGATGAGGATGCTACAATGGATAGATTCTTAAGTGGATTAAACTCTAAGATAGTTGATAAGGTAGAATTATATCCTTGTGGAACTTTAAGTGAAATGGTTAACATAGCTACCAAGATAGAGAGTCAGATAAGGAGAACTAGGCAGTATAAAGCCCCTAGAATTAGGATTAGGAGTACAATAAAAAGGAATTTTGGAGGAACTAATTCTGGAAATTGGAAGAATAATAGAAGGTTTGAACCTAGAAATAGGAATAATGAAGTTAAAGTAGGAAACAGGACTGAGAAGGGGAGAAATATAACAGCTAATCCTATTAGTAGTCCCAACAGAACTAGAGATATCAAATGCTATAAGTGTGGGGGATTAGGACACATAGCTTCTGAGTGCCCGAATAAGAGGAACATCTTAATTAGAGAATCTGGAGATATAGAGTCTGAATTTGAAGAGGAAGAATCGGAGACTAACTTGATTAGGGATGATGCTAGTGAATCAAAAGAAGAAATAGAACTTCCAATAAGTAGAGATCTTTTTGTGGTACGTAGGGCTTTAAATAGTAATAAATTACCTGACTTAAATGCAATTCAGAGAGAAAATATATTTCATACTCGATGTTTTATTGATGATAAGTGTTTTAACATGGCCAAGATAGTGGTAGTTGTATTAATGCTACTAGTACTTTATTAGTATCTAAACTAGGCTTACCATCTACTAGACACCCAAAACCCTATAGACTACAGTGGTTAAATGAGTTAGGGGATGTTAAGGTTAGTCAGCAAGTTTTAGTAAACTTAAAGTTAGGTAAGTATGAGGATTCTATTATGTGTGATATTGTTCCTATACATGCTGCTCATTTATTATTAGGTAGACCTTGGCAATATGATAGGAGAGTGACACATGATGGTTATAAAAATAGATACACCTTACATAAGGATGATAAGAAAATTGTTTTAGCACTTATGACTCCAAAAGAAATCTTTGATGATCAAATTAAAATAAAGTCTGATTATAAGGAACTATCCAAACAGAATATAGAGACTGGGATTATTTCAAAGGAAGTTAAAGGGACATCTGGGTTTTATGCTAAGAGTGGAGATGTGGAAAAAGCAATTAAGAGACAAGCAAATGTATATTTGATGGTTTATAAGGAATGATATGAATGTCAATTAGAGTTAAGTGAGGAAGTACCTACTGATGTGAGGCATTTATTAGAGGAATATAGTGAACTGTTTCTTGAGGACATTCCCTATGGGTTACCTCCATTAAGAGGGATAGAACATTAAAAAGACTTTGTACCAGGAGCTATTATACCAAACAGATCTGCTTATAGGGCTAATCCTGAAGAGGTAAAGGAATTAAAGAGGTAGGTTTCTAAATTATTAAGAAAAGGCTATATTAAGGAATAAATGAGTCCATGAGCAGTTCCAGTATTATTAGTGCCTAAGAAAGATGGAAGTTGGAGAATGTGCATAGATAGTAGAGCAGTAAAAAAAATATAACTATTAAGTATATATACCCTATACCAAGGCTAGATGAGATGTTAGACCTTCTACATGGTGTTGTGATTTTTTCAAAAATATATTTAAAAAGTGGATACCATCAGATTAGAATGAAACCAGGAGATGAATGGAAGATAGCCTTCAAAACTAACTTTGGGTTATATGAAGGGTTAGTAATGCCTTTTGGATTATCTAATGCTCCTAGTACTTTCATGAGACTTATGAACCATGTTCTTAGAAATTTTATTGGGAAATTTGTGGTTGTTTATTTTGATGACATACTTATTTATAGCAAGTCTTTAGAAGAACATTTGAGACATTTAAGAATCATTTTGGATGTGTTTAAAGCAGAACAGTTGTATGCCAATTTAGCTAAGTCTAGATTTTGTTTAGAAAGTGTAGTATTCCTAGGATTTGTTGTGGGTAAGGATGGTATATCTGTGGATAAATAAAAGATTAAGGCTATTCAAGAGTGGCTTGTACCTAAGACTGTGACTGAAGTAAGGAGTTTCCATGGTTTGTGTTCATTTTATAGAAGATTTGTTAGGAATTTTAGTACCATAGTTGCTCCCTTAACAGCAATAAAAAAAAAGGAAAATGGGTTTGAGTGGGGTTTAGAACAGCAAAAATCTTTTGAAACTCTTAAAGATAAATTAACCCAAGCACCTATATTAACCCTTCTTGATTTTGAAAAGATGTTTGAATTAGACCGTGATGCTTCAGGGTTGGGAATAGGGGCTGTACTTTCTCAAGAAGGTAAACCTATAGCTTATTTTAGTGAAAAATTAAATGGTAGTACTTTAAATTACTCTACTTATGAAAAGGAATTATTTGCTTTGGTAAAAGCCTTAGAAGTTTGGCAACATTACTTATGGCCTAGAGAATTTGTTATAAACACTGATCAGGAAGCTATCAAATATTTAAAAAGTCGGTCAAAATTAAATAGAAGATAGGGTGGGTGGATTGATTTTATTGAAATTTTTCCTTAAATAATTAAATATAATAAGGGAGGTGATAATGTAGTTACAGAAGCTTTATCTAGGAGACATGCTTTCTTAAATGTTGTAGACACCACTTTGTTGGGTTTTTCTTACATCAAGCTTTTATATTTGGAGGATCATGACTTTAAGGAAATTTAAAAAAAATTGTGAAATTGCTACATAAGGAAAATACTATATATCTAAAGGTTACTTGTTTAGAGAAAATAGGTTATGTATTCCTAAGTGTTCATATAGGGGACTATTAATTCAAGAAGCTCATAATGGTGGAATAATGGCACACTTAGGATTTCAAAAGACTTTAGATATACTAATTGATCATTTCTACTGGCCTCATATAAAAAAGGATGTATTGAAATATTTTGATAATTGTATAGCTTGTAGATAGGCTAAGTCCACATCAAAACCTTTTGGGTTATATACTCCATTACCTGTTCCTAATCGACCCTGGACTGACGTTTCCTTAGATTTCATTTTAAGCTTGCCTAGGACTAATAGGGCTAAAGATTCAATAATGGTTCTAGTGGATAGGTTTAGTAAGATGGCTCATTTTATACCTTGAAATAAAACAAATGATGTTGTGGCTATGGCTGAGTTGTTCTTTTCTCATATAGTTAAGTTGCATGGAATACCTAAAACAACTCACACATAGTTGTTCTAAGCCACCTCCCTACTCAGTTTGGGTTACTAAATTATCTCCCACACTTATTTAGTGACTAATCACCCTTCATAATTGTTACATTTATCATAATTCCCATTTGGTTGGTTAGTTTACCAAATTGCCCTTCTCCTTTGTTATAATTAACAAATTACCCCTTTAGTTGCATAAATTACCAAATTACCCTTCTACATAATCATAATTACCCATTTCCCTTTAGTTGGTTAAATTACCAATTTGCCCTTCTCTTTTATCATAATTCCCAAATTACTCTTTAGTTGATTAAATTACCAAATTGCCCTTCTATTCCAAATTTTTCATAATACCCATTTTAATTACAAATTACCAATTTATACATTTACTTACAAAATTACCATTCTACCCTTTATTCACAAAATTACCATTTTATCATTTTACTTATAGAATTACCATTTTTCCCTTTAATCACAAATTTACCATTTTACCCTTTAATTACATAATTACCATTTTGCTCTTTTATTACAAAATTACCATTTTTCCATTTAGTTATAAAATTACTATTTTACCCTTTAATTATAAAATTATCTTTTTACCCTTTAATTATAAAATTACCATTTTTCCCTTTAATTACCAAATTTCCACTTTACCCTATAATTAAAAAATTACCATTTTACCCCTTAATTATAAAATTGTCATTTAACTTTTTAATTATAAAGTTACCATTATGCCCTTTAATTACAAAATTACCAATTTACCCTTTTTACTTAGAAGATTACCATCTTACCCCTTATTACACCACTTATATTAAATTATTATCACTACATGAAATTAATATGAATACTCCACTCATAATATTCAACTCCACCAACTATTATATTTTAATATACTACTTATTAGCACCCACACATATTAGGCCACATTCTTACACAAGGAATATTACTAAAATGCCCCTAGGGCTCACAATAATATTATTTATGCATAAATGGTCACAATAACATAAAATAACATGTATAAGTACTTAACACTTTCATTAATAGCCAAACTCTTTCCTTAAGCAATATTTCCACACATAGCACATAACTAGCATAATTTCCTTTTTATTTAACCAATACAAGAAAATAAACATATTACATTAACAAACATATAACAAGCATAATAACATATTAAAAACCCTAATGTGCTAACATACACTTATCCATGTTTTTAAGTGGGGTTTAATGATTACCTTAATTCCTGCAAAAATCAAATCTTATCAGTATCCTAGTTAAAGATTCAAGCTTTAAATAGCAAAATCAACACCTAAAAATAATATCAATAATTATTATATTAGAAATAAAAATATCAAAGCATAAGACCTTATAAAATTTACTTAATGAAATAATTAACTTAAATATTATTTTACCTTAAACTTTTTAACCAAAATAAACTAAGAATGCAGCAACTCATGATGCTCATGCAGCATGAGCTGCATGTAAAAATAAATAGAGGCTCAAAGGGGGTGAAGGAAAGGTAAAATGGCTATTTTTGGGTTGGGGTCTTTAGGATAGGAAAGAAGGTAGATGGGTGAGGATAGGGGGAAAGTGAAGGGTGTAGGAGTGAAGAGGGGGTGTAGGTGGCAGTTGGTGATGGGTTGCTGGCGGCCAAGGGCAGTGGAGGAGACGAAGATGGCTACCGAGGTGGACTGGGTTGAGAAGGAAGGAAAATAGAGGGGGAAAATAAAGGGGTTTGAGGGCTTGCTTCAGCCAAAAAAGGTATGGGGTGGTAGATGAGGTTTTAGGGAGTGAATTGGTGGTTTGGGTGGTGGTAGAGGCAATCAAAAGGCGGCGAACAGTGGGGTTGTAGGGGGGCTACCGAGAAGGGAGATAATGGGGAGAAAAAGAAGAGGGGAGGAATATGGAGTTGTGGGGTGGCTTGGATGGTGTTGTGGTTGTGTAAGGAGGGAGTAGAAGGGTGTAGAAGGTGGTTTAGGTGGTTAGTGAGGTAGTTGCATCGGCAGAGGGTTGTGGTGGTGCAAACAAAAGGGAAAAGATGGAGGGAAAGAAAATGAAGGGGAAGGAGATCGAGGAGGGGGAGGCTCAAAAAATATGGGGTAGGAGGGCCATTGATGAGAAGAAAAAGAAGAGGAAGGAGAGGCAATAGGTGGCTGATCGGGTGGTAGTGTTTAGGGTGGCAGGGGAGGTGGTAGGGAGAGGGAAGGAAAGATGGGGAAAAGGGAGGCCATGTTTGAGGCCTATTGGGTCTAAAATTATGGGAAAAGGATGAGGGAGAGAGAGGGAGAGAGAGGGAGTGTTGCAATGGTGGTAGTTGGTGGTAGCAGATGGTGGTTGGCATGCTCGAGGCGGCAGGCTGGCAATGGGGACAAGTTGGGGAACTACTGGGTCGAGGCGTAGGAGAAGGAAGAAGAAAGAAAGAAGGAGGGGAGGAAGCAGGTGGGCACAGGAAAAAAAAGATGTTGGGCCAGCCCGATCCAGGGGAGAAAGGAAAGAAGAAAAGAGGGGAGGTATCTGGGTCGACGTGAGCGGGAAAGAGGAGGGGAGAGGGGGAGATGGGCCGGCGGCCCAGGCATATGGGGAAGAGGGGAGGCAAGCCTAGCGCGCCAGCCCAAAGGAGGGAAAAGGAAGAGAAAAGAAAGAAGAAAAAGAGAAAAAGGAGAAGGAAAAGAAAGGAAATGGGAAAATAATTTAATTTAATTTAGAAAATAATAGAATGTTATATTTTTGATAAATTATTTAATTTAATAATTTAATTCAATATAATTTAATATATTGGTTCAAAAAGGCTAATTTTAGTCAAATATTAGTTTGAAATATTATTTAAATAAAATAATATGATAAAATAACAAAATATTTATTTTTGATTTATTAAATAATCCTATCCAAATTTATATACTAAAAAAATTTATAGAATAATTAAACTAAATAATTTTAAAAGCTAATTTATTTCAAATAAAAGCTATTTATTAAATCATAGGTCTTTAAAATTTTGGGAGATTACAAAGACCATGTGAGAAAGACACAAAATCGAATGGAGGAAGGAGAAGAGAGTGTGGGAAATTATATAAGACCACATGGCACCTCAAGAATAACCTACAATGATGTGGAGAAGGGAATTCGATTTTATCTACCCGACTTTGAAGGTAATCTAAATCTATAATCTTTTCTTGAATGGTTGTAAATTGTTGAATCTATTTTTGAGTATAATGAAACTGATGATGAGAAGAGGTATCGAATAATAAAGTTAAAGTTTAAGAAATTTGCTAGAGTGTGGTACAATAATTTAAAGAGGAGAAGATATAGAAAAGGAAAATCGAGAATAGGGTCATGGAAAAATTAAAAAACACTTGAAGAAGAAATTTGTGCTTGAAGAATATGAGCAAGTGAATATCATAAAGATGACCAATTTGAGGTAAGGGCAGCTTAGAGTTGAGGAATGCATTCAATAATTTTAAAGATTAGCTCTAATGTGTGCACGATTCATTGGAGGGATAAAAATTAATCTTAGAGATAAGATGGAGGTGTATCCTTATGAATTGCTTGAAGACCTAGCCAAGTTAACAATCAAGTTTGAAAAATATTTGAAGAGAACAAACACATTGAGCCACTCAACTAATGCTCTATATGGTTATACTTTCAAAGGGGTTAAATGAATAATTTGTTAACCTTGACTCTAGAACTTTGGTTTTTTGAACAAAAAAAAAATTATATGCAACAAACCTATAAAGTTAAATATTGTGAAAAATATTTTTGTGTTAGAGCATAAGATATTATCGAGGATAGTAAATAAATTAAGAGAAAAGGTGCACGAAGTAATTGATTAAAAAAATGAAATAATTATTATAAAAGTATATACAATCAAAATATTTAACTATAATTAAATAATAAATACCAAAAATAGAATTAGCAAAAGCAAAAAAAATATTATTAGATAATGATATATTATAATTATAATAGATGTAATACATAATCAAGTGATCTAGTGTGCTAAGCCATGTGTTAATTTTGATGATTGGTACACATATTGAAAAATATTGATCGTTCACTTTAGTTTTGTAATTGTAATGCCCCGAGTCGATACGACTACATGGTAGTTACCTTGGAGGGCTTTCTGATTAATTGGTTAGCACCATAAATCAACATAAGCCCTTTTAATGTGATTTGTCTTCACTCACATGCTTCTCAAGAAATTTTCAAAAAAAAAATTGAAACTTCTCAGAAGGGTCACCAATCCTAAAAATTATTCCATGACTAGTATACTTAACTGTGGAGTTCTTAGGATTGAATCACCAAAAGGACGGTACACCATATTTATATAAGTAGTCATATCAATCCTTATAATACTCCACTCAATTTGGGTATTACAGAAATGGTATTAGAATTATTATTGAAAGGTTCTGCATTCATGTTTGGGAAGAAATGGCATTGGTTAGAAAGTACTATTGTTGTTATGAATGTCATAAATAACCGTTGATTCAAAATTGCCTTTCAAATTCATTGAAGACAATCAATTAGTTGTATCATATATAATGATAATCTATAAAAGTCAGTGTCAATTATTTAGTATTGGTGGTGTTTTTCAAAAAAAAATTAGTATTTAATCATGATTAATTATTTATTATAGTTTCTATGGTCATAAATTGTATAGGTTTAAAAAATGTGATATTTGACAACAATATTGATAAAGATAATTTAGCAACAATTTCATATATAATGAAGTGTATAAAAATATTTGATCATATTATTGTATTTTCACACTACTTGCTTCCTTTATTATTATTAAATTTAATTTATTACAATTAACTCATTACTTAATATCCATTTTTGTTAAATAATTCAATTATCAAAATATTAAGTATTATTGCATTCTAAATATCACCATATATGATATCTAGTTTTCTATATGGGTGATGTTAGTGATACGACCAAAATTCTAAGTTGACACCCCTCAAAAGTCATTTAATTTTATTTTTGACCATTTTATCCCTTCTATTTGTGCACTTTACCAAAGTCTAAAAGAGATTTCTCTCTCTTTTTTTATCTTTTACTCAAATAGTTACACATAGTTTAATTTTTACAACATTTAATACAATGAGTGTGAATGAAGATTATGATTCCAATGATTTTTTTTTAGCAAAAATGAAATTAATGAATTAATGGTAGACTTATTTTTTAGAATTTTTGCTTTTAATGGGTAAATGACCCATTAAAATTTTTTTGTGATGAGTAACTTAACGGTCTAATATCATATCTAGTGGGAAACTCACCTATCAACTTACCCTTTTTTTGTACATTTTTATTATTCATTTTTATATTTATGTATTCCTAAAAATTTCATATTTTGAATATTATTTATAGAATCTACATTCAATTAATATTGATTGGAGTGGAATATTTGCAACTAATGAGAATTTTAATGATCAGGAGTCATTAATTGGTTGGATTAAAAAATTAGAAAGCACATAATATGGTTTTCGGTATCAAAAGGTCAAAAAACAGGTAGGATATAGATTCACTGTAAAAAAGGATGTGCTTGAAGAAGACAACTGTTAGTGAATCCAAAAAGTGTTTGATCTATCGAAACCAAAAATTGTGGTTGTCAATTTAAGATTTGTGGAAGGGAAGATGCTTGTGGTGGCTGGAAACTAGTGGTAGAATATGGAATACATAATCATAGATGGTTTAAGTATTTACAAGGGCATTCATTTACTTGTTTATTATCTCCATAAGAGCATAGATTGGTGGCTGAGCTAACACAAATAAATATCAAACCAAGGGAGATCATTGACAAGTTGAAACGAGGTGATGTTGATAATATCGTAACACTTAGAACAATCTATAATACTAGACGTAAGTTCAAGGTACAAAGCTTGATGGGATATACAATCATGAATCAATTATTACACCTCATGGAAGAAAATGAATACCAGTCATGGCATTGTTAGTTTTCCACTTTTAATATGGTTAGTGATATTTCATTTGCATACCGAGATTCTATTGCTTTGTTGCACACATTTCCATATATCATTTGTTTGGATTGTACATACAAAACTAATAAGTACAACCTTCCTTTCTTGGAGGTCTTTAGTTGTGTGTCTAGCGGTAAGAATTATACCATTACCTTGGAATTTATGATGAAGGAAAAAGAAGATAACTACAAATGGGTGCCAGATAAGGTAAAGAGATTGATTGAACCCTATGAATAAAATGTGGTGATCACTAATAGAGAATTGGGACTGACACAAATAGTGCTGAAAGTCTTTTCTAATGCAACGCCCTTCTTGTGTAGATGACATATTAGTAAGAATGTTCTCACACATGCTATAAAAAAGTTGGAAAGTATAGTAGTAGGTGAAATTTTCCTAGGAAGTTAGAGGAAGATTGTACAAGCCACTACAATTAAGATATACGAGAATAAGCTTCTATTGATGGGTGAGAAATGGGGTAGATTTACACATCTTTCACAATATGTGTACGAGACTTAGTTCATATAAGAATAGGTTTGTTTCAGTGTGGGTTAACAAAATCATTCACTTTGGAACTCATTCAACCAATAGGTATAATTATTGTAAATATTCAATGTCTTTTGACATATTAGGTGTGTAACAATTAATAATTACTTATTTTTTGAAATTATAATTGTAGGATGGAAAGTGAACATGACAATCTAAAGAAATATATATCATCATTACAGTTGAGTTTTGACATATTATGCCCGAAGATCGACACATTAACATATTATTCAAAGAGCATTGGACTTGATTGAAGAGGAGAGTAAAAGGTCCAATATGGTTGGTTCCAAATCCTTAGGATATAGGTGTTACTTGAGGTTGACACATGGTCTACCATGTGAACACGAGATATTTCATTACAAACAAGATCATCAACCTATTCCTGTATCGGGAGTGCATACATTCTAGAAGACTTTCGCTTTTGTTAGACTACAAGAACAAAGGTTTGAGTTTAATGATTCAATTATTGATCGATCTGTACATCCATTTACTTCTAACATTATGTCTAAGGTGCAAATGATACTTAACCAATCACCATCATATCTACACTACTATTCTAATCTTATTGATGAGATTCCTGATCCCACCTAGACAAGTATGGTAGAATTGAATGTTGAACAAAGAAAATGATGGCTCAGTAATATCACATAGAAGGAACTATTAGAGTGGGAGCACAAAGAGTGTAATTATCTAGAATCACCTATCAGGCAAGGTTGATTGGGTTGAGGATGTGGCTGAGGTAGCTCATCCCCTAGTCAATCATAACGTGCATCTCCTGGTAGAGATTGCTCTTCCCCTAGTCAATCGGATCGAGGAAGAATAATGGTGAGAGGACTCATAGACTTATCCATAATATCCTGTGGTCTTTTGATATTGAGTTAGTTATGCTCCCATGGGTAGAATCTTAGTGTGATATTCTGGGTGATGGAAACTATGGATTTAAAATGATTGCATTACAACTCTTTGGCAGAAAATCAGAATGTTCAAATATTAAAGCCTCAATATATAGAGAATTGGTGACGCATTAAGAGTTATATACTCTTACCTTTATAGATCTTATTACTGAAAATATATAACTATTGGTGCATTGGAAGGGATCATATCCAATGGAGAAATGGTGTCATAAGCCTGAATTTGGCTTCCTTTTTGTGACAGTGTACATTATCTTTTTTTTTTCTTAAGTATTCATGTGTCGATTACTTTTTTACCACACAAAACTCCACCTAATGGTGAACAGCCTAATCAGATCATCACCATCTTAAGTGTAAATAATTTGTCGTACTATGTATTGAAATGTCTTTTACTCACACTAATTTTGTATACTATATATATCCGACACATATGTTATGATATATATATAGATGGAAAATGCAATATTACCACCCATATCTAATAAATGGTCTAAACATTTTGCTTTGAGCGTATCTAGATGAGACGAGCTATATTGTGATTGCATTCCACTATATAGGAATTCAATGGGTATGGGTGTCGACCAAGGGGGAGACTTAGTGTAACACCCCCAAAAAGTCATAGTTGAAATTTTTTGTTCATCACTAAAATCATACATCACAAGGGGGTCTCACTTCAGTGATCAATATAAGTCTAACCCTTGGACAACCTCATACTAACCACAAGGCTAAATGAATGAATCAACTGAAAAACCATAATAGAAATAAATTAAAACATGAAAGAGTTAAACATTGATATATGGAAAATGCTAAAGCATGAAAAAGTCAAGTGTCAATATAGAAGAGTACTGAAAATACATAATATGGTTTTACTACTAGGAAAAACATAAAATACTAGAGGGAAATAAGTCCAAGATCCACTCTCTCTAGCTCCAACCTGAGATACCTTGGCACCACTCTACCTCAACTAGATCATCATATGTAGCAAAGTCCTCTAAAGCCTCATGACCTACCTGCACATACTCAGGAGGGATCACTACTCATGGGAATGAGCAACATCCATAAGAGGAGTGATCAATATTCTATGTACTGAGTAAGATAACAATATAGTTAAGTTAGAGCATAGCAATGCATGATACAAATATAAATGCACGCAATAGATTATGATAGATCGTTCATCCCTATCAAAGTTTAAAGCCATTAGTATAGTATTTACACATATCTTGAATTCTATCCACTAGTGGTGCGTAGTGGTGTAAAAGGCAACTTGAGCTACCCTATTTTGCATATTTAGGGGGAGGAAAGGAATATAAAGGAAGGGAAGGGAAAAAGCTTAGCGTGCATAGGAAGGTGCAAATAAAAGGATGGGATAGATTTGGGGTAGCGACTACAGCTACGTTTGAAATCATGAAGGGCAAAGAAGAGATGAGGACAGTTGGGTAAAAGAAGAGAGGAGAAGGAGGGCATGTGAGGGGATTTTATAGGCACAAGGAGGGAGGGTAAAGATAAAGGGAGGAAGAAGAGAAGGAGGGGTAGATGGTTGGTGGCCGGTGGTGGCAAGGGCGGTATAGGGTTGCATGGGGTAAGGGGATTTTGCAAGTGGTAGGGCAGGGGAAGAGGGCATGTAGGGGGATCGTGCAAAGGTATGCCAGCTACACGCCTTGCATTTGCATGGATGAAAGTGGAAAGAGTAGTGGTGGGGAAAGCTATGAAAATGGCAACAGGAGTGAGGTCTAGTGCAACATGAGGTTACGGGTGAGGATAGAATAAGGAAGAGAATAAAAAAGAGAGGGGGAGAAAGGGAAAGACAAGGGTGTGTGTTTGGGTGGCTGCTTGAGGAAAGAAAGAAAAAAGAAAAGAAAAGAAAAGGAGGGCTTGGGTTGATTGGAAAAAAAAAAAGAAGAGAAGAAAAAGAGGGGGGATGGAGAGACGGGCCTATGCCTTTAAACCTACTAGGCTGCAGCCCATACAACTAGGAAGGAACAAGAACAAGAAAGAAAGAAAAAGAAAAAGAGAGATGGTAGGGTATTTTAGGTTTTTGGAAACTTATGGGTAATAATTCACAATAATAATAAAAAATTATTAATTTAGAAATTGTCATAATTTATCTATAGTTTTTTTTAGGTTAATTAATTAAAATAACTTTCAATTAATAATATTTTTGTGCCATTTTTTTATTATCATAATTGGTATTATTATTTTTATTACAAAGGGTACATATATTTTAGATTTATTCAACACCTCATCACTTTATCCTTTATTCCTAAAAAAAAAGTTTAGGTATTACACTTAGGTTGATGATTTGTGTTTAAAATAAAAAGTTTAGCATTTAATTTATTATACATTGGTTTATTGCATTATCTTAAGTATTTTATAACGTGGTGTAAAAACAGTCATGGTGTAACGTGAAATTAAAATTATCATACATCAATTCATGGGAAAGGTAAAATTAATGTTTAATGTTAAAATTGTTCTGATAGCATAGTCTTAACAAATAAAATTAAAGGTTAGAGAAAAAATCTATTACATATCATTACTAGGGTTTTAGTCATTCTCCTCCTCTTCACTAGAGGACAATTTGAGCCCCACCATGGAAAAAGTACACCTCCTTTAGCCTATTGAAACCTTTATCCTTACCAATTCTATCCTTCTTTTAATCTTTGAATCGGTAGCAAAATCCCCCGATCAATTCATTATTTGTCTCCACATATGTCCTAATGCATGGGGCATCACTTGACCCTTCATCTACTAAAATAGGATGGACTACTAGATGGGTCTAAGGATGATACAAAGGATGGTATTCAACTAATGCATCATGGGTTATATGTTAAGCGATGAAAATGGGAGCTGAAGTCAAGTCGGTGGTGTGGCCAAATGTTCCAAAATGATGCACAACTAGAGTAATTTATCTTATACTTCTTAATGTTTGCACTCCTACATAATCCATGTATTAGAATGATAGGAGGAATTAGTATGAGTTGAGGGTAGCCAAACTGTCGAGTAACTTGATCAGGCATATAAGGCTCCACCAAATCTATAAAGTGTAGTCCGCCTTGGTACGCCGACTTAGGATCTTTCATACTCGAATCTTGATCTAACAGTAAGAAATTACCCTACAAACATATGTAAAATAAATTAGGATATCAGTTATTTCAAGGATTCAACAATTGAAAACTACTTATAAAAAGGTGTGTTTCCGACCTACAGGGCTCTTAAAGAATCCAGTTGCCTCCTATATTAAACTACACCATCCATGGACTCAAGGGGAAGCATCTGATGAGATGTGTCCCACCTCATAGCTGATGGTGAAGCATTATAATGGTGGAAGTATGCCAAACGTAAATGTTTTAGGCCCATGGTCTCGATGTAGTCATAGGTAATGCTTAATGCATAAAATGCTAAACAAATTGAGTCTTGCTAAGAGTTAATGATGAAAATTGGGTTTAGCTCTAACAAAAGAGAAAATATAAGGGAGGATGAGATGGGAAAATGATTTGATATTCAATTAACCCTTGAAATCAAATAAATCACCACTTAAGGTAACAACTTTTAAGATAAAGATTGTAAGATTTTATAAAACTCGAGAAAGCATGCACTAGGTTGGTTGAAATGAAAAAAAACATTACTTGAGGTCTATAGAGTACTCAAAGTCTACCTCTTTCATTCCTCTTTACACTCATATAAGAGTGTAAGAAGTTGAGAAAATTACAACCAACCCTTAGGTAACCATAAGGGTTCAACTTAACCAAACTCTATTATAATGCATGATAACTTTGGTAGGACTCAAACAATTAGCATGGGAGTTGATATTTTAAGCCACCCATCATCCATTTCCTATGCACTAGCTATTACATTAGGTTTACAAGCTAATAATTAGGACTTATGAAACATAAATTATAGGAAAAAGAAGAACTAGTACATTACTCATATATTAACTAGATGGAAAAATAAATCTTCGCCAAGACCCCCATTGGCCAATTTCTTTGGCTACTTCTTAGGACATTAACTACCCTTAATTAATGCTAATTATGGTCTTGGAAAATACCAAAACTTAACTCCAAAATCTATTGTAAAAGTGAAGTAGTTGCATGCTTGTGATTTTCAAATAATGTTTGCTCCATGTGCTGATTTTTGCTAAATGATGGATGAATCTTGGATGGATTTTCAAGCCATAATGAAGCCAAAAAAGGTGGTGAGTTGATGGCTTATAATTATTATTGCATGACTCTATATAATCTAGCTCATATTTAGTCCAAGTAATGAGAGTTTTTCATTCTCCTAACTTAGAAAAATTTATGACTAGATTATTGCCATCACATGATGTAGCACCCCAAAATTTACAATTGAAAAATTTTGTTTACAGAGTTAAGTGCAGAAGCTAAAACAATTAAAACAAAGGGTATTACCACCACACTTAGTACAAGTATAGTTTCCTCTACCATTCTCATACCAAGTGCTAATGCTAAAATCAGGATAAAGAGAACATTAGATAGATACTGCTAATTAAAAATGACATTAACAGTTTACGAATCTCGAGAGAGAAATTACAGGAGGACACGAGGGTCCAAATATAACCGAAAATAAGATAGTAAAAGAAACACCGGATAGTCCTACGCTCCCAAATCCGAACTATCAGCATTTGACTGAGCTCAAAGGCTGACCTGCAAAGTCCACTGCCCATTGAATAGGCAGGGGCCCACAAAAATGAACCCTTTAGTACTACGGTACTGAGCAACCCTTTATACCAAACTAATACAATAAATCAGTATGGAACACATACAAGGCATACAATTAACATGGTATAAGATATATACATATAAATACGATGATTGAGATACAATAATTACTCTGATGATCAAATTCCATCAAGGTCACATACTACTCATATTCGTTCATCTGAAACGGCCAAACTTATTATTGAACATCCCAGAAATACTCTCTGAGTAATAATTAAAACCCAACTTCAGCATAATTCACGTCTCAGCATAAATTTCCAAACAATCACGTACATCACAGGTATAATTTACTAAGATTCATATCACCCTAGACATACTTACAGGTACAGCATAATAAATCCATAACGTCATAGGTAAACTTACAGATACAACATAATAAGATCCATAATATCACGGGTATGCTCACAGACATAAAATCAACACAGGTAGGCACGAAGGCCACTACCAAATCCACAGAAAACCTCAGGTAGGCATGGAGTCTACTACAGAAAACATAGAAAACCTCAGGTAAGCACGAATGCTATTACCGAATCCACAGGTAGGCACAAAGGCTACTACCGAAACCATAGAAAATCTCGGGTAGGCATGAAGGCTACTATCGAAAACATAGAAAACCTCGGGTAGGCACGAAGTCTACTACAAAAACACAGAAAACTTCAGGTAGGCACGAAGGCTACTACCGAATCCATAGGTAGGCACAAAGGCTGCTACAAAAACCACAGAAAATCTCGAGTAGGCACAAAGGCTACTACCGAAAACATAAAAAACCTCGGGTAGGCACGAAGGTTGCTACCGAAACCATAGGTAGGCACGAATGCTACTACCGAAACCTCAGGAAGGCACGAAGGCTACTACCGAACCACAGGTAGGCATGAAGGCTACTACCGAAACCTCAGGTAGGCACAAAGGCTACTACCGAAACCACAAGTAGGCACGAAGGCTACTACCGAAACCTCAGGTAGGCACGAAGGCTACTACCAAAACCTCATGTAGGCACAAAGGCTACTACCAAACTACAGGTAGGCACGAAGGCTACTACGGAACCATAGGTAGGCATGAAGGCTACTACCGAATAATCCAATAATCCGATAATTATTATTTCCATCAAATCATATCATTTTCATTTTTATCTACTTTCTCGAGGGGAGATCAATAAACTTGAAGACACAAAGATACTCCAGTCATACCGGTGCAACAAGGAAACAAAGTATCCTACCGACTATCAACCCAAGGACGCAAAGGTACCCTGGTCACACTGGTACACAAAGGTAACACAGTACCTGTAACACCCCAAAATTCACTACTTTTTTTTTTGAAAAGCGGAAGCAATTAAAATAGAAATACTTAAAACCTGTGAATTCTGGGAATGTTACCGCCACACTTAGTACCAGACCGGTTCTCTCCAACCGTTCCAGTACCAAGTGCTAAGGCTAAAGAAAAGATTTACGTTCAATTCAAATTAACAATTCATAAAAGGATTCGAAAGATCATACAACAAAATCAGAGTACGAGAAATTAAGAGTTAATTACAATACCCTTGAAGTTTCAAATAAGACTTGTAACTTCCAAATAGAAATACATTTAAACAAGATAAAACCCGATGGATCAAATTCCAGATTGCCTACTCACTCAAGTCAGGCCTGTCACCCCAAAACAGTCTCTGATCTTAAACCTGCAAAAGATGTTTGCTCCCCACCATCAGTGGATCATCACAGGACCCATCAACCAAGGTAGTATCAGTACGGGTCCAGTACTGAGTAAGGTGACTTGATCACTAAGGCCAATACATAAACACATAAATCATGCAGAACATAGAAGGGCATAATTACCAACACAATGACATAAGGTGCTTACGACCATCCAAGTAAGAGTACAAGGCCCAATTGTAGACTGGATTAATTTTTAAATTAATCTCTGATCAGAATTCATTTCACACCATACTTTTTATCAAGTCCATACGAGTACGGGAACCCCACTATTTTAGCCGGTGGATCGGTCTGGCCCCTTCTCGCACGGTGTTCCACTGTAAGCAACATGTATAGTTTGGTTCGTTGAGCTCGGGATCCCCCACTATTTTAGCCGGTGGATCGGTCACTAGGGTAACATACCCTACCACTATTAAGCCGGTGGATCGATCTCCAGGTTACCGCAGTACCTGGCCACTATTATGCCGGTGGATCGGTCTGGGCCCGGCTCAACATCTTTCACTTTACGTGATTAATATCTTAAGTATCTTATTCAAAGGCTTTTACCCTAGACATGCATAAATCTTCACACATCATAATTACACTTTAATCACCATATACACATTCAATAGTCAATCACTCCAAACCCTAATTCAGTCACCTCCATACCCTTATAATGTCTTACGTATTATTTTTCACCCAAAACATTCAAACACCCAAATAACTCTTCTACTTCCTCCCTTACATCCCAAATCAACTTTTCACACGTAAATTTCACTTCCATGCAAACACTAATCTTTCCATGCAAACCTTCGAACCTTTTTCATGTAAACCCTAAAATTCCACGTGAAGCCCTATATTCAACCATGCAAACCCTAATACTACCATACAACCATCAATATCACCATATAAATCCTAATACCACCATACAACTATAATTACCACCATACAACCTTAATATCATCATACAAACCCTAATACCAACATACATCCA
Source organism: Tamarix austromongolica (assembly GCA_039764185.1). Lineage (NCBI taxonomy): Eukaryota > Viridiplantae > Streptophyta > Magnoliopsida > Caryophyllales > Tamaricaceae > Tamarix > Tamarix austromongolica. Next base: position 75,975,198 of record CM077817.1, read on the forward strand.
TTAATACCACCAGGTAAACCCTAGATTCCGTCATACAAAACCATAAATTCAATCCAACCAAAACCAAAGATTCACCCATACCAAACCCTAAATTCAAACCATAAAGATTCTTCCATACCAAACCCTAAATTCAAGCCATAAAGATTCTTCCACATAAAATCATAAATTAGAGTCTCCCAAGGAAAACTATAAATTGAATTTCCCCCAAGCAAATCCTAAATTAGATTCCCTCATATAATATCATAAATTACATTTTCCCAAATAACATCATGAATTAGATTCTCCCAAACAAATTATAAATTAACTCTCCCAATCAAATCATAACTTAAATTCTCCCATATAATATTATAAATTACATTCTCCCAAATAACATCATAAACTAAATTCTCCCAAACAAATTATAAATTAACTCTCCCAATCAAATCATAACTTAAATTCTCCCATATAATATTATAAATTACATTCTCCCAAATAACATCATAAACTAAATTATTCCTTATAAAACCATAAAATTTAGGTCAACTCACTTCCCTTAGTCAACTTCTTTCCCCATCCTCCTTTTTCATCCTTCCTCTCACACAAACCACATCGACTTCCTCACATACACAACACATATCATCATACATAATTAATACACATACCATGCATAACATACTTCAACTCCAAGTCATACCACATATAAAATATTTAATTATAATAAACACTACATACATAACATGCGAAACACATAATACACATAAGCACATAAAAGGCCTTAGCACTCCTTACCTAAAACGACACCGGTCTTGGAGCACGCTCCTACGCCTCCTTAGGGTTTGACTGGTTTTACCTATTATGAAATAAGAGCTAAAATTAGACTCTCTCCTATCAAAATAATATTAAAAACTAACGTAATATAAGACTAGGCTTTTGGATAAACTAATAATAACAAAAGTACAAAAATAATATCAATATTAATATTAATAAGATTAATAAAAATAGTAGAAATAATAATAAAAAGGCATTACTCAAAAATAAAAGGAAATAAGGGATTCAGACCCTTTACCAAAATAATACTAAAAAGATTATTTGTAAAATAAATAACCCAATTCAGAAATAATAATAATAATAATAATGATAATGATAATGATAATGATAATAATAATAATAATAATAATAATAATGACATTATTAACAACACTAATGTTAAAATATTTATATTAATAATAATAAATAAGAATAATGGAAATTCGAAATAGAAAATAATAATAATTATTATTATTATTATACTTATAACATTTTAATATTAATAATAGTAATTATAGAAATAATAAGAAGAAGAATAATAAAATCGAATTAAAATATATTAGGCTTCAGCCCTCAACATAAATAATAATAAAATATTAATACTAATAATAATAATAATAATGCATATTAAAATATAAATATTATGAATAATAATAATATTATTTATATGTAAATAATTGAAATAAAATAATTTAAGGGTTATAAAAATAGGAAAAATAGCTAAGAGGGTCTAGGGTTCAACCAAATGTTGGTGGGGATAGGCGGCACCGACGGTGGTGCACGGCGGTGGCGGCGGTGGCTGGAAAAAGAGAGGAAAGAAGGGAAAGTTGCATGCTGGGAATAAGATAGGAAGAATTAAAATGGGAGCTGGGTTGTTTTGAGTTCCCCAGAAGGAGAGGGACAGAATGAAAGTGGCGGCACAGCCAAAGGTGGCGGCGCACGGCGGCGGTGGTGGTGGCCGAATGGAGGAGATGAAGAAAGAAAGAGGAGGAGAGGGAGAAAAAGGAAACTAAAGGTAGGGGAAGGTAGGGCAGGGTCTGCAGAACATTTTGGGAGGTGAAAGAAGCGGCTTTAGCGGCGGAGGAGGTGGCTAAGGGCGGCGCGAAGGGTGGCGGGGCAGAAAACAGGGTTGATCGGGATGGGAACTTCGCACAGCTGGGGCGGCTTGTGCAGGAAGAATCGAAGGGTGAGGTAGATTTGGTTAGCTAAAGGGCGGTGTAAGGATGACATGGGTGGCCAGAACGGGCGGCGAAGTTGACGGTAGGCGGAGGACGAGGCGTCTGAAGTGGCGACGGTGGCAAGGTCGGGATTCTGGGTTTGGGGAATCAACAGCTCGATACAGAGCTGCTTACGGGGGTATTTATAGAGAAAATAAGAGGGGTTAGGGTTCTGTGGGTCGGCTAGAGGGAAATGAAGCTAGGGTTCCGGTCGCCGGTGGCGTGGTTCGGCCGGCGGAAATCAAAACGGGGGAAAAGGGGTTGCGTAGGAGAGAGAGAGTATCACGCGACAAAAGGGAGAGTTGATAGGGTTTATGAGGCTGCCGAAACGAGGGGAAGAGAAAGGGAGGAAAAGGCCGGTCAAATCGGGCTAGATCGCCGCCCGGAAAACCAGGGCGGGCGGCGGTGCAGGTGTAGGTCGGTGGCGTCGGGCTAGGGAAGAAGAAGTTGGGGGGCTTGGACCGGGCAGCCGAGAAAGAAAGAAGAGAAAAAGAAAGGAAGGAGACCGGGCGGTTCGGCGACGGAGGAGGAGGTATTAAATGGAACGCTCAGTTTAAGTTGTAAAATAAGTAAAACACGGCGCGTCGAGGGGCGGCAGAAGGAGGCAAAGTCGCGCGGGCGCGGGCTGGACCGAAGGAAAAGAAAAGGAGAAGACTGGGCCGCGACTGGCCCAGTTCGGGAGAAGAAGAAAAAAGAAAAAGAAAAGAGGAAGAAGAAGAAAAAGAAAAGGAAAAAGGAAAAAGGAAAAAATAAAAATAGTGGGTTGGCTTAATTAAATTAATTAGAATATTTGGAATATTTAAAAATGATAATATTTAAATAAAATATTATTTAAATCCCTTTTTAGGCTAAATTAGGACTTTTAAAAGATTTTCCTTAAATTCCTTTTTAATTAGCAAAACATCCTAATTTTCTCTAATTAAATTATTTATAAAATTAATATTAATTTGAAACTATTTTCTCCTTATTATTTTAAATAAAATAATTTATTTAATTAATTTTCAAAATAAAATGCGTAATTAGCTAAACTACCCAAATTCTCTTCTAATAAAAATACTTATAAATTTCTTCTTGAATTTCCCTAGTTAAATATCCTTTTATTTTATTAAAAATAATTTATTTAAATAATTTTTCTAATAAAACCTCATTTAAATATAATTTATAAAATTAGAAATTTTCGGGGCATTTTAGTACCCTACCAACAAGGACACCTAATCTATAAGTATCGATACCCCATATTAGTCCGTAGAACAAAATAGAGTAAAATGTAGGGCCTGACTGGGGCACTAAGGCACACCAGCAAAAATCCATATCAACCGTAGGATAAATCACGTCCTTAGGGTAGCGAACCCTAGGAGCCACCATTTTCCGATCTCGGGGTCTTTCACTTTAAATATTAGTATTTTATTAAGGTGACCACGAAATCGAATATAATATAGATAAATTCAATTCTCATACTTAACCATTCTTACTTATTTCCAATCATCCAAGACAACAATAATCAAGGTCAAGTCTGAAGCCCGCATTAAAATATACTAAGGTCATCCTAGGCTCAATTATTCACATCTGGATACTTTAGGCTAAAAAAGACCAAAATACCCTTAAGACCAACATTTCCAAATTACCATCTATTTAAAATACTAATCCCATTTTAATCTATTCACTTGCCATGAAAAGGCTAAAACACCATAAATAAATTATTCATTACACAATTTAAATTTTTAGATATGTCAAATGACCATTTTTCCCTTATACATAACTTTACACATAAAATCCTTTTCCACACCTTTAATCCATCCAAAACACATACTCACATACTCAACAATAGCTAATACATATTATACATGATTTTCAAGACAAATACCATGATACACAAAAATGACTAAATTGCCCCTAGGGCACACATCCATAATAATTATTCTATAATTATTTCTAAGCATGTTCAACATATTATTTTATACATAATTATCATACCAATTATTTTTCCATCAATAGAATCATTTTAAAATATACTTTCATACCCGACATAATTTACATCATATAACATGCGTGTTTTATCTATTTTTATAATAATGATAATTAACACATAATTATATCAAAGTAAATCATGCTTAACATATTTCATCAACCAAAAACCCTAATGTGCTATCACGCAATATTTATAATTTTAGTAAGGTATAACAGTTACCTGAATTCCAGCAAAAACGTAAAAATAGCGGTACCCTACTAAATTTATCGAATCCCGCTAATCAACCTTTCATACCTAAAAATAATACCGAAATTATTGAATTAATATCTATCAAGTAAAATAATAATTATAATATAAAAATATTTATTTTTCAAAAATTACTAAAATACTCTTACACTTAAAATGGGTACCAATATTATATATATACTTTTTTTAAATGCACACAACTCATGTTGCATGCACAATGTGAGCCATGCACGCGTGAAAAGGAAACAAAGGCAGCGGGGGTTGGTCAGGTGAGAGTTGCTGCGCCGGGGTGCTGTGCGGTGAGGGAGCTAAGAGTAGGGGTTGCAATGGGCTGCTGCTGAGAGGCAAGGTGGAAGTAGGAATGTAAACGGGACGGGTTCGGATCGGGTATACTATATCCATACCCGAACCTGATTAAAAAATCCATATCCATATCCGTACCCATACCCGAACGGATATCCACTAATATATCCATATCCGTACCCGACGGATATCCGTTACCCGATGGATAACCCATTTACCCGATACATTATAAATAACCAACAAATAATCTGTTATCCGACGGGTAAACCCGTTACCCGTTACCCGTTTAAATTTATTCTTTCACAATAAACTACCAAAAAAACAACCTATTATAATACCAAAGTACCAAACAAATAATGATAAAGTCTTCAACCTGTCATAATACCAAACAACCTGTCAAAATACACAAGTAACACAACCTGCCATGGCAATCATGCTCCACTCTAACAATGATAAAGTCATAAAGTCTTCAACCTACAAGTTTGGTTACCAATAACAAGTTTTTAACCAAACTACCAAACAAACAATAACAATACAACTAGTCCAGCATAGTTGCAAGATTATAATTTTTAATAGTTTACAAATTACAAAACAATTAAAACAACACCATAGTTGATAAATTTGTCCAAACATAAAATGAAGAACTTGTCAACTTGATCATCACGAGTTCAACGTACTTCAAGTCTTCAACAATAACATTCAAAGCAAAATGTTTCTTCCCACGAGGTCCTAAATATCCATGATTATCATATATATGAATAATTAGTTTAGTATAATGAATAAATATTTCTAAGATTTAAAAATAAATTCTACAAAGAATATGTTTACCATGCTAAAAATCAATAATTAGCTTCTCCATCTCCAACCTACATATCTTATGCATTCATCTGCCATAAAAAAATACATTAATATCTAAAATAATTAAATATGAACAAATATTTCTATCACTAATAATATTTACCTCACATTCGCTATGATCAGAATCAGATTCCTCATTGTGCAAGGTATACCTACGATAATCCGAGCTCGCAGTAAATTCATTATCTAACAAAAGCAAAAGAAAATAAATTAGAATTAAATAAATATAACAATAGATATATCATAATTATTTAAACATCAAAAGTATAAAATAAATATTACCATAATCCTGTATAGTCGCCCAAAGGCAATCTCTACAACACATTAATGCTTCTAAAGTCTTTGGATGTAAACGGTTGCGATGAGGACTTACAAATCTCCCACTTGTGCTAAAAGCTGACTCAGAAGCAACTGTAGAAACCAGAATAGCAAGTATGTTCCTAGCCATCCTTTGTAGAATAGGATACTTGGTATTTGTCTTCCACCATGATAAAACATCAAAGTCATCCATCTGTGGCATAACTGGTTCCTCCAAAAAAATAATCTAACTCTGTCTTCTGTGATGTACTAGACATGCCTTGAATCGCCAACCATTGGTTATAATGGACCTTAAGAGAGACTCTAGAACCAAAGCTCGCACTACTAACATTTGAACCACTACTTTGGCAACTAATAGTAGAAGTTGGTGCACTTCTCTCCATATGCTTAAACTTCTCCTCATACTCATAAAACAATTCATAACACATTTTACGAATATTTTCTATCTCTTCACCACATGAGCTCCCATAAATGATAGAAAAATAACATTCTACCAATGCCATTTTATACCTTGGATCCAAAATAGTGGTGTAATACCCCGTATTTTTAAAACCCAAATTTATTAAGTTTAATGATTTTATTAGCGTAATTTGATGTAAATATTTAATTATTTTAATTTTGATTTGTTTTATGGATTTATCGACGATTTCGAATTCATATTTGAATTTAATTAATCGTTGTCGTTGCGAACCATTTTAGACAAATTCGTTCGCGACTATGATTTTATTATACTCTTTTAATTTCGATTTTCGGTTAAAAATATGTATTCCCGTTCTTCTCGTATTTTGATTTTTAATATTTTAGATTCATTTTCGATTATAACTTGTCGTGTGATTACGACCTTATTTTTTGGAGTTATATTTCGTTAACTAAATATATTATTTAAATTATAGAATTTCTGTTTAAATAGTTAAATTTATTTTAATGATTTTATCCGTAGAAAATATTTCCGACTTTAAATTTATTCATTTTCGAAAATTGTTAATATCTTCGAGAAGTTTTAAATTAAAAAGATTTCGGAGTTTATTTATGAATTTCTTTCCGGAATTAATTTTCTTCCGTTTTACGATTTTTGGTTTCGGAAAACCGATTTCGGAAATTATTTAAATTAGTCTCGGTTTATTAGAATTTAATTTAAATATTTACTTTTATGCTTTTAAATATTATTTCGAGGTCTTATAATGTATTTCCGTAAATAATATAAATTTTTACGTACGTTGGTAAGTTTTTCCGAAAATGTTTCTGAAATTCTTTATGTAGCTTTTATATCGATTTTAAGCCTTCGGAACCTTACGAAATAATTTTCATTTAATGAATTTTAAATAAAATCTCCCAATAATAGTTTTTAAATTTTTAGTAGTTTATTTTATATGTGTATTTGTAAAAAAAAAAAAAGAAAAAAAAAAACCTGCAGCCCTACCCGACCGGTGCCCCGCCCCCTTCTTTTCCTTTCTCTCTTCTCTCCCCTACCCCGACCCCTTTCTCGTGCTCCCTGTTCTGCAGCCCGAAGCCCTAGCCGATCTCCCTCACCTCCTCCCTTGCTCCTCCACTCCTCCTCCCTGCTCCTCCTTCGCCGGTCGTCGACCTCTAACCTGCTGCCCCTCGCCACCACGACCGACCACCGCAGCACAACAGCCGCGCAGGAGCAGCAGCATCGCAGCAGCGACTGAAGCCGAGCCACCACAGCAGCTGCGCGCAGGAGAAGCAACTGCAGGCTGCACTGCCACCATCCGGCTCCGGCGAGCCTCGCTGACCACCGGCGAGCCACCCCCGACCCCCGACGAAGCCTCCCCAACATTCCCTTGCCCCGATTTATTAGTTTTTGTTTGGTATAATTTCCGAAAAACCCTAACCCTTATTTTGATTAATTGGGTACGATTTAGCTTGTGATAAGCTAAATTAATTGTTTGATAATGTATATATGTGTTGTAAGAATGATTTGGATAGGTTAATTGTATTGTTATATTGAGATTCCGAAAAAATTGGATTTTTGGCCGGGTTATGCCCGAATTTTTCGGATTCGCCCGCTTTAGCTATTTTTAATAAATTGATTATACAATATATTTTAAAATGTATCCAATTTCATTTTGGAACCGTCAATTTGAGAAATTTATGCAGGTTTTATCGGAATTTGATTCCTAGGTCAAATTTTGGGTGTAATGAAATTGGGTCGTATAATTGAGCCGTCCCGCTCAATTGATTTTATAATATCGTTTAAAATGTATTTAATTTTATATCGGAAGTGTCGATTTGGGAAAATTGTGCGTAATTGATCGGAATTGGATTTTTAGGTCAAAACTCCCGCGGGTTTAAATTGGTTTGGGTAATCGGGTTATTTTATTCAATTGACTATATAAATTACATTATAATATGTTTAATTACATTTTCGAACCGTCAATTGATATGTTTTGGCAAGTATTGATCGAGTTTGCGTTCCAGGCTCAAAAACCCTAATTGTGCTAAATTGTGTATTTCTTTTACTAGTTTTGAGCAATTGATTATTTGATGTGTTATAAAATGTGTCTAATTGCATTTCTAAACATTCAATTTGATTAGATTTATAGAATTTTAACGAATTGTATTTCCGGGCCTAAAACCCTAAATTTCAAGTGAGATTATGAAATCGATTACTTGTATTGTTGTTTTTCTAAAATTGAATGTATAGAAATGGTTGAAATGGTATTAATTGCCTTCTAATACCTTAATTTGAATTAATTAAATTGAATTACCTGAGTTTGTGTTGTGAGCTTTAAAACCCTAATTTTGAATATTGATTATCTGGAATTGATTAATCGGAAGATTGTTTTGTTGAAATTGATTATCTAGATTTATCTAAAATTAGTTTAATTGTGTTTTAAAACTATCAATTTGAGGTAATCGAAGTGATTTGGCTAATTCGTAGTTTAGGCATTAAAAACCCTAATCTTCGGGGATGATTTTATAAAATTGATTTTTGCTATGCGTCTTTTATCTAATCGATTTCTATCTTTGGGTTTTAAATCATTTAAATTATGTTTTAATTTAATCGGTTTGAATTTGGTGTTATGTAAATGGTTGAGTTACCTATTTAGTTATAAGACCTAATAAATTATTCTTTTTCGGGCTTTCCAAATTAAGTTGAAATGTCCCAAGCGATATTGTATTAATCCGTTTTGATTTAGTTTTAACCTTAAATCTTAATAAAGCTATGCTTTTAAGTTCTAAGTTTTGGGCACGTTTTCTAAGAAAGATCATTTGTGTTGTTGTTGTGTTTATTTAATTAGAATATGTGAATTATTGATTGATAGGATAGTTTCTAATTTAGTTTTCGATTTCTATCGGTTCTAGGAAAGCTTTCTCGTGGATCCACGAGCTAGTGATCTCTCTCCCCCTTATCTCGCTTAGCTAGCTTCGGATCCAGGTAAGTCTCTACTTACCTCTACTTATGGGCGTTTAGTAAGGACGAAGCTATGGCCTTACGTTATGTGTGTTGTAATGTGTTGATGAATGATGAGCATGTCATGTTGATGTGTATTATGCATGTGCTACGAATAACCTTTTTTGTGTAGCGCAGCGTGGATCATGAGGTATGTGGTGTGTGCCTTATGTTATACATGTATGCCATGTTCCATGTTTGTTGTTGATGTTGATGATGTGACTTGTTATGGCCCTCTAGGACATGCATGCTAGGGTTTTAGGTAGCATGAAATGATAATGAAAGAACAACGGAGAGGTGAACGTTCGGGAAGTTGCATGGGGGGAACTAGACCTTGCATGGACATGATTCTTACGTATGAAAAGTTAACTTGGGTTATAAGTGAGAGCTTGGGAGAGTCTTGGGATGATTGGAGACTTAGTATGAAAAATAGTACATAAATTGATGCATAAGAGACCTTATTAGGGTTTGTGTGTAAGTGGGTGTTGGAGAGTCTGCATGGAGTGTTTAAATTATGCATGGGAACGAATCTTACGTGAGGAAAGTTGAATTAGGAAGTGAATAAAATAATGCCAAAGTTATGGATCCTTCGAAGACTTGGGTGCAAAATTTTACGTGGGTCGGTGTAAGAGTGTCTAAGGGTTCCAATTAGGGTTTCGGGAGGAAATGAGCAATTTGAAAGGTACAAGGGTAAAAATGATCAAGGAAGGATGGAGCATGGGGTGAGAGTGAGAATTCACTATATAAAGGATGAGTATGGGTTTTTCCAAAGGAGAGGAGAGATTTGGGGTGAAAAAGGGAGATTACTTGTTGAGGAAGTAAAGTGCTAGGGTTTTGGGTGGCCAACTAGGGTTTTGTCGGTCACACGTGAACTTGGGAGATAAAGTAATATATTTGGGGAGTTTCCTAATAAAAATGAGGTGCGAGATAGAGGATAAAGTAACGTTTGGGTAAGTAAGGAAGAGTTGGACCACATAGGTCCGACTAGGGTCTCCAAGGAGGAACCCTAGAGGGATGAGGACATACGGAGTCGATATCGTAGGTGTTGGGGTAGCCTGTATTCTTGGAGATTGTGCCTTACTATATGCCACTATGCTTAAGTCTACGGGGGATGGATGTAGGATGTGAGAAGAGGTACGGGTCTCAAAATATGGGACGGTCCCCTTGGAGGGGAAAGTAGTAGGGTATTAACCGCATGCATGTCAAGGGTGTTGTGTGATTCAATAAGACACGGATAAGACACTAATAACGTAAAGTGAAAGATTATTGAGCCGAGCCCAGTCCGATCCACCGGCTATAATAGTGGTCAGAGGCGTTCTGCCCTGTGCATTTCGTGCCGGTCCACCGGCTATAATAGTGGTCAGAGGCGTTCTGCCCTGTGCGTTTCGTGCCGGTCCACCGGCTATAATAGTGGTCAGAGGCGTTCTGCCCTGTGCGTTTCGTACCGGTCCACCGGCTATAATAGTGGTCAGAGGCGTTCTACCCTGTGCGTTTCGTGCCGGTCCACCGGCTATAATAGTGGTCAGAGGCGTTCTGCCACCGGCTATAATAGTGGTCAGAGGCGTTCTGCCCTGTGCGTTTCGTTTCGGTCCACCGGCTATAATAGTGGTCAGAGGCGTTCTGCCCTGTGTGTTTACACCCGGTCCACCGGTTATAATAGTGGGGGATCTCGGCTCGATAGACCCAAATAAATAAGTTAATCCATGGGAAAAATACTAAATACTTACAGTGAAACACCATGTGAGTCGGGGTCAGTCCGGTCCACCGGTCAGAATAGTGGTCAGAGGCGTTCTGCCCTGTGTGTTTCATTCCGGTCCACCGGCTATAATAGTGGTCAGAGGCGTTCTGCCCTGTGTGTTTACTTCCGGTCCACCGGCTATAATAGTGGGGCTCCCGCACTCACATGGACTATTGAAGAATGTGTGAAATGGACTTATTATCATTAATGAGAATAAAGAATAAGTCTAATTGGACCATGGCCAGCTTTTATTACCTGTATTACCACATGCTGCTTATGTGCATAATGAGTCACTTTATATTTCGGTTATACCACGCTTATATGTTAAATGGGATGTTGCATATGTTTTATATGTTACTATGAGTGTATGGCAAGATTCGTGTTGTGGGTTGTGAGTATGTAGGATATTGTATTAACGTATTGTACTATAATTTAATACACACTTGATGATATCTCTCCTATAAGGTAGGGTAGCGAGACTTACTCAGTATTGGACCCGACTACCTTGGTTGAATGGGTCCTGTGATGATCCACCGATGGTGGGGAGCAGACCTCTTGTGCAGGTTTAAGATCGGATACTGTTTTGGGGTGGAAGGCTTGACTTGAGTGAGTAGGCGATCCGGATATTGGTCCCTTGGGATTCTGTTTTATTTGCTATATTTTGTACCACGCTCCTCGCTTTGAAACCGTACTCTAAGTTGTATTCCTAAATGATATTTTAACTGTTGTTGACTCGTGGTTTTCATGAATGGTCTATGTTAACTATGGACCTATGTTTTGATGACTCTTAATTAATGATTGTTTGGTTTAGCCTTAGCACTTAGTATCGGAACGGTAGGAGTGAACCGGTCTGGTACTAAGTGTGGCGGTAATACCCCCAAGTTTATGGTTTTAATTCTTTCGCTTCCGCTAAAACCTTTGTCTTAAACGAAATTTTTCAGGAGTGAAATTTGGGGGTGTTACAAGTGGTCACAACCATCATTCCATGAATCACACTCCAATATTTATCAAACTTTTCTAGCATTTTAGTTGCCATGCCACTAATCACTTCATCTCCATCAACAGACCAGTCTATCAACGCCATTTTAACCTCACAAACCTTAGGAAAGTATAAATTGGCAGTAGGATATTGACTTCCAGAAAACATCAAAGTTATATCATAAAACAACTCTAATCTCTCACAAATTGAACGAGACAAATCCCATTCAACAATAGTAGGACAACATTTAAAAGCAGAATCCAAACATGCCAAATGAAGAAACACTTCTTCATACACCAAAGCAACATCAAGCATTAAAAATGTAGAATTCCATCTTGTCCTACAATCATGTACCAAAGCTCTACTATATGGAATTTCTTTTTGTCGACAAACTTCCATAAATTTTTCCAACCTTTTCGGTGTGGCTTTCCAATACACCACACTCTCATGTACATTCTCAATGGCTTGCTGAATAATCTCCATACCATCTCTAACAATCAAATTTATTATATGAGCAGCACAACACATATGGAAATACTTTCCACGTGCCAAAAAATACTTCAATTCTATTTTATCTTTCAAATCTCCAACCAAAGCATCATTGGTCGTACAATTATCAACAGTCAATATGGTAAGTTTTGTATCAACATTCCATTCCAACAAAGAATTCACCAAAACATCACATAAAACCTCAGATGTATGTGGACTTGGAACATAGATAAACCTTTAACAAAAGAATAACACAACAAATAAAGCAAAGAACAAAATATAATGACATAATATTAAGAGATTAAAAATATATATGAATATGGATTAAGTATACCTGAGTATTCGACTTTGCAATGTCCAAAGGCTATCAATCCAATGAGCGGTAATGGCTATGAAACCCTTCTTTTGATTCTGAGATGTCCACATATCTGTTGTGATTGCAACTCGACTCTTGTTACTACTCAACAAAGACATTGTTTTGCTTTTTTCATAATCAAGCATCTTGAATATATCACTTCGTAGAGTATTCCTTGAAATCATTTTAAAGGATGGTTGAAGAGCCGCTGAATATCTTCTAAAGCCTTCATGTTCTACCATACTAAGTGGATACTCATGCATAACAACCATGCTACACAACTCATGCCTTACAACTTCTTGATTAAATTCCACAAACATAAGCTTTCCTTTTCTATCCCCCTTCTGATCAAAGTTCAACTTGCTTTGGCCCACTCCTTGTATAGGATTATAGCCTATACATTTCTTCATGTGTTCACGTAAATGGGAAGTTCCATTTTTCGGATCACCACTTAAAATTTTATTACAAGTTTTACATATTGCTTTTTTCACGCCTTTAACCTCTGCCGCATTAAAATGCTCCCAAACAAGTGAAGTTTTTTTTTCTTTTTCTCACTAAAGCAAGTTCAGGTACTCCTTCTACCTCCTCATTGGTTGATGATTCACTAGGTATAGGGTTGCTAGCTATAGCGGAAGAGTGTGGTGGTAGACTTTGTGAATCGGTGTTGGGTTGGCTACTCGATGCCATCAAATGATTTGATTATCCCACAAACACTATAAAAACAAAATACATATCAACATAATCAGTATATATTTTAAAACTGATGATTATAAACAGCATTATAGGGAATAATTCATTATCTAATATATAGTGCGCTTCCCATCCAAAGCTTTATGATTTAGTATATAAATATATATATAATATAAAATACGTACTTCTAGAAAAGAAAATATATGCCTTCTATATTTAGGTTTGATTGGATCCGATCGAAATAGAATTTTTTTATTAGGTCCTGATCTTAGCTTTCATGGTCTTTGGCATGATTTATGGTAAACACATCGTCTAATCATAGCACAACACGTCATTGTTTAAATACTTTTGTGTACCAAAGCAGGTGCTGCTTGCTTGGATTTATAGAAGTTAATCGGAAAAAAAAAGTAACTGAGCAACTAGGCAATTACCATAAGAGTTACAATGCACCGACAACAATAATTTCTAAGTACTCATGTTGACAATTTGACATTTAAACATGAGCCTAATTTAATCAATTAATCAACTAAAATGAATAGGATTGGGCACAGATATTAAACCCACGTAAAGAGGACCATTAACAAACACATACCAGACCAAATCTTATCACAGTAGAGGATTTGTCGCTGCCTCGCTGGCCTGGTCTGCTTCTTAGTTATTATAAACCATCTTCAAAGATTCTTTGACAAAGAACAATACCATTAACTGCACCAATAATATTGACATGTAATCAAGCAAATCTGGTCAATCAGAGTATCCAACTTATAAATGCAAAATACCATGTTAAACATGAGGCTGGGATTTCATTAACTTCTAAAACAGTCTAGGACTAGTTGTTTGACAAGGATATGACTCTTTCTTTCTTTCTTTTTTAAATAATAAGTTTTATAAATAAAATGTTGAAGAGAAAAAGAATTTTCACTGTCCATATTATTATTATTATTATTCATTTATTTCCACTTATTTAATGTAAAATACAAACATATTTATTTGGTTATGAGGTTTCTATTGACACTTAGGATACTATAAGTGGGAATAAATTGGCATGTAAATATGTAATATCAGCAACTACTCGACTGTATCCATGCGATTGGAAGACAGATGTATATAAGCAATTAACTCGGTACTTATACGGTATTAGATAAGTAATTAAGCTTTTGACTAATAACCTTCTGCGACTCCGCAGACCCTCCAGAGGACCAGAGTCCAGAGCAACCGGTCTTGACTCTTGAGTTTTATGCGGTGATGGATGAAAGAAAAGCTCGAGACACTTGTTTTAATCTGGTCAATCCATGGATTATAACATAATATAAGAGAATGAATTATAACCATTTGCGAACGCGATTAAAAAATTTAATTAACAAACTTACTGTAAGTTAAGGCAGGTGGCAGGCGGCAGGCGGCAAGCGGCAGGTGGCAGTTGAAGAGTCAGGGAGAATCGAACTCGAAGATGGGCGACGACATTCGCAGAGGAAGTCACTGGAGAGTGGAGACGGACGGTGGCCGACGGTTGTTGAATGTTGACGGCGACGAAGGGCTCACGGCGGTGCGTGCGGGCGGGCGGCTGTGCCTGTGCTATGGCTGTGCGCCTGTGCCCTGTAACATAAGAAATGAACAGATCGAGAGTACAGTGTAGAGACGAGGAGAGTAAGAGATAGTCTGTTCAGTTCGAGTGTTCGACTTTGACCGTTTGAGTCTTTGAGATCGAGACAAGAGTGAAGACGGGAGGCTGAATGTAATTGTAAGTGTTTAATTTTAAGTAGGGTTAAATGTAAAATGACAATTTAATTCCTAGTTATAAATTATTATTATATAAAAAGTTAAGGGTAAAATGGTAAATATATAACGGGTAAACGGATATGGATATGGGTACGGATACAGATATGGATACCCTGTACCCGTATCCGTACCCGAACCCATCGGGTATTTTTAACCTTTACCCATATCCGTATCCATATCCGTTTATTATTATCCATATCCATATCCGTCGGGTATCGGGTATTATCCACCCCATTTACATCCCTAGGTGGAAGCAGTGTGTGCATGTAGAGAGGGGCTGCGATGGGTTGTTGAGCTCGCTGGGTCGAGGGTGGCGGTGTGGTTGGCGGCTGCGAAGGTTACTTGGTCGAGGTAGGAAGAAGGAGAGAAGGGCTCATATGGTTGGTGGCTGTCGTGCGTGTGTATGCAGAGAGGGGGTCGGTGGTCGAAGGTTGGGACGAGATGGAGAGGGTAGTGGTGCTGCGGGGGAGGCTACGTGGGGCTATGGATCGAGGCACGTAGGAGGAAAAGGAGAAGGTGTAGAGAGGGGATGTGGTGCGTTGCTGGGTGGTGGTCGGGAGAAAAATAGGGTGCTGGTCGAGGAGCTGCATGGGACGAGAGGGAGGTGCAGGGGCTAGAGCTGCGACGGGAGAGGCAGGAAGGCGTTGGTGGTGTTGTGTGAGAGGTTGCTGGTTCGGGGGCTGGTTTGGTGATTAAAAATGGAGGTGTAGGGGCTGTGTGGGAATGGTTGGTGGCTGGGGCGTGGTGTTACAGGATGAGAGGGAGGAGTGGCCCGGGGGCTACAAAGGCTGAGCAGGGAGGTGCTGCAGTGGAAGTTGGGGAGTGTACTGTAGTGTATGCGTGCGATGCATGGTGTGTGTGTATATGTATAATGCTGGTAGGAATAATGGGGGAGAAGGGTTGTTTGGTTGGTCGGGGTTGAGTGTTATTTGTTTGGTTGACACAGGAAAAGAGGGGTAGAGTGCTACGATTGTGTGCAGAATATGCATGTGTAAGTGTGTATAAATGGCAGATGGAATGGGGAGGTGACGGTGGAGTGTATGTGTGTGTATAAAATGTACGAAGGAGACAAAAAAACATTTAAGATAGATATTTGGGGTAACCATAGAGGGTGTAGATTAATAATATAGGGTAGGAATTTATCTATTTAAATTTAGATTTAATTTAGATAGATTGAAATATCTGATAAAAAAATAGTTTGGGAAAAATTATTAGAATTTGGGTAAGTTTAAAAATAGTCGGAAAGAGTAAAATAATCGAGAATAATTTTTTTAGGAAATTAATTTTTATTACGGATTAAAAGATTATTAATAAAATAATTTAAAATAAGATTTATAGGTAAAAATTAGGATTAATTTAAATAACCTAATCTCTATCAAAATTTTAATCTAATTAAATTTATACTTAAACCGTTGAAATGATGCGAAAAATAATAACATTTTTAAGATTAAGCCCTCTAAAATAATAATTATAATTAATTATATGATTATAAATTTATAATTACGGTTTTGAAAAATGGGGTATTACAAATGAGGGGGATGCTCCTACATCAATACCTATGCTAGCATCATTGCCCGGTAGTCTTCTCAAGTTTTTCATCCTATACTGAACCTTCATTGCAAGACATGGTTCCTATAATAAAATCAATATTAGAATAATAAATTACACGATAAAATTATAGAAACTAATACGTATAATAATATAAATTACATCAGCATAATTCCATATGGTATATGCCACATGGTCCTTAAGACTAGTCAAAAGATTAGGAATGAGTGGACCTCCACTAGTAGGTTTATTCCATCTCCAATTGTTGTTTGATGATGACAAGGAAACATAACCAATTGCATGGGTAAATGTGTTAGTGCCGTCAAAAACTCCCCCGATGGGATAATCATACTCCTCCTCAAAAGGAACATGATATTTGTTTATAGTACGTGAAGATTGTGATGCTCTATCGCCGCTCATGTTCTAGAACTGGCTGTAACTATCCTCTTCGCAACCCTAGTTGTAGGAGTGATATGTCTCAAATCTTTTCCTCTACCTCCTCTACCAGCCATCTACCAGTAATAACAAAAAAAATCATTATTAAATATTATGCATTAGCTCATCATTGATTTATGGTTTAAGGTTACGGTTAAGGGTTAAAAGGTTTAGGGATTAGGGTTTATGGTTTAGGGGTAGGGTTAGGGATTTGGGTTAGGGTTAGAGGGTTAAGGTTTAGTGTTAGGGTTAGGGATTTAGGTTAGGGTTATAGAGTTTAGAGTTTAGGGTTCAAGGATTTTGGGTTGAGGATTATGGTTAATGATTAGAAGATTTTGAGTTAAAGTTGAGGGTTTTATGGTTAAAGTGTTTAGAATTAGGGTTAGAAGGTTAGGGTTTACGGTTGAATAGTTCCAATAGGTGAGTTACCTATTTGGAACAAATTTTGATGAGTGTACTACCCGATGGTAGTCATAGGTGATGGGTAAGATGCTTGCTGAAGGAAGTATGTGACAAATGAATTACCTGCTAGTGGGGATTCTTGATGGGTGAAGTACTTGATAACGTGTTTCCTTAACGAGTGAGTCACCCGTTATTAGTCATGGATGATGGATGAACCACCCATCGACCACTATTTTGACATCAAACTTTATTTTTATGTTTCGAAGCTCGGATTTTGACTAAAAACTTATGATTATTTTACTAATATAAGTTCGATCTATGTGTACAAATATTAATTTCAGTTAAAAAAACACTCAAATTTAAAATAATGCAATAATTATACTTTGCATTTTAACTAATTCGAAAATGATAAGAATTAAGAAAAAAAAGAATGAAATCTTACATATCTTTTGATATAGAATGTATTGGATTGTTGATTTCATTTTGATTAGTTCAATTGATTAACGATTGGAAAGGATTTGAGAGGAGTTGAGATGAGGGAGATGAAAGAGAAGAAATAAAATGTGCTAGAGAGAATTGAGAGATGAAGAAATGAGAGGGACAAAATTATAAATAGTAAAAATATTAAAGATATATAATTGTGTATTTAGTAAAATGGATGTATAAAGAAAGGTGAAGTATCAATTCAAGAGGGGCTTGTTTCCGTGCAATAAGACCCTTCTAGTTACCCGGCCGACCGATTATATAACCGGTTCTGCGGCTTCGGTCTCAGCCAGCCGTCGTCGGTTTTGATTTTGAAACGATGGAAAAAAGATTCTCCTGCTCCAGGCGTTCTGATGGGAAGTGGAAAAGGGGGGGAAGGCTCAAGGGATCGTCGCGTTAAAAAAAAAAAAATAATAATAAATTTTAATGATTCAGGTAGCAGCTTAAAACATCTTTTTCTACCTCCTCGACGTACGCTCTTCTCTTGCTTCCTCCCTCCATCCTTTGTTCCGCAGCTCAAAACAGAACAAACATCTACTCCGTTGTCGGGTCTGAAAAACTTTCAATTTCTGTCATTTCGATTGAAGCAGAAAGGGAGAGTTTCTTAGCGTGTGATAAATCTACCTCTTATTATCGGTCCAGACTCGAACGAAAGTGAATTAATATTGATTTCTGGTTATGTATAAGTGAAAATATGGGAAGAGAAGGGCACATAGTTCCCGTAGACTCACAGACTGGTATGCTCAAGAAGAAAGGAGCAGGGTGTCGGAGTTGGATCTTGATCAATTCATCGGGTAAAGGCAAAGTTCTCGATGTAGATAAATATGCAATCATGCACCGTGTTCATATTCATGCTCGCGATCTACGCATCCTTGATCCCCTCCTGTCTTACCCTTCTACCATTCTGGGACGTGAGAAAGCAATTGTTTTGAATCTGGAGGTAATTGTGCTTTGCCTTTTGTTTTGTTGTTCCTGCTTTAGTGCTTCTGGGTTTTTTCGGGTTTTCAGTTTTTTGTCGTTTTCAGTATCTATATTTGGATTGATTTGGTGGGGTAACTTTGTTTTATTCTGGTTTTCATGTACTTGTTAACCAGCATATAAAAGCAATTGTTACCGCTGAAGAGGTAATGGCATTTTCCTTGCTTTATTCTTTTTTTCTTTTCTTTTTTAAATTTTCTTCCCCCTCCATCCCCACCCTAATTTTCAATAGTTTACATTGTGTGCATCGTGGTTTCCCTTGTATTTTTGCACAATTTTTCGGATGAATATGCTTTCGCTATCGTTCTTATATAATGAGTTTTATGTTAATTTGCTTGCCTCTAATGAGTTCTGGCTGAAGTCAACCCATGTAGCGAAATTGTTTGATGGTCCTTGATTGCTTTCTGCTAAAATCAGAATAGTGAAATCTGAGTTTCACATCTAACTTCGCATTATGCTGCGTTGCATTTTGCTGTTGGTTTCACGGTACTAGAAATGTATTGAACAGAGGGTTTAGTGGTTTATTGCACCTAAGGTAGCATTCAATTGATTTTGTAAGTTGAAGAGGCTGAATGAAGTAAAATGGATCCATTCCTGAGATCAGGAGCCTCTTTCCCACAGCAGGGTCAATATAATGGCTTATGTAGGACTAACTATATAGATTTGTTATACAGTAGCATTGGTGAGCAGCTAGTGGCATCTTATTTGTATGATGGCTTAGTTGTTTCTTGCTTATTTGACGATGTAGATAAATCAGATAATTGAGATAATTGATTTCGGTGATTGAGGCAGCTTTGCCTGTATATGGGATGCTATATGCTATTGCCTCATTATACTTGTTTGTGCTCAATAATTTCTCCTAATACCTTTTCTATCCCTAGAAATATGGCATTTCACGATGAAAATGAATCTGGGTGTATCTCAGTTAGAAATGTATTGGGAATAATGTTCTGCAATCACATGATCACACAGAATATTCTGCACATATTTCCCATAAATCTCATATCATTCTTTGCAATTGACAGGTCTTACTTCGGGATCCTTTTGATGAAAATGTAATTCCTGTGGTTTCTGAACTTGAGAGACGGTTGCCTCCTGCTAATGCTGCATGCCAAGGTGAAGGAGATGGAAGAGAGGGTGGAAATGAGGTTGAAACTGGTGAAGAAGATGGTATGCCCATATTGATTTATCCCTGGCAAGTCATATAGAAAATTGTCAAATACTTGTTAATAATTGATGTTTATCATTTCTTCCAATATCAAGGTTCCTGTGTAGGTTTCATGCTGTCTTGTCTCCTGTGTTGTTCTATTTGCTCTCATGGGCTTCCCTAACCTTGTGGTTAAAACACCAGAATCACCGTTTGAATTTCGGGCTCTTGAGGTTGCTTTGGAGGCCATCTGTAGTTTCCTTGCTGCACGAACTACTGAACTTGAAACTGCAGCTTATCCTGCTCTGGATGAGCTGACCTCCAAGGTCAGCGCTTTGTTTTTCTCCTTTATTGTATTTCTAACTGAAATTTGTGAAAGAGCTAAAGTTGCATTCTAAAGGAATTCTGTATTTGTGTTAGACTGAACTTGCATTCTCGACATTTTCTTGTAGTAGATCATATTTGTTTTTCATTGACTAATTGCAGCACTTGATGCATTTATTTGAAAGTTCCTCCATCATTTGTTCATAAACCTTATTTTTCCTTTTTATGGATGAATTCATTTTCTTTCATCTATGAATTGAGAGAATATTGTCTTCTTTCAAGTAATGGATGCCATGTAATGCACTTTGTTCAGTAAAAATAAAGATAAAAGCTTTGAGGGCCAGCAATAACCATACAGTGTCATGAAGAGAAGTTTTAAGATTGAAGTTTTGTATTCAATGTATGGTCGCCCATGAATGTACATATATTGGGGGATAAACAACTTTCTTTGGCCTTCATCAATTTTATTTTATTTTTCCATGGATGAGTGTGGAGTTTCTTAATAGCCGTTGGATATTGTTGAATTTTTGATCCCACTGGGCATGAACAACTTTGCAAGGTGTCTTGTTCTAAATAAACAGGCTTGCAACAAGTTAAACTGGAGGAACGTAATAATTGATTGAAGTATTTGCCCTTGGGTACGAATTAAAAATGTAGATTCCTTTTTTGAGAACCAGAATATGAGCTCTTTGAAAAGTGTGATATGATAGTTGGCACCCTATTTGTGACGTGAAGCTAAATTGCATATTTTGGTTGATGTTTGTTGTTGAATTTGTCAAGCTTTATAAGTATTGGAGTTACTAAGATTGAATTACCTTTCAAAAACTAAAGTCCTTCAATCCATAACAATTAGATGCTGAGCTCATTAGAGAGGTTGATCTGATTCACGACACCCTCTTCACAAGTAATAAAACTGCAATTGTGGTGTCAGGAATGATATTTTACATGTCCTAGCTGTCATAGTGTAATTTTTTTTCCACAACAAATATTAGTAAATATTGGTAAAATATCGACAAATATCGTCCGATAATTGATATATCACCAATAAATATGTGAAATACTAAAACCGTTGTGTACTAGCAATTTCACTCATCGCTTGATCCAAAATTCGATAAATATGGCCATTAGTATATATCGGGACCGATATTTAATTGTATGCCTCTTCATCACCTCAAGATAAATATGTGCACTCTTTGAATTGTTTGCTCATATCTTCCTTGATATATATATATATATATATATATGTAACACCCCGAAATTTAGAATGGAATTTTTTTGTTTAAATAGGAGCGTAAAACAAACATAAATGGGTTTTAGCGCCTTAATTGACATAATTCTAACTTATCAACCGTTCTCACATCAATTATAGAGCAAACTAGTTTAGAATGTGAAGCATAATAACATAAAACGAGGAAACATTCATAAATATAGATAAGAATTTTGGAGGTTAACTCCGAATGCAATATTCAATGACATTAAGGAAATACCTTGAGAGGAGAATCTAAAAGCTATTTGGGTTAAAATAAGAAACCAAATAACATAACTCTTTGATCCCAACCCATACATGAGATATACTCACTCATCCCCAATCAAATCATCATAAGTAGCATAATCGTCTAGCAGGTTCTTGACGACTTACACAAACTCAACCGGTTTTTTTGCTTGTATGAATGAGTGATACACATGAAAATAATAATTAGTATGCTACGTACCGATTATGGTAACAATATAGCCATAACGAGGTTACACATAACATAAATCGTGGGGGAACATACTCGAGCATATTAACGTAATGTAAGGTAAAATTGATTCCAAAAATCCATTTTCATAATCTATTTTCATAACTATGAGATGGAATGGACCTAACACCTTTAGGGCAAAATGCACCTGACCATTATTTTTAAACTGATGGAACGGTTTGAAACATCTTTTAGAGAAAAAAACACTTGAGTCACTGTTATCATTGGATGGAACGGACGGTCTTGACTCACATAATCTTTTACTTTAAGTAATTAATAGCTTATTCATTATTGCTTATCTTAAGATCATCTTCTGGTTTACGTTGACTTTGGAAACTCCAATATTCTTAAGCCAATGGAACGGTTTGGAGCATTATTAGAAAAAACTACCTCGAGCCACTATTATTGTCTAGTGGAACAAACATGTAACACCTTAGTCCGGGCTCACATTATCTTTTACTTTAAATAATTAGTATCTTATATGAAGTGGTATTTCTCAAAGTCCTCATACATACTCATGTAGGCATATAACACATAATATATCTAAACATAATCATTTGAATTGTATGAAGTACAACTTCATGAATATCGGCATACTTTTCTAAAGAAAAGGTCACACTCGTCCTAAGAAACCCAAATTTTTATAAGCTAACTATTACGTCTTTCGTAGTACTCATTTTATCACCATTTTCAGTACACATTTTTAAAATATTATTATTAATAGCATACCCAAAAATCATGGTCCAAATCTAACGTCTTACACTTACAATAATAGCCTACCCTTAGGGTTACTATTCATAATTTTTTACAAAACCCTACTTTCACAAATAAAGCATAACTCTTTCCATTAGACTCATATAACCAACAAATTTAATACACTTTCCCAAAATGCTATTGCTACCCAAAATTTAAGGTCTAGCTCTGACATTTTACACATGATAATGAATGTCTTTAGGGTTACTATTTCCACTTTAGCCATTTTTCTTATTTATTGATCTTAAATCATTCATAATCACTCAAAATATAGCACACAAAGTATTTAGTATATCTTTGACCATTTAATACAAAAAAATATTAAAGATACTCTTTTTAGCCTATATTGACCAAAATATCATTAAACTAGCGAAAATGCCAATTTCTAAAAAAAGCGATGAGTTCCAATATAAAGGGTTCCCAACTTTCATCATATCATCATGGTACTACTTATCACATTATTTAACATCATTTCATACCTAGACAAACCGTATTAAAATACCATAGGTCACAGAATCACACTTACGGTTCGTTTGGAATGGGATGAATTGGGGTGAGGGTAGGTATAAAAATTAATATAGGTGAAGGGAATAGAGGTGAATCGGAGAGAATATTTTAAAATTCTATTCGGATAATATTAACCTAACATGGGTGAATTGGGGTGAATGTTTTAAAAATTCTGCTTGGAGTGAGGTGAATGAAGGTTAAAAAAAAATGACATTTATAACCTTGTATTAAATAGAGAAGAGAAGGTCGATTCGATTTGATATAAATTAGGGTATTTTTGTTCGACCAAGTAAATCACCTTCGTTATCCCCGAAATTAGAGGTTAACAAAAATAAGGTTGATTGGGGTGAACGGAGGTAATATTTTAATCCTAATTCACCCATTTGAGGTTAATAAAATTGGTCCCCAAACAAGGTGAATCAATTGATTCACCACCATTAACCTCCTTTCACCCCCAAAATAAATAGGCCATTATAGTTACAAAGTGAGATTTACTGCAACAACAACATTTGAGGTCATGCTCTTCACATATTCTCATTTTACATAGATTTGTTGCCACATCATCGTACCAAAATAATATCAACATAACATTATTATCATAATAATATCAAGTATGATATATCATACAAAAGTATACATTACACACAAAAACCTATTTATGACTTATATCGTTACCAAATCATCTTCGGTCTTTACGCACATATAATCTAAGATATCTCCTTTAAGTCCTTAGGAATAACATTCAAAAAAATTAATAGTGATACAACATTAGAACTCATGGAGTAGACCAAGAAAAAGATAAGGAAGAAGGAAAGCAGAAAAGTGGGGAAAAACTAAGCCAAACCAAGTGAACGGGCTATGGTTGAAGCATGCACCAACAATGAGGGAACAATGACACTTGTTGCCGTTGCTATGGAAGGGGGAACAACGATGAGGGCTCTAAAAGTTGCTACCGAAGCTTGGAGGGGGGAATGGGTGATGGGGTTTGCATCTAGGGGGGAAGCAAAGGGGAGGGCTGTGGCATTGAGGGGCGTTGTTGGGCTGGTACGGAGCTTTAGCTACGACAAGGTAAGAATAAAGGAAGAGAAGGAATAAAGGAAGAAGGCTTGTTGTTTGACGACGATGGAATGCACATGGGGGAATGGGAATGTGGAGAGGCAGAGTTGTGTGGTTCATAAAGGAGACGCAGTAGAGGGGTGAGGATGTATTTATAGAGTAGAGGGTGAGGCATGTGAGGTGTTGAATCAAAAAAGAGGTTGAAGATTCAGGGGAGTTGGCATTGGTTGGTTTTTGTGACAAGGTCAAGGAGAAAGGGATAGGTTGGTGATGCAAACTAGGCAGAGGGTAGGTGGCTGGTATAGTGCAAGGACAATGTAGGTGAAATGCGTAGCTAGGAAAGGTAAAGAGAAAGGGAGAAGGGGTCATGCAAGAAAGAACTTGTATAGCTAGAAGGGGAAGGAACCAATCAAGGTGGGGAGAAAAAGAAAATAAAAAGGGAAAAAGAAAGAAAAGAATTTTTGGGTTAGGTTTAGTGTTAAGTTTAGATTTTAGATTAGGAGATTAGTGTTAGGCCAAAATTAATTTAGCAAATATTCGGGGTTAGAGTTAGGTTAAAATATAAATGATTCAGATTAGGATTAGGATTAGATTTAGGTTTAAGGAATTTGGATAAGATAAAATTATCAATTATTGGATATTAGGATTAGGTTAAAATATAAAATAATTGGGATTTAGACTAGATAAAAATTCGGGGTGTTACAATATATACCCTCCGTTTCTAAACTAAAGTCCTTAAAAACTTCGAGGACAAACTTTAATTATTAATATTTTTCTAATATATGTAGTCATAAATTAAAAAAAAATAATATTATGAAAATACTTTTGGAAATAAATATAACAATTATGAAAGTTTGTCGCAAGGAGTTTCCTTTCTAAATTGAGTATTATGATAGCGGGATGCTTATCTTCTATTTTTTTCCCTCATTTGCGGGAATCTTTTCAAAATCATCTGTGGGAGGCATTCTAGTTTTTCTCAATTTGCTTCACATCTTCCATTCTTCCTGATATTTGGCTAGTTACTATGTAATGCAGATCAGCAGTCGAAACTTGGATCGGGTACGGAAATTGAAGAGTGCTATGACAAGATTGACTGCGCGTGTGCAAAAGGTATCTTTACATTGTCTTTTAAGGTGAATATTGTTGTTTCAAGCTTTCTAGGCATGACATCTCAACTTTGTCTGTCTAATAACTCTCGCAGCTATTCTGTTACTGGTATTTATAACATCTGGTTTTGAGTTCTTTTGTAGGTGAGGGATGAGCTCGAACAACTTCTTGATGACGATGATGATATGGCTGACCTCTACTTATCCAGGAAGTTGAGTGGTCCTCTTACACCAGAAAGTGCATCAGGGGGTACTAATTGGTTCGCAAATTCGCCAACCATAGGCTCAAAAATATCAAGGGCCAGTAGAGCAAGCTTTGTGACTTATCGTGGTGACGAGAATGATGTTGAAGGACTTGAAATGTTGCTTGAGGTATTGAAACATTTTTTCTGTGCTTTGTAACAGATAGGTGAAATCTGCTCTTAATTAATCTGTTCTTCCATCACTAGAATTGTAAAAGAGAGACAGCATGAAGCGATTGCATTCATTATATCTTCACGTCTTTGCAGGCTTACTTCATGCAAATTGATGGTACATTAAACAAATTAGTTACTGTAAGTTTCTTTTATAATTAACTCTCTATGTGGTTTGGGCATGAGTTTGGAGGTGAAATGCTTGAGTTTAAGAAATTATATTATCTATTTTCAATTATTTATGTTATCTATTCTAAGCTTTCTTAGCAGTTTAAGTGATTAATACTTGTAAGATTATTTACTATTATCATGGAAGCTTTGCTAAACATGCCTCTATAATATGGCTGATATCTTCTAGCAGCTAGATTATGCTTTGGTGAATGCATGATCTCAAATTATTTGCCACCCTGTCCCTTATTTCTTCTACTCTACATCCCCAATCTTGTATCTCACTCGATTTGTCCTCACTCTTGTTCCAATTTGTCCTAGCTGCCCCTTGTCAAGACCATAAGTTGAGCTAACAGTTTGATAGATCTTTCATCAGATATACAAATTTGAGGAAGATGATATACCTTTCATCAGATATACAAATTTGAGGAAGATGATATACCTTTCATCAAATATACATAGTATACATATGTGAGGAAGAGTACAGCTGGGGCTTTTGGTGGAGTGCTCGAATGATTGGAATTATTGGCAAGGTTTATTGGGTATGAGGGCTATGAGGACAGTTGGAGCCATTTGCATTGTTGTTTCACTTTTATTATTTTGTTTATGTTTTTTGTTATTTTTAGCTATGTAAAGTCTATTACTGCACCTGTTGAGTCAGCAAGTCTGTTAGGCTAGGGAAAGTGTATCACCTGCTTATATGAGCATTGGAAGAGAGGAAAATGGGGGGCGGCCATTTCGAGATTGTCTTTGAGCTTGGGAGGTCTTCAGGTCCTCATATTCCCTGAAGATGTAATCCTTATCTATCAATTACTAGCTAACCCTCTTTCTGCCCCCCTTCACATCTTCTCTCATTATCCTTCCATTCTTGTGGTTTTCTCTTTTTCTTTGCTCTGTGGTAGTGATTGGTAGCTAGGTATCTGTTAATGTTCAGATTTGAACTTTGATACTCACCATTCACTTTGCACCTCCCCTTTCTGCCTTGATAGAATCTTGTCCACCATTTGAATATTTTTGTCATAAATTTGGTAGGCTGAACAAGGGGATAAAAATGTATTTGGAATACCTACAAAATTAGTGATGGATTGTAGAGATTTAAAAGGATTGATAAGACTATTTATATCAATAAAGTATATCTTCTTTTGAAAAATCTATCATTGAAGAATTCTATAGATAAGTGTGCTCAATCTGGAGCAATTTAAGGTTGAGTGACAATTGGTGCTTGTGAGTCGATAAAAAGTACACTCAAAAGTACTTGTGTTGATTTGTAGGGCTAGTTCATAGTTATTTGATCCTGAAAGTACTCCAAAGGTATAACCTGTAGTCTAATAAGAGTGAAACAACAACTGCGAGCTGAACTTGAATGAGCTAGTCTAGCGAACGATTCTTGGAATAGATTATGTAAGTAGTCGAGGCGTAACGGGGATGTTGCATTTTTGAGAAGGGGTGGATAGTAGATTTAAAAAGATTAATAAAACTACCTTTATCAATAAGGCATACTTTTTTTTTTAGGTCAAGGTATCATTAAAGAACTTTACATTTAAGCGTGCTTGACTTGGAACTATTTAAGAATGGACGGGTTCTTGGATGTTGATTTGTGGGGTATATATTTGATCCAAAAAACACTCCAAATTAATTACCCATGACCCTAATTAGACCGGGGTGTTGCACTATGACCCTAGTAACTAACCATCACAAGTCTATTTGAAGAACCATTTGCCTTATGTTTTATTAATCCCAGCTATCAAGAGTTATGGTTTTTCCAACATATGCTCATGTTGTAGAATGAATTTGAGATCTGAAAGTGCTGGTGATTTTGGAGAATGGTTCGCAGGGCGTATGCAGTTATCTGATTTCCTTGTGAATGATGGATGAATATTTGGACAAGCCTTTCTCACTATCATGCTTCTGGTGAATGTTTTAAGGGTGTGTTGTTTTGGCCCTGGAATTTGAGTCTTGAGACTCCATTCAAAGAATATGACCCTAACTTGAACGGGTCCTTGTTTTAGGATTGTGATTCCTATCTCTCTGCTGGCTGTGTTAATAGTCAGCTCTCCCTGTCATGATGAGCGAAATATTAGTTGACAATCTGATTTATTTATCATCTACAAAATTCAGCATCAGCTGTAGGATTGGTTGAGCAGAATTAATGATGTGATTTCAACCTTTGCAGCTTCGTGAATACATTGATGACACTGAAGATTACATTAATATTCAGGTAAGAAAGTGGTTAAAAAGCATTAAACTTGATTACTGTTAAGGAAATGCAATTTCTTTTTGACCTAAATATTTTTTGCACTCTTTGCTCCAGCTTGACAATCATCGTAACCAGTTGATTCAGGTAAGCATTGCTACTTATATCTGTCCTGTGATTAGAGCAGCTTCAGGGTGCCCTTATGTGTTTATAAAATCCGTACATTGAATTGCCGAGGTTCTGTTTCTCTGCTTGATCTTCAGTTGGAGCTGTTTCTTAATTCCGGAACTTTGTGCTTATCGATATATGCTATGGTGACCGGAATCTTTGGCATGAACATACCATATACTTGGATGAACGATTATAACTACATGTTTAAATGGGTAGGGTTATCTTTCCACCCACTTAAGTTGCCAAATAGCTAATGACAACTTTCTCATTGACTTCTGCTAATATATGTTTGTTCTTTGTTTTTTTTTTTGTTTTTATATAATTATGTATATAATGTTAGGTGGTCATTGTCACTGGACTGACTTGTGCGATGCTGTTCATCTTTATCATGGCACATGCCCGTCACAAGGGTCTTGTTGGGTCATAACTGCTTCCGGGAACTGGTAAATGATTAGCGTTGGAAGCCTTTCTGTGCAGATGGTCCCTCCGGTATATTTGAACCTCGGCCCCCACGGGCGCTGTAAAGCCATCAATTTACCATTACAAAGCACAGTGATACCACGAAGGTGGTGCGCTGTACACGCCTCTTATTTGTGGGAACATCTGAAAATTTGCTTTATTTTAGGCCTTGTTAGGTGTGTGATTAATAATAATGGAAATTTTTTTCATTTACTTTATGTATTTTATATTAAGTATTTAAAAATAATAAATATATTTGCAATCAAATATCTATTTTAGATTAAATTAATATATAAAATTGATATTCGTTTGGAAAATACTATTTAATTATAAATAGATTATATAAAAAATATAAAATACGATAGTAATTTTTATATCCATATTACTTCTATATCAAACAAGGAATAAAAAGGAATATTTACATCTTCAAATGGTGGGGGCGTTCGATGCGACGGTTGGCTAACTTAGGTGGGGATAAAAAGTAATCTTAGAAGAAAATACCTCTCATATGCTAGATTGCTAATGATTTTGGATGCTGCCTTTAGGACTAATGATATTTACATCCATTTATATGTGCATACTATTAATATGTATTTTTAGTTTTATATAATTATCATTATTATTTTAACATGAAACCTTTTTTTATTAAAACAAAAACACTTATATGTTAAAATAGTAATGGTAATTATATAAGATTAAAAATTTATGTTAATATTTTGATATTAGTGTATATTTTATGGAGAAACTAGTACATAAATTACGGAGATAATTTTTTAACATTTCATATATTGTAATGCACTAATTTTATTTATAATTTTAACTTTATGAATAAATTCAATGTCTATTTAAGGTTTAGGCATAAATGTGATATCTCTCAACACATTATTTATATACAAACTACTAAATGAGAAATGATTATAATCTTATCACAATTAAAGTATAGTGTATCACCTTTAACAATGGGATTAACACTTGGTGAATAATCCTTCATCCTATATCTTTTTAGCACCTTATTCATATAGGTATTTGAAGATGGTCCGAATATCCCTTGGGATTTATCTCGATGTATCTTAATGTCAATGACATAAGATGCACCACCCATTTCTTTCTTATCAAAATGAGTAGAAAGAAATTGTTTTACCTCATAGAGTATGTAATCCCTCAAATTTTTAAAAGCCTATATTTTAATAAATAAATTTTGTTTTGGATAAATTAGCTTTTAAATATTTTTAATTTAATTATTTTATGGAGTTTGAGCTTATAAAATTTATTATAAATATTTAATAAGTTAAAATAAATATTTTATTATTTTATTATACTCTTATTATTTAAATAAATTTTCAAACCCTTATTTTACTAAAATTATCCTTTTAAACCCTTATATTTTAATTAAATTGTTAAATAAATTTATTACCCAAAATATTGTAATCTATTATTTATAAATTAAATTATTTTAATTAAAACAAATTTTCCTTTTCCTTTTTCCTTCTTTTCCCTTTTCTTTCTTTTTCTCTTTCCTTCCTTGGGCCACCGGCTGGCTGGCCTGCTTCTCCTCCCCCTTCCTACGTTGGGTCGCTGGCCCATTCCTCCTCCCCCAGCCTTTCCCGCATCGCCCGACCTCCTCCTTTCTTTTCTTTCTTCCTCGACCAGCTCACTCTTTTTTTTCTTTCCTTCGACCGGTCCACCCGTCTTGCCTAGCGCCCAATGCCCAGCCCCGACCCTTCTTTCTTCTTCCCTTCTTCTTCTTCCTCTTTCCTTGGCGATAATCCCGGCCTTCCTCCACCATTTTCGCCACCCGACATGCAGCTCCCTCTCCCCCATTGACCTCCCCTGTCTCCCTCCCTCTCCTTCTCGTCGTTTTTTGGCCATACCGGTCCCACCATCCTTGTCTCCCTCTCCCTCTCCCTACCAACACCTTCTTCTCCCTCTCCCTGCAACTCCCATTTCTCTACCACCTATAGCCGCCCCTCGATCCCCTTTCCATTCCCTTTTCTTCCTCTCCTATTTATTCCTCCTTCCATGCTCACTTTGCATTTTTTCGAGCCCATGTGCCATGCCCTGACCCTCTCTTTTCTTTCCTTTCTTCTCCTTCCCTCTCCTTCTCTGTTTTGTTTCGCCGCCACCGCCGCCTTAAAAGCCACTTGCACCACCTCTTGCCACCCTCTACTTCACCCTCGAGCCATCACAGTCTCCATTGAGCCGCCCTGCAACCCATTCTTCCCCCTCTCTTATTTTTCTCTCCCCTTCCATCCCTTCTTGGCAACCACCCTGTGCAGCTTCGATCTGCTACCGTTCCGCTGCTTATGCCACCACCTGAGTCATCAAAATAATCCCTACAACCCCCTCTACCACCCCCAATACTCCTTTAGCCGAAAACACCACCTGCAGGCCCTTGTTTTCCCCTCCATTTTCCTTCCTCACCAACCTTCCATTTCGACCCCTCCTTGGCCACCACCTTCGCAGCCCCACTGCCGCCATCTCCGCTACCCTTAGTCACCTTCAACCCATCCCCGACCACCACCTACACCCCCTCTACACTTCTGCACCATCCCCTTGCCCCAAATCCTTCCCCACCATGCCCTTTTCTTAGCCCCAAGCCACCAACCCGAAAATACCCATTTTCCCTATTTCCACCACCTTTGAGCCCCCTCCTTTTCATTTCATTGCATGCAGCTCATGCTGCATTAGCAACATGAGTTTCCGCATTTCTTAATCTATTTGTTTAATAATTTTAAGGTATAATTATATTTTAAGTTAATTATTCTATTGATTGTTAAAGCCTTATATTTTGATTTCATAATT
Source organism: Tamarix austromongolica (assembly GCA_039764185.1). Lineage (NCBI taxonomy): Eukaryota > Viridiplantae > Streptophyta > Magnoliopsida > Caryophyllales > Tamaricaceae > Tamarix > Tamarix austromongolica. The sequence goes on from CM077817.1 coordinate 76,007,025, forward strand.
TCTAATGTAATAAGTCTCGAATTATTTTTAGGTATGAGTTTTGATAAATCAAGCTTGAACCTTTAACCGGAATGCCGGCAAGGTTCATTTTTATGGGAATCGAGGTAATTGTTAAATCCCGCTTAAATGCATGGATCAATGCATGTTAGCACATTAGACATTTTTAATGTGTATTATGCTTGATATATGTTGTTTAGCATATTATATGTGGTTATTGTGTTGGTTGATAAAAAGGAAGCATGATAGGTTATATGATATGTATGGAAATAATATTTAAGGTAATAATTTGGTTGTTAAGGAAAATATTATGTATTATCCATATTATTTTATGCTATTGTAATATTTAATACATGTTTAATATTTTGTGGGCCTTAGGGGATTTTATTAATGTACATTGTACAAGAATATGGCCTAATCTATATATGGGTGGTAATGAGTACTGTATTAACTTTAAAAGTTATGGATGATGCATCAATATTAATATTTTATGTAGTAATAATAATAATTTAATATAAGTGGTATGCTAAGGGGTATAATGGTAAATTTTAGTAAAAAGGGGTATTATGGTAATTTTGGAGGCAAGGGAAAAATAGTAAATTTGTTAATAAAAGGATAAAATGGTAATTTTGGAAGTAAGGGTAAATTGGTCATTTTGGAAGTAAGGGTAAATTGGTCATTTTGGAAGTAAGGGGGTAAAATGGTACTTTTGTGAATAAAGGGTAAAATAGTAATTTTGTGATTAAATGGTAAATTGGTAATTTTGTAAGAAGAGGGCAAAATGGTAATTTTGTAGTAAAAGGGAAAATTAGTAATTTTGTAATAAAAGGGTAATTTGGTAATTTTGTAATAAAAGGGTAAAGTTGTAATTTTATAATTAAAGGGTAAAATAGTAATTGTGTGATTAATGGGTAGAATGATAATTTGAAAATTAAAAGAGGTAAGATAGTAATTTCATAATTAAGGATAAATGGAAATTTTATAAGTAAAAGGGCGATATGGTAAGTAATTGATAATAAAGGACGATAATTTGGTAATTAACTAAATAAAGGGTTAATTGGATAATTAGGATAAGGAGGAAGGGTAATTTGGTAATTTGACTAACTCAAGGATAATTTATTAATTATAATAAAGGAAAAAGGGCAAAGTGGTAATCTAACCAACTAAAGGGAAAGCATATTAAGTGTAATAATTATTAAGGGGGGATTAGTGACCTAATAAGTATGAGTAATAACTTAGTAACCTAAATCGAATAAGGGGTAACTTGGTAATTTTCTAACAATGAGGGTAACATGGTAATTTGTCAAGTAAAGAAGGGATGACTTAATAATTTTATAAGTAAAAGGGTAAATGAGTAGTTTGTATCTAATATGTCATTGTGATTGTGGAATTTGTGATATGATTCAAATAACGCTGATTAGCGAGATAGGAATATTTGATGATTAGTAAGAATCACGAGATTGAATTCTAATTCGAAATTAGGTGAGATTAGGACAGCCTCAATGAGTCTTTGGTGTTACCTTGGACAACCATTTGAATAAGAAATTTTTGATGATATCTAAATGATTAAAAAAGGATAACTATCTGATTGTTGTGCTTTTTGTGATCACCATTAATTAAGACATTAATACTTAAAGTGAAAGACCTCGAGATCGGGAATGGTGGCTCTTTCGGGGTCGCTACCCTAAAGACGTGGTTTAGCCCACGATTATTTGGTATTTTCTGGTGTGCCTTTGTGCCCTAGCCAGGCCCTATATCTACTCTATCTAGATCTACAGACCTAGTTAGGGGATATGCCTACTTAAGGATTAGGTGTCCTTGTCGCTAGGGTACTGAGTTAGCTTTATGCACCAGTACGACCAGGATACCTTTGCGTCCCTGGGTTACTAGTTGAAGGGTACTGAGTTGCTTTTACGCACCAGTGCGACTAGTGTACCTTTATGTTCTGGGTTCTTGATCTCCCTATCGAGGCAAATAAATAAAATTATTGTGCTGAATAAAAAGAGAAAATACTAATTGTTAAAGTGAAAGATCAATGAGCCGGGACCAGTTGAATTATTTGATGAGTACCGATCCACTTGAAATAATAGTGGTCCAGGATGTTTTTCCCTAGATGATGTTCATGAGTATCGACCCACTAGATATAATGGTGACCCAGGATGTTTTTACCCTGGATGATATATATATATATATATGTATTCCGATCCACCAGCCAGAATAGTGGGGGTCCCCGAGCTCAATAAAATTTGTTTTGGATGTGAATAAATTATGAAAAAAAAATACTATTCTTTGAGATGATTGATAATGATGGATTAGGGGCTGAAGCCCTAGACGTATCGATCGTTTGCTATGACCTACTAATAATTATTGATTCGTTAAGTATGTGGTTGTATGATTGTGGATCTTAAGTATTTACCTTTCATTGTGTACGTATGTAGTATTATGTGTGACATTGCGTGCCTATTTTTAAGTGCGTTTTTAAATGGTTACTCAATACCGTAGTGCTGAAGGGTTCCCTTCATGGGGCCTCTGCCTATTCAATGGGCAGTACCCCTTGCAGGTTGTATTCAGGTGCTATCCAAGTGGGCCATCGGGAAAGAGCGTAAGGTACTATCCAAAAATTTTAGGGTTTTAATTTGTCTCTTTTAAATTCAATGTATTTGTTGTTTTGTAACCTTCGTTGTTGAATTTTTCTCTTGTAAAGTGTTATTGCGCTTCTCTGATTTACATATGCTTAAGTTTCTCGTAAAATTGTATTTTACCTTTTTAGCCTTAGCACTTGGTACTTGAACGGTAGGAGTGACCCGGTCTGGTACTAAGTGTGGCGGTAATACCTCTAAAGTTCACGGTTATTTAATTTGCTTCCGCTAATTTTCTTTTAATAAACGAAATTTTTAAGTAGTGAATTTTAGGGGTGTTATAGAGTATCACTTTATAATTGCATCCAAGTAAGATTTCATCCATACATAGAACCAAGAAACAAAATTTGCTTCCACCAAATTCATGACACTCTCTTCATATCTAAATGAAGAGATCACTCTATGGAACTTAAGATACCATTAACAACAAGCTTGTTTTAATCTATCAATAGCTCTATTTTTCATGCAAGCTAGATTATTATTATATTAAGAGGATAAACCTTCAGGTTGTTTCATATACACCTCCTACTCTAGCTCACCATTAAGAAGTGTAGTTTTCACATCCATTTGTTGCAAATCAAAATCAAAATGAGCTACCAATGCCATAAATATTCATAAGGAGTGTTTGGTAGATATAGGAGAAAAGTTATCCTTATAATTTTTTCCTTCTATCAAAGTGAACCCCTTGGTAACTAGTCTAGTCTTGTACCTATCAATGTTCCTTAATGAGTTTCTTTTGGTCTTAAAGATCCACTTGTAACCAATAGGCCAAGATCCATCATGTAACGTTACAAGGTTCATACATCATTGACCTTCATAGAGTTTATTTCATACTTTGAACTATTCATGGCCTCCTTAAATGTTTCAAGATCATCAACAAAACATACATCACAATCAGACTCTTGAAGATACCCATAATAGTCACTAGGTATAGCTTGCTTACCTTCTTTCCCTAATGGACCTTCTCAATGGTGGTTCAATATTCTCTTATGGAGGATACTCAAATGTTGATTTTTTAATTACTTTAGGAATTTCCTAAATAACCTAATCTATTGGAGTATTATTAGCAATCTGTGGAGCCTCATTGACTTGTTCAACAATTACAAGCACTTGAGGTACATTGTGAATAAAATACTTTATGAGGTGGATTCCTCAACTACTGAATGATTAGTCTTAGAAAATGTGTTCATGATTTGATCACTCCCATTAATTAAATCATTTTCAAGCAAATTATTATTTCTTAACTCCATAAACCTAACACTATAGGATGGACAATAAAACTTATAACTCTTAGACCTTTTAGCATATCCAAAGAAATACCTACCTATGGTCCTTAAGTCTAGCTTTACTTCTTGTGGATTATGAACTCTCACATCAAATGGACATCCCAAAACACACATACATTTTAAACTTGGAGATCACTCCCATTAATTAAATCATGTTCAAGAAAATTATTGTTTCTTAACTCCATAAACCTAGTACTATGGGATGGACAATAAAACCTATAACTCTTATACGTTTTAGCATATCCAAAGAAATACCCACCTATGGTCCTTAAGTATAGCTTTATTTCTTGTGGATTATGAACTCTCACCTCAAATAGACATCCCAAAACACGCATACATTTTAAACTTGGCTTCCAACCTTTGAAAAGCTCAAAAGGTGTCCTAGACATAGCTTTAGTCAGAACTTAGTTTAAAATATATACATTCATCTTAAGTGCCCCATTCCACAAGGATTTAGGAAGATTTGAGCTACTAAGCATGCTCAACACAATGTCTATTAATGTCTGGTTTCTTCTCTCAGCTACTCCATTCTGGTCTGATGAACCAAACATGTTATAGTAAGCAACAATCCCATTGCCTTGAAGAAACCTTATAAATAAACTAGGTGCCTATCCATCATCACTATACCTATCATAATACTCTCCTCCTTATCCTATCACATTGTTTATATAACTTAGCTTTAAATACTTTGAAAGTATCTAATGTTTTGTATTTGTTATTAAGAAGGTAGAGATACATGTATTATGAGTAGTCATCAATATAAAAGATGAAGTATCATTGACTGTATGAGTCCATATAATGTCAACCAAGTGAGTACTCCTATTAGCAATTTTCTTTATCTTTTTTGTCTACTTTCCTTTAATGCAACTCACACAAGTTGGAAATAAGTAAAATCAAGATGACTAAGTCCTCCATCATTTACTAACCTCCTTATCCTATCAATGGAGATATGTTCTAATATCCTATGCTACGAAATTGAGGAGTCCTCATTCATAACACATTGTTTAGAACCAATGATTTATGTTCATTATAGTGTTAGTATGATCATGACTCAAATTAAGAGAATAAAGATCTTCACATAATGCACCAACCCCAACATAGCTTGTTTTATAAGACAAACTTACTAAAGTGTCATTAAACATAAACAAGTATCCATATGGTATAAGTCTAGAAATAGAAATCTAGTTTTTACTAAAACCTGGTACATAAAAAATGTCTTTCAACTTCTGATACATGACCACTAGCCAACTCTAAACTACATTGATGCAGGAGCATCTCATGTTCCCCTTGGTAATGAGAAATTGGAATACTTAATCATGTAACCAATCATCTTAAATATTTTTAATAATACTTTTAACATGGATAATGAAGAGACTTTAAGATGTTTTTGCATGTATGTTGCATAACTACAAGAGGAAGACACTTAAGATATTTTCATGTACAAGACATTCAAATATTTAAGCTATGGTATACATGGAGGACAATACAACAAGCTCATGCAAATACCTCATTATTGTGCATAACTTGTTATAAACACTAGGTTATCGTCATATGTAAATTAGGATTTTGTAGCTTGTTATTTTATGTATGTGTATTAGTCAATTTAATGTTTTTAATGTTGTAATTAATGTCATTTAATTAAGTTGCATGGATAACATTTGGTTAGGGTCTTTACAATTAAAACTAACTAGTCTAGTAACTAGTGGTAGCTTGTGAATAATTAGTTGTAGCTAACTAAATTTAATTAAAACTAATTAGGATAACAACTAGTTTATTTTTAAACCAACTTAAAACATGTATGTCGACAACAAGGTAGTTTTTAATTAGTTAAAATTGGTTGTAAAAACTTTGTAAGAGTCTTATATATACTTGTGGCTAGCCCTTGTATGTGTTAGAATTTAGGTTAAATGATTATCAAAGCAAGTTGGATAAGTTTATCTCTTGTATGAGATAGTATCTTCTTCTTAAGAATTTATTGAAGTATGTTCCATCAAGAAACCCTTTGAATGTGTTCTTAGAAAAACATTCAAAGTTTAATCCTTTCTTATTGAATTTTGGTTGAAGTTTTATACCCTCCATTCTCATGCATACCTTCAAACATAACCAAAGCCTCTCATTAATCCTTCCAACCTTTATTTAAGATCATCAAATCTAATCCAATTTTGTGGTTTCCAAGTTGATCCGCATCATTTTGGTATCAAATCTAGATTAGCTCTTCACCATTTTTGAATCATCAACCCTTTCATTAATATTATTAGCCATAATTCATCTATGCATGTACATTCCTCCCATACATTGCCATGCACCTTCTTGTATGTTGATCTTCAAATTGAATAATCCATCTTGGTTGTGTCTTGATGGGAAATCTTCAGCCTACTGTTGGTATATCCTCATCCTTCCTTTGAATCTTTAAATTCAAAGTTTGAAGATCTTCTATTTTTTAACCCATCATCATCAAATATTCATGCAAAATATTTGACTGCCTTCTCCATATCTTCAACCGTCCACCAAACTCATTCATGAGCCCATTATCCTTCCTCCTTTCCCAAAAATCTTAAAACATAAACTATCATAATCAAACCCCATTCCATTCTTTCCTTTACTCTCATATTCAATAAATTCCCCATCTATTTCTCTTCACAATAGTTGAATATCCTTCCCAAATATTCTGATCATATTATATCTCACAATATCCGTTTCACCAATCATATTATCCATCTTATATCTTCAATCCTTGAAGATCAACTATCATTCAACCATTCAACCATTGAATCTATTCCTCATACGTTTTGGAATCCTTTCCTTTACATCTTATCTAAAAACTTAGTTTTCCTAACTCGAACATTCTTTAACCATACTCAGTTATCATCCTATGTCATTTCTTAGTAAGTATCCCTCCAAGAAGTTACCAAGAACCTTACAAAATCTATCACAAAAACCTTTGCACCCCTCAATTGCCTGATGCCAACACCTATACATCTTTGTTTCTATTCGAATACCTATACCATGTGTTTATCATCTTCAAAATCACCATGGCCAATGAGGATAAGATGGATTTCATACTTGTTGTAATCTAATCCTTCAACATCAACATGAGCATACACAATGCTCAACTCTAACAAATTATAGTAGTGAAAAGTCAACTCCAATGCATGGAGGAATACATAGCTAATCAAGAGATCTCAATACACATGTAAAACACCATGAAACCCACAAATGACTGAGTGGAAGTTATAATTAGACGTGTGGTTCTAAAGGAGGGTATATGAATTCAAAGATGGAGTATAATGAAGATGATCATGAATATGCATCATATGGTTCAACAAGAAGTAGAAGGCCATATCATTTCCAAGAAAGGCATACACATGATGAGGATAAAGGAATAAATTTAGACATTCTTAGATTATATGGTGGTTTACATGTTGAATTTTTTTTAGATAGTTGCATGGGATAGAAGCATTATTTGTATTCAAAGAGTATGATGATGAAAAAAAAATGTAAACTTGCTACTCTTAAATTAATATTTTCTAGGGTTTGGTATGATAATATGAAATAGACACATGAAATACAAGATAAATATATGATTAAGTCATTAGATATGCTTAATAAACACCTAAGAAAGAAATTTGTTCCTAGGAAGTATGAATAATATATATATATATATATATGTTAAGTTGACTACCCTTAGGTAATGACTTCTCGGTTGAAAAGAGTAAACTAGTAAATTTGAAAAACTAGCACTAATATATGACATATAAGAATGAAAATAACAAAAATATGTTAGATTCTTAGGTGGCCTCATTAACTTGATCTGTGATGAGGGTTAAATGTATGCTTATGATTCTCTTGAGGATTTAATCAAGTTGTCTTTAAATTGTGAAAAGTCTGCTAAGGCCTATAAACTAAATTATCCTACTATGTAAAAGATATTCCAATGCTTCTACTTCAAAATATGGTTTCAATTCAAGTAATAAAAATGTGGAGAAAAGACAATGTCATACTTAAGAAGAAAACAAAAAGAATAAAGTAATGGATATCTCCAACAAGCAATGGTTCTAATGCAAAGGATTTCGATAATATGCAATGGAATGCCTGAATTAAAGAGTTAGAAGATTAAGGGAGATCCAATTTATTAACTCTTGCATTGATGAAGATGAAGAAATCATGGAAAAATCCAAGGATGAATATGCAAGTGAATCTGATGAGGCTCTAGATGGTTGTTTAGTGCTACAACACATACTTTAAGCTCAACCAAAAGAGCGGGAAACACAATGAGAAAAAATATTCAAGACAAGAGGATATATTAGAGAAAGTGGCTATTGAATCATTACTGATAGTAGCTCATACACAAACATGGAGTCCTTATTTGAACTATTCTACTTATGATAGGGAAATTTGTGTCAGCATACATAGACTACAAACATGGAGTCCTTATTTGAGACCTAAATCCTTTTTTTTATTTTTTTACATTCATATAATGAAAGTTTAAAGTACTTACATAGATAAAAGAAAGTTCAAGACATGCAAAGTGGGTAAGTTTCCTAAAATCCTTTATTTTATTTGTCAAAAACTTGGATGGCAAAGAAAATGCAGTGTATAATGCCTTATCTTGGAATTTTACATTACTATTCATGATGGGTGCTAAGTCACTTGGATTTGAAATGGTTCCTTTGAAGAATGCTGAATTAAAGAGCTAATGAAGCAAAGGATTGATTTGAGTATTTCCAGAAGCCTCACCAAAAAATTTGAGCCAACATTAAAAGGTCAAATGCAAGGCATTAGACACAAGGTAATAAGCATAGAGTTCAAAGGGTATCTTCTGTAGGAGATCAGGTATGGTTATATTTATGTAAAGAAAGATTTTCTAACTTATGTAAAATTAAATTAATGCATAAATTAGCCGGGCCTTTCAAAATACATAGAAATTTTAGAGATGCTTTTTAGCACCCCTAAAATTCACTACTGAAAAATTTCGTTTTATTAAAAAGAATTAGTGGAAGCAAAATAATAAAATTGTAAATTCTAGGGATATTATCGCCACACTTAGTACTAGACCGATTCACTCCTACCATTCCAGTACCAAGTGCTAAGTATAAAAGAGAAAAATACAACTTAGAAGAACTCAAACCAATGATTAAGTCAGAGTAGCGCATGTAATGTTTCACAAAAATACAATCCACCAGTGGTGGTTACAAATCAACAAATACATTGAAACCATAAATTTTAAAGGTGAAAGAGTACAACCCTAAGATTTACTAGATAGTACCTTACGCTCTTTCCCAAGAGCCCACTTGAATAGTACCTGAAAATGACCTACAAAGGACATTGCTCATTGAATAGACAGGGGCCCCAAGAATGGAACCCTTCAATACTATGATACCGAGTAACCCTTTAAATTACACTTAACAGCAAATCCGCAATGCAACACATGATACTATATACATACATAATGAAAGCTAAATACTTAATATCCACATTTATACATCCACATACTTATCAAATCAATCAAATATTAATCGACCATAGAGAACAATCAATACTTCTGGGCATTAAGCCCTTAGTCCATCCTTATCAATCATATCAGATTATAAATATTCGTGTGAGTGCGGGAACCCCACTATTATAGTTGGTGGATCGGAATACATACAGGGCAAAACACTCCTAACTACTATTATTTTCGGTGGATCGATCTCTAAGGCAGAACACTCTTGGCCACTATTATTCGCCGGTGGATCAGTCAGGCCCTGACTCCTAGGGTGTTCCACTATAAGTGATTAGTATTTTTTCATAATTTATTCACAGCCAAATCAAATTTATGGAGCTCGGGACCCCCACTATTATGGCCCATGGATTGGAATACAAATATACATCATCCAAGGCGACACGCACCTGGGCCACTATTATATTTGATGGATCGGTACTTATAAACATCATCCAGGTTAAAACATCCTAGGCCACTATTATATCCAGTGGATCGGTACTCATAATATAATTTAACTGGGCCCGACTCGTTAATCTTCCTCTTTAACGATTAGTGTTTTCCCTTTTTAATCAGCACAACAATTTCATTTATTTGCCTTGATAAGGAGATCAAGATCCTGGGACACAAAGGTACACCAGTCACACTAGTGCATAAAAAGCTACTCAGTACCCTTCAACTATCAATCCAGGGACACAAAGGTACCCTGGTTATACTGGTACATAAAGCTAACTCAGTACCCTACCGACCAGGACACCTAATCCATAAGTATGCATACCCCCTAAATAGGTCCGTAGAGCTAGATAGAGTAAGATGTAGGGCCTATCTAGGACACAAAGGCATACCAGCAAATACTAGAATAACTAGGGGCTAAACTACGTCTTTAGGGTAGCGACCCCTAAAGAGCCACCATTCTCGATCTCGAGGTCTTTCACTTTAAGTATTAGTGTCTTAATTAAGATGATCACAAAAGCACAACAATCAGATACTTATTTACTTTCAATCATTCTGATATCGTTATATATTTCTTATTCAAAGGGTTGTCCAAGGTAACATAGAAGAATAATTAAGGCCATCCTAAGCTCATCTAATTTTGAATTAGAATTTGTTCTCATGATACTTACTAATTATCAAATACTCTTATCTTGCTAATTGTTATTTGAGTCATATTACGAAATTCCACAATCATAACGATACATTAGGTACAAATTACTCATTTACCCTTTACTTATACAAATGTTATGTCTCCCTTCCTTACTTGACGAATTACCATATTACCCTCCTTGTTGCATAATTACCAAATTACCCCTTACTCGATTTAGGTTACCAAGTTATCTCCCATACCTATTAGGTCACTAATTCCCCCTTCATAATTATTACACTTAATATATTTTCCACTTGGTTGGTTAGATTACCAATTTTCCCTTTTTTCCTTTATTATAATTAACAAATTGCCCTTTAATTGGTCAAATTACCAAATTACCCTCCTTCATTATTCTAATTACTAAATTACCCCTTTAGTTAGTTAAATTTGCCAATTACCATTCTCTATTATCATAATTACCAAACTACCCTTCTCCATCATCAAAATTATTAAATTACCCTTTAGTTGGCTGAATTACCAAATTACCCTTCTCTATGATTATAATTCCCAAATTACCCTTTTTACTTATAAGTCACCATTTTGCCCTTTGCATATAAAATTACCATTCCACTCATAAATTACCATTTTTTCCTTTTCCATACAAATTACCATGTTGCCCTTTAATTACAAAATTAATTTTTTCCCCTTTAGTTACAAAATTACCATTTTACCCTTTAATTGTAAAATTACCATTTTGCCCCTTAATTACAACATTACCATCTTACCCTTGAATTATAACATTACCGTTTTATCCTTTAATTTCAAAATTAATCTTTTACCCTTTAATTATAAAATTACCATTTTACCCTTTATTCACAAAATTACTATTTTACCTTTTATTCACAAAATTACTATTTTACCCTTTATTCACAAAATTACCGTTTTACCCTTTATTCACAAAATTATCATTTTGCCCCTTTACTTCCAAAATTATCATTTTATCCCTTACCTCCAAAATTAACAATTTATCCTTTTACTTAAAAATTTACCATTTTACCCTTGCCTCTAGAATTACCATAATACTCCTTTTTAATTACAAATTACTGTTTTGCCCCTTATTACACCACTTATATTAAATTATCACCACTACATAAAATATTAATATTAACACCTCATCCACAACTATTATATTTAATAATAATACTTATTAGCACCCACACATATTAGGCCATATTTTTGTACAAGATATATTACTAAAATACCCCTAAGGCTCACAAAAATATTAACCATGCATTAAATATCACAATAGCATAATACAATATGGATAATACTTAGCATTTTCATTAATAACCAACTCTTACCTTAAACATTATTTCCATACATAACATATGACCTAACGTGCTTCCTTTTTATCAAACATCACAAGAAACTACATATATGATATTAAACAACATATATTAAGCATAATAACATGTTAAAAATCCTAATGTGCTAACATACGTTAATCCATGCGTTTAAGTGGGATTTAACGGTTACCTTAGTTCTCACAAAAACGAACCGCACTAGTATTCCAGTTAAAAATTCAAGCTTTGATTATCAAAACAAATACCTAAAAATAATATCAAGGTTTATTATGTTATAAATAATAAAAATCAAAGTATAAAACTTTATAACACTTAATTAATCAAATACTTGAATTAAAATATTATTAACCTTAAAATTATTACCCAAATAAATCAAGACATGTAGTAGCTCATACTGCTCATGTAGCATGAACTGCATGCAAAGAAATGGGTGATAGGAGGATAAATAGGCTATTTTCAGGTTGGGGTTTTGGGGCTAAGAAAAAGTGTAGATGAGGGAGGATTTGGGGCAAGGGATGGGTGCAAGAGTGGAGAGGGGGTGTAGGTGGTGGTCAGGGATGGGTTGTTAGTGGCCAAGGGTGGCGAAGGCGGGGGCAGCGAGGCCACGAAAGGAGGATGTTAAGGTGGGTTGAGATGGAGGGGCTAAGGAGGAAGGAAAAGGGAGAGGGAAAATGAAGGCCTGCAGGTGGTGATTTCGGAAAAAGGAGGTTTGGGGGTTGCAATGATTAATTTGGTGGCTTAGATGGCGGTAGAGGTGGCGGAACAGCGGCAAATTGAGGCGGTGCAAGGTGGCTGCCGAGAAGGGAGGAAAATAAGAGAACAAGAAAAGAGGAGGAAGAAGGAGGCTGCAGGGTGTCTTAAGGGGTGTTGTGATAGTTCGGGGGTGAGGTAAAGGGTGGCAGGGGGTGGTGCAGGTGGCTGTTGAGGCAGCGATAGCAGCGGAGCAGGGTGGCTAAGAAAAAATAGGGTGAAAGAGGGGAGAAGAAGAAAGGAGGGCCGGGGAATGCATGGGAAGCTCGAAAAGAAATGGCAGAATGAGGCAGGGAGGAAGAAGAAGAAAAAGATGAAGAAAGAGGAGGGGATAGGGGAGCTCAAGGGCGGCGGTAGGGTGGTAGAGGTATGGCAATGGCAAGGAGAGGGAGGAGAAGAGAGGGGTATATGCAAGGAGAGGGAGAGGTGGTGGGGTCGGGATAAGGTAGGAAAATGACGAGAGAGAGAGAGAGAGAGAGAGAGAGATAGTGGGAAGCAGTAACGGGAGAGGATTGCAAGTTGGGTGGCGGAGATGGCAGGGTGGTCGGGTTTTTCGCCAGGGAAAAAGGAAGAAGAAGAAGGAAAGAAGAAAGGGGAAGGGGGCTGGTGTGACGGGCGGTCGAAGGGAAGGAGGGTATGGGCCGGCTTGGTCGGGGAGAAAGGAAAGAAAAAAAAGGAGGGAGGCGGGTCGGGCGACACGCGAGGGAGAATAAGGAGGAGAGGAAAATGGGCCAGCGACCTAGGCATAGGGGGGAAGGGGCAGGCCGATCAGCATCTCAAGGAAAGAGAAAGAAAAGAGAAAAAGATGAAAAAGGAGAAGGGAAAAGCGAAAAAGGAAAAAGGAAAAAGAAAAGGGAAAATGGAATTAAATAAAATAATTTGATTTATAAAATAATAAGATACAATATTTTTGGATAATAAATTTATTTAATAACTTAATTTAATAAAATTAAAATATAAGGGTTTAAAAAGGATAATTTTAATAAAATAATGGTTTAAAAAATTATTTAAATAATAAGAGTGTGATAAAATAAAAAAAATTTATTTTAATTTATTAAATATTTATGCCCAATTTTCTATACCCAACAATCCATAAAATAATTAAATTAAATGGATTTAAAGGCTAATTTATCCCAAATAAAATTTATTTATTAAATTATGGGCTTTTAAAATTTTGGGGGATTACATAATTCTTATTAAGTTGATTTACCTAATTTTTATGGTGGAGTGTCAAGACATTTTATTGTAAGTAATTTATCTCCATATTATGATGATGCAAATTTGAGGATAAATTCTTCTCAACTAGAGAAGAATGATGCAGGAGTATGTCATGATGCTCTTGATAATGAGGAATTGACATAATTAATCAAGCAACCAATCGTAGAAGTTATTTTTGATAATACTTTTAGCATAGATAATGAAGAAACTTTAAGATGTTCGTATTGGTATGTTATATATTTGCAAGAGGAAGAAACTTAATATATTTTCATATACAAGACATTCAAATACCTCATTATTGTGTAGAACTTGTTGTAAACATTAAGTTATCATTGATAAATGAATTTATTAACATGTTTATTTAGCTCATAACACTATTAGTTTGCATGAAAGTCTATGTTTTTCATATTAGAATTAGTATCTTTGAGTTGATATACTCCTTTGCTTTTGATTTTTCATGCAGACACGTGATATTAGGGGAGAAAATGGATTAAAGAAGTGTACACATGAGTTTCAAAACAAAATGGGTACACGCATGAGAAAAAGGAAGAAAAGAAGTTTGTAGAGCTCCATATAACTAAAAAGCACACATATGTTTTTTTCAGATAAAAAAGAAATAGATAAGCGGTTTTCATTTAAAAGCCCACTAGTATTTTTTCATAATAGGGCCCATGATAGTTATCTACAAAGAAAATAAAAATAAACATGTTATATTTTAACAACATATGATTCATTTTAGGGAATAGTGTAATACCCTAGAATTTAGTACTTAAAATTTTTGTTCAAAATGAGTGAACCATTTAACCCCAAACCCTAACCTTCTAACCCTAACCCTAAACACTCTAACCTAACACCTAACCTTTAACCCAAAATCCTCTAACCCTTAATTGCAAACCTAAATCCAAAATCCTATAACCCTAAACCATGAACCATAAACCCTAAACTCTATACCCTCTATCCATAACCCTAACCCTTACACTAAAATATAACCAACCCTAAACCATCGACCCTCTAATCCTAAACCCTAATCCCTAAACCCTTTAACCCTTAACCATAACCCTAAACAATAAATTATTGATGAGCTAGCGCATAATATTTAATAATAATATTTTTTGTCATTATTAGTAGATGGCTGGTAGAGGAGGTAGAGGAAAAGGTTCGAGAAATTTTACTCTTAAAATGATTAGGGTGGAAAAGATAATAGTTATAGCTAGTGCTAGAGCATGAGTGATGATGGAGCATAGCAAAGCTCTATGTACTACAGATAGAGAGCATGTTCCTTTTGAGGAGGAGTATGCTTATCCTAGTGAAGGATCTTTTTTTTGGCACTATCACATCTACTCACACAATTGGTTCTATTTCCTCATCGTCATCAAATGACAATTGGGGATTGATTGGACCTATTGGTGGGGGTTCACTCGTTCAAGATCTTCTTACTAGTTTTAAGTACCATGTGGCATACGTCATTTGGAATAATGCAGAGGTAATTTATGCTATTATATGTATTATTTTCTATAATTTTACATTGTAATTTATTATTCTAATATTTATTTTATTGTAGGAACCACGTCTTGTGCTGAGGGTTCAGTCTAGGACAAAAAACTTGAGAAGACTATCGGGTGATGATGATGGCATAGGAATTGGTATAGGAGCATCCCCTTTATGTGATGACAATAATCTATTCATAAATTTTTTTAAGTTAGGAGAATAAAAAACTCTCCTTACTTGGTTTAAATTATGAGCTAGATTATATGAGTCCATGTAACAAAAATTATAAGCCATTAACTCACCACCTTTTTTAGATTTATTATGGCTTGAAATTCCATGCAAGATTCCCCCATCATCTAGCAAAAATCAGCACATGGAGCACACATTATTCGAAAATCACAAGCATGAAACCACTTCACTTTTGCAGTAGAGTTTGGAGTTAAGTTTTGGTATTTTCCAAGACCATAATTATCATTAATTAAGGGGATTTAGTGTCCTAAAAAGTAGCTAAAGAAACTGGCCAAATGGGGGTCTTGGGGAAGGTTTATTTTTTCATTTAGTTAATGCATGAGTAATGTACTAGTTCCCCCCTTTTTTTGTAATTTTTTTTCATCGTTCCTAATTATTAGCTTATAAACCTAATTTAACAACTAGTGCATAGGAAATTGATGATGGGAGGCTCGAAAAATCAGCTCCCATGCTGACTGTTTGGGTCCTACCATAGTTAGCATGCATTAGAGTAGAGTTTGATTAAGTTGAACCCTTATGGTTACCTGAGGGTTGGTTGTAATTTTCTCAACTTCTTACACTCTTATATGGGTGTAAAGAGGAATGAAAGAGGCATCCTTTGAGTATTCTGCACACCCTAAGTTTTGCGTTTTTTCCCTTAATTTTAATGAACCTAGTGCATGGTTTGTTGAGTTTTATAAAATCTTACAATCTTTACCTTAAGAGTTGTTACCTTAAGTGGTAATTGTAACTATTTGATTTTAAAGGTTACTTGGATATCAAATTATTTTCCCATCTTATCCTCCCGTATATTTTCTTTTTTGTTGGTGCTAAACCTAAGTTCCATCATCAACTCTTAGCAAGACCCAATTTATGTAGCATTTTATGCATCGGGTATTGCCTACAACTTCATCGAGAACACATGCATAATACATCTGCATTTGATATACTTTATCCATCACAATGCTCCTCTCATATATGCTTTTGTTGAAAGGTGCCACCTAGAGATCAATAGCTTCCACCTTCCAATAGGTGAGATGATGATCACTCCGTATGATGTAATTTACATTATGGATCTTAATTATCATGGCTATAAGTGTACTAGAAAGCATTTTCCTACTGATGGTGATGTGATAGATTTTCTAGTTGAGATGTGGAGTGAACACGAGGTGTTAGTTAGGTCTACTTTGTGAAGGGGAAGCACAATCGCAGTAGATGATATTTTTTATAAGCTTATGCTTGACAGTATTGAGGATGATAAGTCTTATGCCCGATTTTATATATGGTATCTACTATTTTGTATGCTTTTTATTGACAAGTCTAGCAACCACGCTCCATTATCAGTGCTTAGATTAGTAGCTTATTTGAGTTCATTAGGCGATCGAGCCCTTGGAGTTGGGACTTTAGCCTATTTGTATAGGCAACTTGGGATATCATCTAGAATCGGGTGCAATCAAATAGGTAGTTGCATGACACTGTTAGAGGTAATTATTTATTGTGTTTTTGGTTTGATAAAAGTTGTTTAATTCTTATTTTAATTATGTTGTATATGTATTATATTTGTGACAGGCATAGATTTATGAGTATTTCCCATGCTTTCAGTAGGGTTATTCTTGTATGTATAATCCTTCACACAATAATGCAGTTATGAGGTGGGACACATCTTGTTAGACGCTTTATCTTGAGTCCATTGATAGCGTAATTTAGTATGGGAGGCAATTAGATTCTCTAAAGGGCCAATAGGTTGGTGACATACTTTTTTGTAAGTAGCTTTTAGTTATTGAATTCTTAAAATAATTGTTATCCTAATTTGTTCTGCATGTGTTTGTAGGTTAACTTCTTGCCGTTAGATCAAGATTTGAGTATGAAAAATCCAAAGTTGACATACCCAGGTGGCTTGCACTTTATGGATTTGGCGGAGCCTTATATGCCAGATCGAGTCGCTCGATAGTTTGGCTACCCCTATCTCATCCTAATTCCTCTTATCATTCCAGCACATGGATTCTATCAAAGTGAAATCATTAAAAAGTATAAGAAATATTACTCTAGTTATGCATCATTTAGGGACACTTGACCACACCATCGACCATACTTCAGCTCCCATTTTCATCGCTCAACATATAAGCATGATGCCTTAGCCGAATGCCTTCCTTGGTATCATCCTCGAACCCATCCAGTAGTCTATCCTTTACCACTAGATGAAGGGTTAAGTGATGCCCCATATATTAGGACAGATATGGAGACAAATAATGAATTGATAGGTGGATTTTTCTACTGGTTCAACGAAGAAAATATGGGTGGAATTGGTAAAAAGGAAGGTTTTGATTGGGGGAAGGAGTTGTCATGGTCGGGCTCAAGCTGTCCTCTAGTGAAGAGGAGGAGGCCAACCAAAATCCTAGTGATTGTATGTAGTAGAGTTTTTTCTCTACACTTTAATTTTATTGTTTAGGACTGTGTTATTAGAATAATTTTAACATTAAACTTTAATTTTACTTTCCCATGAATTGATGTATGCTAATTTTAGTTTCATGTTATACTATGACTGTCTTTACACCATATTGCAAAATACTTAAGATAATGTAATAAACCAATATACAACAAGTTAAAAGCTAAACTTGTTACTTTAAATACAAATCATCAACCTAAGTGTAATACGCCAAACCTTTTTTTAGGAATAAAGGATAAAGTAATGAGTTATTGAATAAATCTAAAATATATGTACCCTTTATAATAAAAATAATAATACCAATTATGAATATAAAAAAAATATCACAAAAAATTTATTAATTGGAATTTATTTAGATTAACTAACCTAAAATAAATTATAAATAAATTAATGAAAATTATTTTTATTATCATTAATTATTGCCTATAATTTTTTTTAAAACCCAAAACACCCTACTATCCCTCTTTTTCAATCTTTTTCTTTCCCTTTTCTCTTCCTTTTTCTCTCTTTTCTTTCTTTTTCTTTATTTCTTTCTTTATTTTTTCTTCTCAACTGTTGGGGCTACAACCCAGTAAAGCCAAAGGTGCGAGCCCATCTCTCCCTCCCCCTCTTTTTCTTCTATTCTTTTTTCCTTCGATCAGCCCAATCCCTCCTTTAGTTTTTTCTTTTCTTTTCTTTCCCCATGTGGCCACCCAAGCACACACCCCTATTATTCCCTTTTTATCCCTCTCTTTTTCCCTTTCTTTCCTCTCTACCCTCACACCTAACCTTATACTGCACTAGAACTCACCCTCACTACCATTTTTACAGCTTCCCCTACCTACTCCCCTTACCTCTTTTAGGAATGTAGATGTAGGGGATACAATTAGCATGTCCCTACACGATCCCCCTACATGCTCTCTTCCCCTACCCTAACACCTGCGAAATTCCCCCTCTTTCTAAGCCTATACTACCCCTACCACCACTGGCCGCCATCTACCTGCCCCCTCATTGTCTTCTTCTTTTGTCTTCACCCTCGCTCCTCGTCCCTATAAAAGCCCCTCCCATACCCTCCTATATCCTCCTTCTCCTCTCCTTTTCTACCCGACCTTCCCGACCTCTCCTTCTCCCTTCGTAATTTTAGATACCGCTACGATTGCTGCCCTAACTCCATCCCATCCTCTTCCCTACACCTCCCTACATACACTAAGCTTATTCCCTTCCTTTCCATGCCTTTCCTCTCCCCAAATGTGTAAATTGGGTAGCTCAATCTACCATTTGCACCACAATGCACCACTACTGGATATAATTTGAGAGATGTGTAAATACTATACTAATGGCTTTAAACTTCGATAGGGGTAAATGATCTAACATAATCTATTGTGTGCATTATATCTATATCCTCCATTGCTATGCTCTAAATTAACTGTATTGTTACCTTACTTAGTATGTAGCGTACTAATCACCCTCTTATAGGCGCTGGTTATTCCCACAAGTAGTGGCCCCTCCTAAGTTTGTGTAGATAGGTGATGAGGCTTTAGAGAAATTTGCTGCATATGATGACCTGGTCGGGGTAGAGTGATGCCATGGTATCTCGGGTTCGGGTTAGAGAGAGTGCATCTTAGACTTACTTCCTTGTAGTATTTTATGTTTTTTTTTCAATAGTGGAACCACATTATATATTTTCAATACTCTCTTGTATTGACACTTGAATTTCTCTTACTCTAACATTTTCCATATATCAGTGTTTAAGTCTTTCATATTTTAATTTATTTTTGTTATGGTGTTTCATTTGAGCCATTCTTTTAGCGTTGTGGTTAGTATGAGCTAGCCAAGGGCCATACTTATACTAATCACGATGGTAATATCCCCTTGTGGTGTGTGATTTTAATGATGAATGAAAATTTTCAACTGTGATTTTTGAGGGCGTTACAAGTTAATATCAATGGATGATTCTGATAACCACACTTTCCTTTTTGGAAAAATCGGTTATAATAAAGTTTTCTTGAGTTTTGAAATGGTTTTCTACCTAGAAAAAATATTTTTTTATTTTATTCTTATGGCCATAAAATCTGGGTCCATAGGTGAGGAATTGAAAAGGGTAGTTTAGGGTACCCCCCCTAAGAGGGGAAAAGTGTGAGTGATAATTTTCAAACTAGTAGGTTCAAGTCTAGTTCACTCCTTGTTTTACAACAACTAGTTCATGATGAACGAATGGGTTGGTCACTTGGAGGAGGCATTTGAGGCCTTTATGGACTTTTTTTGGAGGGTTAATGGTCACCTTGAGAGTGTCGGGAAGGATGGGATTCAGAGGGTTAATGGTCACCACCCTCTACTATACATAGGAGAGGAGATTCTTGTTATCTTGGAAGGATAGATCTAGGACTTGGATTGTACATTAAAAGCTGTGGACTGCCCTCTAGCTAGATAGTCCAGTATCCCAACCTTTTTCCTTAAAGGCATTCCAAACACCTGGTGGGTTGAGTGTCACACTAAGGATAGTTCCTAGATGACCTTGGAGCCCTTTAAGACCATCCTACATGCTCGGTTATACCTAGAAAGCCTAAAGAGAGACAAGCTCAAGGAATTCATGCAAGTCACCCAGGGAAGCATAATAGTCAGGTAACACTATACTTGCTTCACCGACCTGTTGAGGTTTACCTCGGATATTGTGGTAACCAAGTCTACTGTAGTCTACCAATTTGAGTAGGGGATCCACTTTAGTATCCAATGAATGATGAGAGTAATGATATTCTCAGACTTGGCCACATTATACTAGCATGGATGTATCACTACCACCCTAGTCCAGGAGCAAACACCGATCTTGGGAAAGAGGAGAAAGAGATGTAACACCCCGGTTTCTTTTATGAACTTTAAATTTTCATTTATAGAGTTTATAATAGAGGTAAAACAATAAAAATAAAGGGCGTTACCACTACATTTAGTATAAGTCCTATTTCCTCTACCATTTTCATACCAAGTGCTAAGGCTAAAATCATTACTTCGGTTAGATTAATAACATGCTTACAAAAATTAGAATAGAGAGAAAATTAGATAAATATTGAGCTAATTAAAAATAACATCAGTAGTTTATGAAAATCAATAGAGAAATTTTAAGAGGACATTAGGGTTCAAATACAACTGAAAATAAGATAGGAAAAGAGACACCGGATAATTCTATGCTCTCAAATCCAAACTAACAGCTTTCGACTAAACTCGGAAACTAGCCTACAAAGTCCACTGCCCATTGAATAGGTAGGGGCCTATGAGAATGAACCCTTCAGTACAACGGTATGGAGCAACCCTTTATACCAAACTAATATGAAAAACTAGTATGGAACACATACAAGGCATACCAATTAGCATGGTACAAGACATATACATATACATATACATATGAAAATTGATATACAATACTCCTTCAGATAATCAATTATCATCAAGGTTACATACTGTTCATATTCATTCATCTGGAAAAACTAAACTTATCAAATGAGCATACTAGAGATTCTCTCTGAAGTATGTTTATAAACAAACTCCAACACAACAACCATAACCTTCACAACATAACTTATATCTCAACATCAATCCCAATATAAAGCATAACATCACAGGTAAGACACAAAGGCACAATACCCACATAGATAGGCACGAAGGATGTTACCGAACCATAGGTGGGCACAAAGGCTACTACCGACCAATCTAATAATCCAATAATAATCACTATCATATCTAATTTTATTTATAAACATTAAGTTTGGGCACCCCCACTATTCTTAAACTAGTGGAATGGTCTGAAGCACCTCTCAGGGGCAATACACTTGAGCCACTATTATCATCTATTGGAATGGACCAAATACATCTCAAGGTAAAATGCTCTTGAACCACTATTCTTAACTAACGACATGGTTTTAATCGCCTCTTAGGGACAACACACCCGAGCTATTATTATCATTTGGTGGAACGGACCCAACACCTCTCAGGAAAAAAACTCTCCTAGGGCACTATTCTTAACAGGTGGAATGATTTGAATCACCTCTTAGGGACAACGCACCTGAGCTACTATTATCGTCGGGTGAAATAGATCCAATACCTAGTCTTGACTCACATAATCTTTCACTTTAAAAAATTAATATCGTATCTATTAGTTCTTATCTCAAATCATATTCTCATTCACATTGAGTACAGGGTCCCACTATTCTTAATCTAATGGAACGGACTGAAGAACCCCTCAGAGGCAAGACACCTAAGCCACTATTATTGTTTAGTGGAACAGACCCATAAACACCTTGGCCCGACTCATGTTATATTTCACTTTAAAAGATTAGTATCTTATTCATGATTGGTTTGTGAGTACAAAATAAATCAACGTAAGTGAAACTCAATATACAAATAACAAGGCTGTTCTTTAAGGTTAATCTTATTTTCCTTCGAAAACCCTAAATTCACAACTCAAACAAAACTTCCCCCATATTGATCATTTATGAACCAAAGTTAGTATATATTCCTCAATTATATATTATTATTAACATAAAAATACTCATTTGGTAACGAACACTCTAGAGCCTGGAACGCGCCTGGAATTCACTATTAGGGTTCCACGTTGATTTCCATGGCTCAAAACAAGAAGAGGTCGATTCCTACTGGGTTGTCGCCATCGCTAGAGAAGGAGGAGTGGGGGGGTTTCGGTCTCAAAGGGGATGGAGGGATCGGAAAAGGCCGGAGGATCGCTGGAACAAGGTAAAGAGGTCGCGAAGGCAGACTGTATCATTAGTGAAATGAATTCACCATCTCATATTCCGGCCAAGGAGATTTCACAATTGGTCTTACAGCCTCGTGTAATGCATGGATCTGGTTCTAGGGAAAAGGGGCGATGGAAGAGGAGGGCCTCTCTGCGAGGAAGCTAAGGATTCCGTCCTGTCCTATTTCAACCACGGCGGTGCCACAGGAAGTTATAAATCCTATTTCGCTGCATGGATATGATTATGTTTCTCCCAAGTTCGGCACAAGGGCAGTGGATGATGAGATACTAACATGGAGGGACCGTGTCACCATGAATAGAAACCCTGATCAGTGCATGACGCTGCCATATGTTCTACCATGCATTGAGGAAGGGCAAGTGGTTGTTTCATTGGAAAAAGAAGATGTGGAATGTGAATCGGCTGAATGGAAGTTTGCGTTAATCAGTTACGTCTATGGGTTTCTCCTTCTTATTCGCAGATGTTAGATTTTATTAAATTGCAGTGGTGTCGTGTTCCTATGCCTCGTCTGATATGTCATGAAGATTATGCTTTTGTTTTCAAGTTCCATTCTATAGAAGCATTGGACTTTCTTTGGCCGGTTGTTAATTCTCAAGCGATGGCAGCGTCGAGTGAAGATGTCAAGGGATGAACTACAGTTCGTGCCACTTTGGATCAAGCTGTCGGGCCTTCCTTTGGAGTATTGGTCTCCAAAGCCTCTGAGTATGATTGTTAGCTCTGTTGGCACTCCTATTTGCTCGAACGCCATTACTCTACAGAAAGACATGACTGGTTTTCTGTGTGTGTTGGTGGAGGTCGACACCAAGAAGCCATTGTGTCAGATGGTGGTTATTCGCGATCCGGACGGTTCGACCCTCTCTCAACCGGTGGTGTTTGAGTGGAAGCCTTCCTTTTGTCCAGTCTATATGGTACCTTCCCATGATGCGAGTGCATGCCCAAAGCATCAATCTAAGTAGGAATGGGTTTTGAGGCTTAATCAAGAGTGGAAGGTAGTGAGGGATAGAAGGCAGGAAGGTGGACGGGTTCCTCCGGAAGCAACGGTTTCGAACAAGGTGCACAATCCGATTGTCAATGGCTATGAAGAGAACCAGGTACATACTTCAAATGTCAATTGTCGTGAAGACTCTTAGGTTTTAAAACGTGCAGCACCAGCTCGATCGTCGTATAGATTACGGTCTGCTTCGGTGCATAATAATGTACCGTTAGGGAATAGGTTTCATATTCTTCAAAGGGGGAATGAAGAGGAGATCATGGGGGATGATGGAGGAGTGGGTAGTGTCTCTTTACTTGATCTAGGTCCCTCATGTTAGCTTGTTGGAATGTGCAAGGAATAAATGATCTGTTCAAGCTGAAAGAAGTGCGCAAATGGATAAAGAAGTGTGGGTGCTCGCTTGTTGGTCTTGTTGAAACTAGGGTCAAGGAGGGTAAATCAAAGGTGGTGGAGTCTCAATTGGTTAGGAGTTGGTCATGTTTTAATAATTATCAATCCCATAGTAATGGGAGAATTTGGGTCCTTTGGGATCCGAATGTGTGGTCTATGTCTCTCTTGGGGATAATCGACCACTGTATATTGTGTAAGGCTGATGAAATAAGTCGGGGAGGGTCTTTTCTAGCTGGTTTTGTTTATGCATTTAATACGGGAGCTGTGAGGACATCCCTTTGCAGGTGGCTTTGTAATCTCCCAAGACCACAAATTCCTTGGGTTTTGTTGGGCGATTTTAATGTGGTCTTAAATTCGGAGGAAAAAGTTGGGGGTGGCCCTTCTTATGTGCAAGATTCGTTAGATTTCTTGAAATGTGTGCACGAGTTAGGGCTTGTGGATATTAAAGGGTATGGTAATTTTCGTACTTGGTTTAATAAGAGGAGAGGGGAAGAAGTAGTGGCATGCAAGCTTGATTGAGTTTTAGTCAATTCTTCCTAGTTGTCTTCTTTTACGCATTCCTATGCGGTGTTTCATGCTCTAGGTATTTCTGATCACTGCCTTGTCATTGTTCATTTATGGTCTTATAGTTCTTCTAGAAAGCCTTTCAGATTTAATAATTTTTTGGCTGAGGATGAGGAGTTTATTGCTATTGTTGCTCGGCATTAGAGATGTTTACCTTCAGGTAATCGTCTCATTAATGTTTACCGGAAGTTGCAAAACCTGAAACCTACTTTGAAAAACTTTAACAAGGAAAAATATGGTTCTATTAGTTTGAAGGTGACTGAGGCATATAGTGCTTTGAATGATGCTCAGAATACTTTGCTCAAATATCCAGGAAGTGATGTTGTAAGGCAGGCCTTACAGGAGTGTGAAGCTGAGTTTGTGAGGTTGGCTCATTTTGAAGAGATATTTCTGAAGCAGAAATCTAAGGTAAAGTGGATCAAGGTGGGGGACTCTAACCATAAATACTCTTTCGCTCATGTTAAGGGGAACCAAAACAGGAATGCTATCTCAAGAATTGAGCTTGATGATGGATCTATTATCACGGAGCCTTCTCTAATCAAAGATGAGTTTGGGAGGTTTTTTAAGAATCTTCTTGGAACTGCAGGACCTGTGTCGGGTGCTTTCCAGTAGGAGGTGGTGGCTCATGGTAGTACTCTTTTGGATGCACATAGACGACATCTTTTGGCCCCGGTTTCAGATGCTGAGGTGAAATTTGCAGTTTTTTCTATATGAGATAATAAGGCTTCTAGGGTGGATGGATTCTCCTCAGTGTTTTTCAAGAAAGCATGGGGCGTGATTGGTGAAGATATTTTTGAAGTCGTTGTTGAATCTTTTTCTTCTGGGGTAGTGCCCCATCTTATTAATGTTACTACTCTAACGATTATTCCAAAAAAAAGTGAATGCATCAAAAGTTAGTGAGTATCGACCGATATTGTGTTGTGGAGTACTTTACAAAATAATTTCTAAAATACTCACCACAAGGCTTCAGCCTCTTATGCCTTTGCTTATTGATCAAGCTCAGTCGGGTTTTATACAAGGAAGGTGTATAGGTGATAAAATTTTGCCTGCTTCTGAACTAGTTTGAAAATATTAGCACAAGCATATATCCCCGAGGTGTATATTGAAGCTCGATATCCAGAAGGCCTATGATTTTGTTAATTGGTTATTTCTTCAAAAAATCCTTCATGCCTATGGCTTTCCTCTTCAAGTGGTAAAGCTTATTCTTGCTTGTGTTACTTCTGCCTCTTATTCTTTATCGTTAATTGGAATGTTGACTCCGCCTTTTCAGGGTAAGAGAGGTCTTAGACAAGGTGATAAGAGAGGTCTTAGACAAGGTGATCCACTCTCTCCTTTTTTTATTCGTGCTTGTGGTTGATTATTTGTCTAGAATGTTTAAGCAGTTATGGGGAGACCAAGAGTTTTTGGGTCATCCTAAATGTAAGAGGCTTCAAATTATAAACCTTGCGTTTGCGGATGATTTACTTCTATTTTTTCAAGGGGATTTTATTTCGGTTTCAAAGCTTATGGAGGTGATGGATGATTTTTCGGCAAGATCAGGTCTCGTCATTATCCCTAAAAAATGTTGTATTTATTTTGGGGATGTGGATGCAAGGACTAAGGACCAGATTCTCTAGGCGCTTCTTTTTTTGAAGGTGGTTTTCCTTTTACTTACCTGGGCGCTCCGCTCTCATCTGCTCGTTTAACTAAAGCTCAGATGCAGGATTTGATTAATAAGGTTGCGAGAAGGCTTTCTGCTTGGCATTCTCATCTACTTTCCTATGCTGGAAGGGCTCAACTCCTTCAGTCTATGATTTTTAACATGCAGATGTATTGGTGTCAGGTGTTTATTCTTCCTTCGAAGGTGATTCATCAACTGAAAAGCATATGTAGAAAATTCTTATGGACTGGAAAGGTTGATACGTCTAGGAAAGCCTTAATAGTATGGCAGGTGGTGTGTACTCCAAAAAAATAAGGAGGGTTTAGGTTTATTGATCTCTCTACATGGAATCGAGCAACATTGGGGAAAGTACTGTGGAATATATGTAACAAGAAAGACTCCTTGTGGGTTAAATGGGTTCATGCCATCTATATTCGGTTTGGAAGTGTGTGGAACTTTCCTATGGACCATTTATGTTCCTAGCCTCTTAAACAGGTACTTAGCCTTCGCTCTACTTTTGCTCCTTATTTTCTACATGGGCCTCAACCAATGATGGATAAGGAGGATTCCTATAGCATTCGCAAGGTTTATAATGTGTTGCGTTACCGGCGTGAAAAGGTTTGGTGGTACCCTTTAGTGTGGTGCTCTATGGCTCCTTCTAAGCATAAATTTATTATGTGGCTTGCTATTCATGAGCGTTTGCCCACCAGGGTGAGGTTACAGAATTTGGGTCTTTTTAGATGAGTCAACTTGTGTTCTTTGTCGTGAAAATAAAGAAGAATCTATCTGTAACACCCCCAAATTTACTACTGAAAAATTTCGTTTAAATCAAAAGGTTTAGCGGAAGCAAAAGAATTAAAACCGTAAACTTGGGGGTATTACCGCCACACTTAGTACCAGACCGGTTCACTCCTACCGTTCCGATACTAAGTGCTAAGGCTAAACTAAACAATCGTTAAGTAAGAATCATCAAAACATAGGTTCATAGTTAACATAGGTCATTCACGAAAACACGAGTTAACAACAGTTAGAATATCGTTTAGGAATACAACTTAAGAGTACGGTTTCAAAACAACAAGCGTAGTACAAAGTATAGCTAAATAAAACGGGTCCCAAGGGACCAATATCCGGATCGCCTACTCACTCAAGTCAAGCCTTCCACCCCAAGATAGTACCCGATCATAAACCTGCACAGGAAGTCTGCTCCCCACCATCGGTGGATCATCACAGGACCCATTTAATCAAGGTAGTATCAGTATGGGTCCAATACTGAGTAAGGGCGCAGGTGCGCTAAGGCCAAGCATACCATCATACAACATAACATGCACATCACAAAAACATAAGCAACATGTAATATTATGGATGATGTAGGTCGGTTGTGGTCCAATCCAACTTCTTCTTTTCATAACTCTGATAATTATAGTCGATTCACATCATAATCGTTATGAATCCATGAGAGTGCGGGAACCCCACTATTATAGCTGGTGGATCGGTCACTTATAGGGCAGAACACACCTAACCACTATTTTATGCCGGTGGATCGGTCTCCAGGGCAGAACGCTCCTGGCCACTATTATGCCGGTGGATTGGTCTGGCCCCGACTCTCATAGTGTTTCACTATGATTAAAACGTATCTTTCCATGATTTATTTGTAAGTCATTTCACACCATAATCTTTGTTAATCCATGCGAGTATGGGAACCCCACTATTATAGCCGGTGGATCGGTCACTTATAGGGCAGAACGCACCTAACCACTATTATACGCCGATGGATCGGTCTCCAGGGCACAACGCTCCTGGCCACTATTATGCTGGTGGATCGGTCTGGCCCCGACTCTCATGGTGTTCCACTGTAAGTATATAGTATCTATCCCATGATTTAATTACAACATACTATTTGGTTTGTTGAGCTCGAGATCCCCCACTATTATAGCCGGTGGATCGGTCACGTATAGGGCAGAACGCACCTAACCACTATTATATGCCGGTGGATCGGTCTCTAGGGCACCCCGACACCTGACCACTATTATGTCGGTGGATCGGTCTGGGCCCGGCTCAGCAATCTTACTCTTTAAGTAATTAGTATCTTATTCGTATCTTATCAAATAAAGCTTTCCACCCTTGACATGCATATCAACTACCCTCTACGTCTATCCTCCCCAGGGGGCCTGTCCCATATCTTGAGACTCCTACGCCCCTTATCACACCCCGACATCCATTCCCTTTACACTTACCCTTAGATGAAAGAGTCAACCCCTATGGGTGTGGGTTAGGCCCTACACTCATGACATCAACTCCACCTCCCATCACCCCCTAGGTTTTTCCCTTGAAAACCCTAATTGAGCCGATGTGGCCCAACCTTCTCCCACTTACGCTACCTTTACCTCATTCAACGCCCCACATCTTACCTCAATTAGATCCTCTCCCAAAACATATCACTTTACCTTTCGATTCAGTACATAACCATGAAAACCCTAGTTGATCACCTCAACCTTAGTACCTTTCTTCTCCCACAAGTAACCTCTCTCTTTTCATCCCAAAGTCTCTTCTTCCACATGGGAACCCATACTCACTTTTTATATAAATAAAATCTCACTCTAACCCATACTCCACCCTTCTTTAATCATTCTTACTTTTGTACTTCCCAAATTTCCATTTTCTCCCAAAAACCCTAATCGGATTCCTTATACACCCTTGCACCAACCTACGTACTATTTTTGATCCCAAGTCTCCAAACGCTCCACAACTCTCCCATTCTCTTATTTACACCATAATTCAACTTTTCTCACATAAGATTCGCCCCCATGAAAGATTTATCCATCCCATGCAAACAACCCAAGTCACCATGCCAATTTTACGACTCCCATGCATGGTTCCCCAACTCTCTTTTATTTTGGTCATTCCTCCCTTATCAAATCTTCTCTCATGGATCATGAGGTACTTAGGTCAACGTCATATCCCCCTTAGTGAACTCACTTCCCATTTATTTCCTTTTTATCCTTTCATTCCCATATCATCATAACAATCACCCTAGCATGCATGTCCTAGAGGGTTATATCATATCACCTCATAAACATCATACATATACATGTCATACTCATGTCATAGGAAACACATACAAACATACCTCAATCTCCAAGCTGCGCTACATAAGACAAGTTTCCCACAATCATATAATACACGACATAGCATGGCATATACAATATTCAAAACATACAGGTCACACATCACACAAAGGCCATAGCTTCGTCCTTACCTAAGGTAACCTCGGGCTTGGAGCATGCTCCTCTAACTCCTTAGGGCTTTGGTCGGGATTACCTATAAAGGGGGAAATGCTAAGTATTAGTTTCCCTTATAAGTACCAAAATCCCTTATTCCATTTTAGGATTAGAGTTTTTATTACTAGAGAGGGTATTATACAAAAACTAGGGTTTTTACCTTAGAATTAGTATACTAAATATTAGTAGTCACAATATATTTATTTTTAATACTCATTGTTACACTTATTTTATTAAATCCATTAGTTCTAATGTAGTAATAGGATTTATGCTAGCTATAGGAAAATAGTGTTAGCATTAATAAAATAGTGACACTAATATCTAGTGATAGAAACCCTAGCGTTTTAAGGCCAAGTCTATTAATGGTGTTATGTTTGAAATAATAATATTATAAGGTCACAACATTACAAGTAAACTATTCTTAAGGGTGATAATGATAATAGTAATAATACTAATAATGAGGATAATAATAGTAATAATAACCATAATAACCCTAGCAAAAATAATAACAATAACAATAACCCAATATGGTTAAGTATTAATAATAATAACCTTAGTAAGATAATAGAGATAATAATAATAATAGTAGGGTTGTTAATATTAACACTTATAAAAATAAACTAAAGTTGAGTATAATAGAAGTTAGGATTCCAAGAGATGTTAGTATGGTAAAAATGATAACTTTAATATCAGAATTCACAATATTAGAAATGATAATAATAATAATAATAAAAGTAATAATAATAATAATAATAATAATAATAAAAGAATAATAATAATAATAATAATAATAATAATAAGCATAATGGTATTAATATTAGTTAACTTAATAATAACTATATGGAAATAAAGTTTGAGGCTTGGGATGGGTGGAAGACCACCTAGGGTCAGTGGTGGTCCGGCTGCGATGGAGGAGAAGAAGAGGGGAAAAATGGAGGTGGTGGTTAGATGGGAGGAGAAAAGAAGAGGTTTGAGGTGGGGGAAGAAACAGCAGATGGAGGGGAGTGGAATGGGGGTGGTGGCGTGGCAAGAGGTGGCGGTGCGCGGTGGTTGGCGCGGCGGCCGAGGGTGGTGGAGAGAGGTGGAAGACGGGGGAGGAAGGAGGAGAGGGAGGCAGGGGAGGGTAGAGGGAGGTCTGCTGGACATTTTGGAGGGTGGAGGAGGCGCTGGTGGCGGTTGGGTTGGCGGTGGAAGGCGGGGTAAGGGCGGCGAGGGGTTGGAAGGGGCTGCTCGGGGTGGCTATTTTGCACGGCCAGGGCGGCACTTGTAGGGCAAATCGAGGGCTGAGGAGGGCTTGGTTAGGTGGAGGGTGGTGCAAGGTGGGGTTCTGGGTGGCGCTAGACCGGCAGCGTTGGGGGACGGCGGCGGTCGACGCGTCTGATGGGGCGGCGGCGAGAGGGAGCAAACCCAGGGTTTTGGGGTTCCAAATCCCGAATCCAGGTGATCAATGGGGGTATTTATAGGTAGGGTGGTCGGGTAAGGCCAATGGCAAGAAGACAAGGGGGTGCAGGCGCCAGGCTGGCCGGTAGGCGGCAGCTGCCATAGCAGGCAACAGGCGGTTGTAGGAGAGGAAAAGGAAGCGTTGCAGGCCGTTTAGGAGGGAGGACAATGCTGGTTGGGGCCAAAATGGGGAAAGAAAACGACGAGAGAGAGAGAGGTAGGCAGGCTTGTCGGTGTCGGGGCAGCGCCGGCAGTGCAGGCACGCGTCGCTGCTACCGTCTGCACGGGGAAGAAGAAGAAGGGGGGAGAAAGGAGGGGGGACCGACGGTCCAGGGGGGAAAAGGAAGAGAAGGGCGACCGGCCGGTTCGGTGGCGGTTATTTAATTGTAAGTTAAACGTGGCGTATTAAGGGTTTTGGGAGGAAAACGCAGCGTTGCGTCGTAGGCTGGCAACGGTCATAAGGCCGTTAAGCGTGACGCGGCATTTCGACGGCTCTGAGGACAAAATGCAGTGCACGGGGCACATAGTGGTTGGCGTCGCACAGCGCTGGGCTGCGGGAAGGGACGGGGGTTGAGCGGCCTGTACGCGAGATGGGGGAGAGGAGAAGGATTTGGGCCGGTGGCCTGGCCCAGCCGGGGGGGAAGAAAGAAAAAAAAAAGAAAAGGAGGGAGAAAAAGGAAGAAAGGGGAAAATAGGAAAATAAATAAGATGGGGAAAATAAATAAAATAACTTATGGGGGAAATTGGGGTATTTTTGGGTTATTTATAATATTAATATTTATAAATATTAAATAAATTCCTTTTTTTGCTTATTTTAGACTATTTTAGATAAATATCCTTAACCTCCATGCTAATTAGAAAAATACCCAAAATTTTCTTCCAATTAAATTATTTATTATTCTCCTCTTAATTTGCCTTGTTAATTCTCTAAATTTTAATAAATGAATTTATATAATTGATTTTCCTAATAATTGATTATTTGGCCATAATTTCGGAAATTAGGATTTTGGGGTATCACACTATCCAACACTTGTCCATGGAATGTGGTTTTAGTTCAGAGATATGGAGTAAGATAAGAAAGGCGTTTCATCGTTGGGATGCTATCCTCTCTTGGGAGGAAGAGATTCAAGTTTTAGCACGATCTACGAGACAACCAGAGGAGAAGAAGGCTATTTTATGTGCTACTTTTGTCGTCTTTGTTGCTTTAATTTGGTATGAACATAATTCTAGAGTTTTTCGTAATGTAAGGTACACTACTAGTAGCTTGCTACTAGACATTAGTTTTATTATAGCTAGTAGATGTTTGCATTTGGAGAGTAAGCACAACTTTCAACAATGGCAGCATTGTGTTGATAGGATGGTCATGTAATGGTTTGGTTGTAACTGAAGCCTTTTTGGCTGTCTATTTATAAATTTCTTTACTTATAAAATTTTTTTATTATTAACATACCTAAAATTCAAGGTCTAACTCTCACATATAACACATGTGATAATAGCTCTTCACAAGGTCTCAAAACCCTAATCTCATAGGTAAATCATAACTTTTTTCCATAAGGCCTATATAATTACTAAATTCAATATACATCCCAATATACCAATATTAAAAACATATCTAAAACTCATGGCCTAACTCCAAAATTTTACACATGTGATAAAAAAACTTACCATTTTAAGGTTACTATTCCAAAATTAGACCATTTTCTCATTTGAGGAACTTATGACATTCATAATTGCTCCAATTATTCCACATGATCTTATTAACATATTTTTAATCCACCTAACACATTACATAACAAAATTTCCGTATTAAACTATATTGACCAAAATGTCCTTAAAGATAGTCGATAACCCTTATTTTATGAAAAGCTTAGATTTTTAAATTTCAAATCCTCCATTTATCAACATACATATTAAATATAATCATTCCTCAATTATGATAATTTATTAGGCCCATATTACAAACATATATCACATTGAACCACGTAGGATTTTCCACATAATGCATTATTGCAACAATATCACATAAAATACAAATAAATCTAATTTCCATACTTAACCATTTTGCTTATTTCTAATTATTTGAGACAACTATAATCAAGGTCAATATTGAGGCCAACATTAAAAATATACTAAGGCCATCCTAGGATTAATTATTCACATTTGGGCAATTAAGGCCAAAATAACCAAAATGCCCCTAAGACTAAAACTTTCAAATGATCATCTATTTAAATAATAATTCCATTTTATTTATTAATTTGTCATGGAAAAGCTAAAATACAACAAATAACTTATTTATCATATAATTAAATCCTAGAATGAATATCTAATACATCTAGAACCGAATAATCTCATTTTCAACAATATATAATATACATTAGACAAGTTTTTTAGGATCATATTATAATACACTAAAATAACTGAATTTCTCATAGGGCACTCATTTGTAATAGTTATTCCACTATTATTTTATACATATTTATCATACAAAATATTTTATTAATGACCGAATCATTTTAATCATACTTGAAATATTCTATATCAAATAACATGCTCATTTTTCTAGTTTTCATGATAATAATAATAATTATAACGTAATGAATCATGCTTAACATATTTCCCACACAAAAACCCTAATATACTATCATGTAATATTTATCATTTTAGTAAGGTATAAAATTAACTAAATTCCAGGAAAAAAACACAAAAGTAGTGGTCTCCTACTAAAATTTTTAGGTTCCGCTACTCAAACTTTCATACCTAAAAATAATACCACAATTAATGAATTAATATCTATAAGGTAAAATAATAATAATAATAATAATAATAATAATAATAAATATCTATTTTATAAAATTACCAAAATACCCTTACATTTAAAATGGGTACAAAAATATTTTAAAACCAAAACACAACTCACTCACTCTAAATGCACGCAACGAG
Source organism: Tamarix austromongolica (assembly GCA_039764185.1). Classification (NCBI taxonomy): domain Eukaryota; kingdom Viridiplantae; phylum Streptophyta; class Magnoliopsida; order Caryophyllales; family Tamaricaceae; genus Tamarix; species Tamarix austromongolica. Next base: position 76,040,985 of record CM077817.1, read on the forward strand.
AGCTAAGGGTGCATATACGTGTCGGGGGGAGGGGAGGAGTGGGTCGATGGCTGGATGGGTTGAGGAGGTCGGGTGAGTTAGTCAGGGTAGTAGATCGGTGGATGAAAGTTAAAGTTGTGGGAGGGCTAGTGGTTGGTGGGGTGTGTTGCGGTGGAGTGCTACGGGAAGGTTGGTGGTGGCTACTGGTTACTGTGGTGCTAAAAAATGGCTAGGAGGTGGTGATGGTTGGCTGGGAAGTGCAAAGGGGAAGGGTGGTCGAAGGTGGTGGTAGTAAGGTGGTGTTGGGTCGAGGATGAGGGTGGTGATGGTGAGGATGGTGTTGAATAAAGAAAAGAGAGAGGGAAGGGTTGTTTGGCACTAGGTGAGCTATTGATGGCTCAAAATGATGAAGCATGCACAAAGTAGGCTTGAAAAAAAAAACAACCTATAGGGAGGAGAAGAAGGAAATAGAAGAAGAAGAAGAAGGTTGTAGCTGGTTGTGGTGAGTCGTAAGGGGTATAGCTGGAGTTGGGGTGCATGGGTAAGAGGGAGAAGAAGGTGGAAGGGAGGATGCATAGGAAGTGCACTAGGGGGGGGGGTACTAAAATTACACAAATATGGAGAGGTAGGGGATAGGTGCTGGGTGCAATGTTGTGGTGTGTGGTTAGTTGTCGAGGATGGCTAGTCGAGGAGGGCTAAGGCCGAAAGAGGGAGCTGGGGAAGGTTGGTTGGGTTACAATATGGTAGTTGTGTAAGCTAGGGAATTGGGTTGGCGATGAGAGTAGTGAGTTCAAGTGTTGGGAGGTTTGATTTTTGGTTGAGAAGGTGGCATTTATATGTATGTATGTATGTATGTAGATGGAGTTAAATAGAGTGATGGAGGTGGGGTGACATAGAGTTGGGTGCACATGGGTTGGGTTTGCATGTGTATTTATATACACATGCAAACAAGGGGTGAGGTGATGGGGTTGCAATGGGAGAAGGAAGAGTGTTTTGGGCAGAAGATTGGGGCATGAAAAAGGGGTAGAATAGGTGGGTAAAAATGGTAGGGTAGGGAATAAATTTATTTGTTTAGTTTTATGTTTAATTTTAATAGATTAGGGTACTAGGTAGGAAAATATATCAAGAAAATAATCTAAATTAGGATAGATTTGGTAGAATGGAAGATGTAAAATAATCAAAGATAAATTTTTGGAAATTTATTTTGGGTTACGAGTCAAGGTTGTAAACAAAATAATTAGCCTAAGGTTTAAGTGTTAGTTTTGAATAAAAAGGTAAGTTTTAAATAAAAAGTCAAAACACTTAAAAAAAAGGTTAAGAAATTTCACGATATTACAAGAGACCTTGGATTTTGGGAGTAGGACTTATCTCTAAGGAGGAGGACCCTAAAGACATCAATAGAGGGGGCCAATTAGAGGTTAGGGACAAATGAGGGGGTTTTCTTATAGACACTATTGCAGGAATCACTTAGATTAAGACTATAGAGACATACCTTTAAGTTGTTGGATTTGTGGTAGGCTTTGCCACCGTTCCTTCGAGTGTCAGAACAAGAGAAATTTCTCGCAACCATAGAGCCACCAGTTCCAGCAGAGGGGACCATTGATATCCCAATAGTAGGCATTATCACTAGACCTTGTCTCTGCAAATCCAACAGAGAGCACCTACCCTAGTCAGCGCACCAAGTCGAGAGTTTAAAGGGAGGCCTTAGGGACCACGACCTTTCCCTCAATGAGATGGTCAGACTTAGAGCATTAGAGGTTACCGAAGGGGCTATCAAGGAGGTTAGTTAGGTGGGCGCTTAAATGTTATCAGCTAGGAAGAAACTGATAAATAGTTGGATGTGGGTATAGGTATGTTTACCATCCTTTCTTTATCAGTGCATGCTCTATTTGATTTGGGTGCATCCTTGTAGTTCGTGTCCACTACATTTGTTGCTAGAGATGAACTATTATGATCTACTAGCATATCGATATCTGTGATGTTACCCTTGAGGGATAGGATGAAATGCACTATACTCTACTCAAAGGTAGCCTTAGTAATAAGTGGGGTAGACTTTCTAGTGGACGTGGTCGAAATGGATTTATGGTAATTCAATGCCATATTGGGAATGGAAATGCTTGGGAGATACCATATAGTGATCGACTGTGCTCAAGAGAATTTGGTGTTATGGGACCAGAAGGGTATTAGGGTTTTCTATAGAAAGACCAAGCCCAAGCCCACCACCAAAGTGGTGTCTGCCATCACAATACACACCTTGGTCCATAAAGGGTACCCGATGTACTTATGCATCATCTAAGAACTGAATAAGGATTTAAAGGACTTGAGAGACATTCCAATGGTTTAGGACTTTCCTAATGTGTTCCCAAAGGAGATTACGGGTATACCCCTAGTATGTAAATTTGACTTCACTATTGATCTCATATTAGGGGCTGACCAGTTTTAAGGGACCCTTATAATATGGCACTAATATAGCTGAAAGAGCTTAGGACTTAGTTAGAAGTGTTATTGGACCAAGGATATATTTGACTGAGTGTGCTGTCAAGCGAAGCACCAGTCCTATTTGTGAAGAAGAAAGATGAGAGTCTCCATTTCTACAATGATTATAGTGGGCTAAATAAGTTGAAAGTGAAAATTTGATATTCGCTTCTAAGGATCCATGACCTCTTCCACTAGCTACGAGGTGCCACATTCTTCTCTAAGGTTGACCTAAGGTCTGGATACCACTAATTATGTATAGCAGATGCCAACATCATGAAGATAGCATTCCAAACTCGGTATGGACACTATGAGTTCATGATGATATCTTTTTGACTCACCAATGCCCTTGTTATTTTTATGGATTTGATGACAAGGATCTTCAAACCATTCCTTAACTAGTTCATGGTGGTATTCATTGATGATATCTTGGTATACTCCCGAAGAAAATGATCAACACTTCTACACTATTCTACCCCTTTTGTAGGAAAATTTCTTGTGCGTAAAACTATCCAAGTGTGCATTCTAGATTCCTAAGGCTACCTTTATTGGGAACATAGTATCAGATAAGGGAGTAGCTATTGACCTGGCAAAGATAGTGGCAGTCATAGAATGGAAGCCTCCCATGAATGTATCAAAAGTTTACAGCTTTTTTCTGGCCAAATATTACCTATGCTTCTTGTAGAAATTTTTGAGAATTACCCGTCCTCTAACTAACTTTCTGAAGAAGACCACCTAGTTCCAATGGGATGAGTCTTGTGATGAGGCATTCTAGGATCTAAAGGGACAATTGACCACAACACATGTCCTGATCCTACAAGAGGGTTTTGAGGGATTTGAGGTCTATAGTGACCCATCCAAGCATGGGTTAGGTTTGCATTAATGCAGAATGGTAAAGTGGTCACTTACACCTCTTATTAATTGAAGTGGCTTGAATAGAAATATCAGACTCTTGATTTGGAGCTACCTGTAGAAGTATCCAAGAACGACTTAGGTTTGTATTGATGTAGAATGGTAAAGTGGTCACTTATGCCTCCTACCAATTGAAGTGGACTGAATAGAAGTATCTGACTTATAATTTGGAGCTAGCTATAGTAGTTTTCACACTAAAGATCTAGAGGTACTAACGACAGGGGACCAAGGGTAAGTTCTTCACTGATCATAAGAGCCTCAAATATATATTCACACAAAAATATTTAAATATGAGACAAAGGAGGTAGTTGTACTGGCAAAGGAATATGACGTAGAGTTGAATTAACATGAGGGCAAAGCCAAAGTGGTTGTAAATGCCTTAAGCAGAAAGACCACATACTTTTTGAATGCTTGTGCGGTAGCTAACTGAATGCTGGGCTAGTTGTATGATATGGAAATAAAGCCAACCCAGCAAGGTGACCTCTAGGTATGCATGTGTGCCTTGATGACAACCCCTATAGTGCTTGAGTAGATCCACACTAGGAAGCCTAGAGATGCCAAACTTGATAGGGTATGCCAATATATACGAGAAGGATGGGATGATGGGTTTCAGATATACAAGGACAATAGCTTTTACTACAAGGGTCGTTGGTGTGTACCATAGGGTTTCGCAGATTTGGAGCACTGAATCTTAGAGGAGGGACACCATACATCCTACTCCATCCACCTAGGAGGTGAAAAGTTGTACATGGATCTTAAGAAGATATACTGGTGGCCCCCTTTGAAACATGAGGTAATTGAATTTGTATTGCAATGTTTAACTTGTTAGAAGGTCAAGATTGAGCATTGCAAACCTACAGGGCTACTCTAGCCTATAGAAGTGCCAAGATTGAAATGAGACTAGATCTCTATGAACTATATCAGTGGGTTACCTAGGACATGTAGCAGCTGTGATGCTATTTGGGTCATTGTGTATAAATTAACCAAGTAGAAAACATTAATAATTATGAATTCGACTTAGAGTATGGAATAGCTGGCTAGTACCTATATGAAATTTGTGGTTAGCCTACACGGGGTGCCTAAGGAAATATTATCTTTGACAGGGACTCCAAGTTCCTCTCCTACTTTTGAGGAACGTTACAAGAGGTATTGGGAACAAAATTGAAGATGAGTGTAGTTTTCATCCAACTATAGATGGGAAGATAAGAAGACATGTTATGAGCCTGTGCGTTAGACTTCTAGGGTTGCTGGGAATATCGTATGTACATAATAGAGTTCTATGACAACAACAACTACCATGCAAACATAGGGATGTAACCCTTCGAAGAGTTGTATGGACAAAAGTGTAGGACTCCCTTGTGGTGGAATGACATCATCAATACAGTGATAATGGGACCCTAGTTAATTGGAGAGATGACTTGACAAATCTGTCAAATTCAGGATAGAATGAGAGCCACTTAGAGTCGATAAAAGAGCTATGCCAATTGGAAGTGCCATTGTGGAAACTTTGAGGTTGGAGAAGTGTTGTTGAGGGTCTCCCTCACCAAAAGAGTGTAGAGGTTGGGTAAGCGAGGCAAGCTAAAGCTGAGCTCGAGGTACATTGGACCCTACGAGATTCTGGACAAGGTTATGGAGGTTGCTTATCAGTTAGCACTCCCACCAGAGTTAGCACAAGTTCGCAAGGTGTTTCATGTCTAAAAGTTATAGAAGTACATTGCTGATTCTTCCTATGTGATCCAACTCGATGAGGTTGAGTTTGAAAGCTCTCTGGCCTACAAAGAGAGACCTGTGTGGATCCTCGATACCAAGCTCCGGTAGACCCCAAGTGTAGTCTCACTCTTAAAGTTTATTTAAAGCCACCATGGGATAGAGGAAGCGACTTGGGAATTCAAGAAGGAAAAGCATGAGGCGTATCCAGAACTCTTTTCTTTAGGTGAATGATGCATTAACATAGTGAGTTGTCCTAAGACCGCCTTGCCCCTCATCTCCTATTTCTCTACTCCCTGGTTAAGCGAGTGCCTTTAGGGATAAAGTCTTCCTTTAAGGAGGTAGTGATATAATACTCCAAACTTTTTTTAGGAATACAAGATAAAGTAATGAGTTATTGAATATATCTAAAATATACACACCCTTTATAACAATAATAATACCAATTATGACAATAAAAAAATGACACAAAAAAATTATTAATCAAAAGTTATTTTCATTAAGTTATATAAAATAAATTATTGATAAATTATGGTAATTTCAAAATTAATGAAAGTTATTTTAATTATTTTAATTTTTACCCATAAATTCTCAAAAACCAAAAACACCCAACCTTACCTCTTTTCCTTTTTCATTTTTTCTTTCATCTTTTTCTTTTTCTTTCTCTCTCTTTTCTTTCTTTATCTTCTTCTTTCTCATCCACCTGAGCTATGACCCAATAGTCCCAAAGGCACATGCCTGTCTCTCCAACCCCCTTTTTTCTCTTCTTTTTCCCTTAACCGGCCCAAGCCGTTATATTTTTTTCTCTCTCTTTCCTCAAGCTACAATCCAAATGCACGCCCCCTTATCTTTCCCTTTCTCTCCCTCTTTTCCCTCTTTTCCCCTTCCACCCTCACCCTTAACTTGCACTGAACCTCACTCCCACTATGGTTTCACTACTTCCCCTACCTAGTCCCCTCTCCTATTTCCTTTTTTGACCACATAGGGTATGTAGCTGGCATGACTCTACAAGATCTCCCTTGCACACCTTCTTCCCCTACCCACACCTTGTCATCTGCAAAATCCCCCTGGCATGCATACCGCCGACTGCCACCCACCTACCCCTAATTATCCTCTTATTTCCTTCATCTTTACCCTATTTTCCCATGCCTATAAAAGCCCCTCCCATGCCCTCCTTCTCCTCTTCCTTTCTGCCTAACCTTCCCTACCTCTCCTTCTCTTTTCATGATTTCAAACGCCGCCTGCTACCCTAGCTCCATCCCATCCTCTTCCCTACACCTCCCTACACACACAACCTCTTCCCTTCCCTTCCTTTCCAATCCCCAACAGGCATTGTGGATAATTCAAGCTTCCCTTTGCGCCACCAGGCACCACCAACATAATCTCATTCCACCACCAGCACCAGCCATACCTTTCTCCCTACCCTCCCTTCATGAATAGGAAGGTCTCCCCTACTACATACCTCCTCCACTGCCCCATCTTCCCCTCCATTTCTTCCCCTTTCCTCCCTTTCTCTCTAGCACTACCGTAAGCACCACTACCACCACTGTCACAAGACCACCACCTCATCCACTAGCCCATCGTGCCAGCACCTCCACCCCATAAGAAACCCTACTTTACTCCTTCTTCCAACCCCCAAAAGCCTCTTCCTTGAATCACCACCACCACATCCACCATGCCACCCTCACCTACCCTTGTCTATTCTAGTGACATCGTCCCCCTTCCTTACTTATTTTAAGTATTTTATATTAATATCTACTACTACTACTACTACTACTACTACTACTACTACTACTACTTCTACTACTACTATTTTGGTTAAGAAAATAGGAAAAAAGGAAAAAGTGTAGCAAAGGAGTAAAATAGCTAAGTGGGTGTTCTCATTTTAGGTATTGAATTAGTAATCCCTTGTGAGGAGGCATAGGATCTCATTGCTTCAATGCCAGAGTCTACTAGGTAAGGATATAGTTATGTTAGGTTTATGCTTATGTGTCTTGGTTGTGGAATAAGTGTGATTGTATGAAATGTGTATATATGTATGTGTGATTTAAGTGTGTTTTGCACCTTGGTTTGTAAGGACCAAAGGTAATGATGTGTGTGGCCATCAATGCTTGTTTTTGTATGTGTTTGCTAAGTCTTATCATGGGTTGATGTGAGTCTTGTGTATTGTTAAATAATAATATATTTATACCAAGGTGTCTTAGGTGGGGCTTGGATGGCCAAGGAAAATAAAATAAAATAATGAGGGATAGAGTAAGTACAATGTTCAATGGGAGTGTTCTAACTATCCCTTTAAATAATATGGAGAAATGAAAAGGGGTATTAATTATAATATGGGTTAGGGTAAAAACTTTGCATAGGGAGAGTAGGCCTTGCATGGGGATAAGATCAACTTGGAAAAAATTTGTTTGGTGGTTAACCAAGGGGAGGAGATTTTGTTACGGGTAGTTGGTTGACTTGGGGGATTTTTGGTATATGGGAAGATGGGAAAGTGTGCGGGGACATAAATTAGGGTTTCGGGGGTCAACCTTAGGGATAGGGTGTATTAAAGGGGAGAAGTTGAGGGAGTTAGGTTGTACATCAGGGTTGTGATGAGGGGTATACCATATGGAGGGCATGGGTCCAGTTGAATGGAGGGTGGAGTTGTATAAGAAAGAGGGTGTGAAAATAAAGGAGACATTATGGTTTTCAAGGGTGTCCATTTTGAAGGTCGTCATCACATGTGGGAGTGGAGGGAGTTCGGCTGCAAGATTTTAACAAAAGGGTGAGTATGGTGGCATGTACTTGAATTGTGGAAGCTTAGGGCTAAGTAAGAAGAGGAGGAGAGGCTAAAGCCACGTAGGCCAGATTAGGGTTTCGAGGGGGAAACCCTAGTGGTCGATGGAGATCATAAATGGGAAAAAAAGGAGAGCTAGCCATGACCCATGAGTATGAGGTTTCTAGGGGCACAATTGGGTTGGTGGATAATGTTGGAGGCTCTAGGGATCATCGGAGAGTGTGGATATCCCTAGTTGAGGGATTAGGGTTATGAATTCTAGGAAAAGACAATACCCTTTAATCCTTTTAGAGTGATAATACCATAGAATTATAGGAAAAAGACAATACATAAATAAAGGCTTACGAATAATACATTTTCTGTACAACAAAAATATCTAAAACACATTAAGGACATAAGAGTTTAAATAAAAATTGATCACAAAAGTACACATAATGGTGCGACACTAGTTTTCCCATACACTCACCCCTTCCACAAAATATTATAAAAAAGGGTTATAGGAGTAATGACCTTCACTCCCTTAGTGTATCTAAATGTTTGGACGATGCTCCTAAAAATCCTTCAATCACTACATGCAACACATGTACTCCTCTAAAAAGGGATAGTATTAGTTTGACTTGTTAGTACTAAGTAAATCACACTGCCTTTGAAGTGGTAGCATACCCACATTGCACGTAACATACAAATAATATTAATTATAACTAAAAGCATACAACAAAATGCAATAATGACATCAAAATGAAATGATCCCACATTTCAATCAATGACTTTAATCAAATTAAAACCTTGGTAAGGGCATAAGAAAGACATGCTATGAGATGTATAAAATTTCAATATATCATCAAATCCTATTCCGTATATAATATAGTATTTGTTTGATATCACTAGATGGTTTAGCCTTTATAAACCAATCCTAATCTAATTATTATGGATGAATTATGTTGGGTGTATAATCCAATTATATTAGTTAGTAATCACATCTTGAGTGGAATATAATACCAAATCCAAGACTATGATTGTCAAGGAGGTGTTACCAAATCAAATTACTTAAGGGTAGAGCTTGCTAAGGAAGCAACGCAACATATCAGTTGCCCACACTAAACCTCAATTACTAAGTCCTTAAGTACCCATACCTTCCATAGGGTGTATGGAATAACTATTGAGAAAAAGTAGGCCCTTTGACCTAAAGTTCTAACTATGCACATGGGGGCCTACTTCAAGGCACGAGATCCCTTTGCAACTCAAGTCTTCCTCTTTAAGTGATTTGTGTCTTATTTAACTCAATGTTATTATTGAAATATACTAAGGTCCACAAGAATAACAATTTAGCCAATAGTCAATGAAATCAGAGGACCATGAGGGTCTCCATAATAAATCAATAAAAAAATTTCAAATCTAAAAGGACCACATGAGTCACAACATATTGAAGCCAACACAACCTCGGGTTAGGTATCATACCCTAAGCCCAAAGTAATTATTTAATTCCATTCAGCTTAGTCCCTTTCATTTGGTTAGTTCTAATTTATTAGAAGGCCAACTCTTAAGTAAAATAGTTTAATTATTCACCTTAAGACATGTTCCTTTTCATAATGACCAAAATTTCCTCTAGATTCTAATCACCACATTTTTACCCACTTTATTACCGAATTTATTTTTATTGGATATTTGTCATGAAAAGGTTAAACTATATTAATTAAAAATAATTATATATAAGAAGATTTCATATTACGACAAAAGGCAATATTACTTCTAAGCATGGTCTTAATACGATACATATTTCGAACCCTATCATGATATTCTAGCATATTATAATATTCACACTAACTCCTCATAAAAAAATTTTAGATATTAATTTGTCATGTTTTAGGAGCATAAATAGTATTAAAATTTACATTTCTACTCCTAAAACATGCGATACAAAATAATCATATGTTAATTCTATTTATGCTCTAAACGAACATGTCATACCTCTAAATCCATCTAAAATTTACAAAGGATAGTTTAACTCATGTGTATGTTTAACATACAGAAACAAAAAAAATTATAATTTAGTGCTAACCCTAGACATGCATATTGTTTTTAGTCATAACTCATATTTAACTCATGTCACACACCCGAAGCATATCTCCTAAATTTTGAATAGTGTGCCCAGTCTGATAGTCTATAACCACAAGGAAAGTAGTACTCATCTTTAGCTATGTCCTGAAAGCTAGTTGCAATTTCTACTAGAAGTGCGGTAATAATATGGAATCTTAGTTTAGCACAGTGTCCGTGGGCACACCATGTTACTCCACCACATTCTTCTTGTAAGTAGTAGCCATCTACTCCATACTTCAAGTCAACTTCATCTATATGAATACTAATGGTTTAGTTAATGAGTAACTACTACCTAGATCTAATCTAAACCACTACAAGTCCTTAGTAATCCAACCACAAAGTCCATTAACATGCTATCCCATTTCCATTTAGGAACCTCCTATGGCTGAACTAACCCTATCAAATGCTTGTGTTGAACCTTGAATTTCTAACACGTCAAGCATCTAGATACAAAGTCTAAAACCTCCCACTCCATAAGGGGCCACCAATAGATCCTGTTTAAGTCATCATACAACTTATCCCCTATAGGATGGATGGGTAAAGCACATGATGACCCTCCTCTAGAATCTTCCTCTTAATCTCCCCATAGCTCTATGTAATGTATCAAATTCCTCTAAAACAAATACTACCATCCTCAAAAACTTGGAATCCCAATACTCTTCCTCTAACATATCTTGCTTTATCCTCTCGAGCATGACATCTCTTAACTGACTTACTTGAATCTCATCAAAGATGGTTGGTGTGATTGTGAGAGCGCTCATCCTTGTCTCAAGATCCCCAAACCCAATGATCTCTATCCCCAAATAATCAATATCTTACCAAAATCTATCTGAAAATAATAGTGAAACTAAGGAGTGTGAAGTATTTTCCTACTAAGAGTATCAGTTATAGCATTAACCTTACCCATATAGTAGGTCAACTCTAAATTATAGTCCTTAGGGATATAAATGAGCCAAGTTGGGATAGCCGAACACCCCTGGGCTTAGGTTTGACTCATTTAACGAAAAAAAAACCTAAAATAAAGCTCAGGATTGACTCATTTAATTAAATAAATGAGTTGAGCCAAACCGAGCTCATGAGCCAAAGCCATAAAATGAATCAAGCCTCACTTTTTTTTAGCTCAGACTTAACTCATTTAATAAATAAGCCCAAAAGTGAGGCTTAGGCTTAGCTCATTTAAATAAATGAATAAGCTAAAATAAGCTTTTAATGAGCTTAGCTAAGCTAAATACCAAGCTAGCTCAACTCATTTACAACCTTAGTCTTTAACCAAATCCAACCATCTTTTTTGTCTCATGTTCAACTCACATTTTTCCATATAGAACTTACACTACACTCTATATATGTAATGTTTCCATATCTTTAATTTGAAAACCACTATAACTAGCTAAAGACCAAACTTGGATGCATCATTACCCTCTTGTGTTACATCAACACACACCCAAGAACAAACTTGGATGCATCAATTCACACTTCAAATCCCTCTTCACCCAATAATAAAGTAAGAACTAGAGTTGAAGTTAGCCTCCTCTTAAGCTCCTCAAGTGCCTTAGTGCACTTGTCATCCTAATGAAATTACAATGTCTTCTTCAACAAGGTAGTTAATGGACGAGCAATTCTAGAAAAATCCTAGATGAATCATCCATAATATCCTATCAATCATAGAAAATTATATACCTCATTAACATTCATCGGAGCTAGCCACTTTGATACGGCTTAGATCTTCAAAGGATCCACTTACATGCTCTCCTTTATGATGGCATAACAAAGGAAGGCTACCTCATCTAGCTAAAACTCATATTTCGAGTGATTAGTATACAACTGATGGGTTCTTAATAATGCCAAAGTCTACCTGAGGTGCTGATCGTGTTCCTCACAAGCCTTAGAGTAAATCAAGATATCATCAATGAAGACCACAACTAATTGATTAAGTTTTCAATGGAAGATGTAGTTCTTGAGAGCCATGAGTAGCACTGGCAAATTTTTGAGTCCAAAGGACATGATGGTGAATTCATAATGGCCATATCTCATCCTAAAAGTTGTCTTCAATATGTCCTTTTCAATAATCTTCAACTGATGATACCTCAATGTAAGATATATCTCTAAAAACACTATATCCCCACACAACTAATCAAAAATATCATCAATCTAAGGTAAAGGATAACGGTTCTTCACCGTAACTTGGTTCAATCCTTGGTAGTTGATGTAGAATCTCAACCCACTATCTTTTTCCCTCACAAAAAGAACTAGTGCTCCCCAAGGTGATACACTCAGTTGAATGCACCCATTCTCCAATAACTTCTCTAATTGAGTGCTTAACTCTACCATCTTTGTTAGCGCTAAGCAATAGGGCAGATTCAACACAAGCTCTATCCCTAGTAGAAGGCTTGTCGTAAAGTCTATCTCATACGATGGCGCCATACACGAGATTTCATCAAGAAATACATTTGGAAACTCTTGTACCATTGAGATACTCTCAATTAATGGATTCTCAATTCCCATATCTTGAACATTTTGTAGGTAAAGTTGATACCCTTTCCATACCAACATGCTAAGAACAATCACAGATACCAACCTTACTGAGGACCTAGGCTTGCATCTTTGGTTAGAGACCCTAACACTCTTTGGTCCATTAAGAACCACACGCTTTTGTGTATAATCGATCATAGATTAATATCTTAAAAGCATATACATATAAGGATTACATTGAACTCATGAATTTCAAGCTCTATGAGGTATACTGAAAGCTCGGTATGCTAATGATTAAAGCCACATCTCTATACAGTATAGTACATGTAATTCTATCCTCAGATGGGAGCACAACATAAGTCTCTATCCTCTCAAAAGGAATCATAGCCGTCCTAGGTATGAAAGTAGTAGACACAAGGGAGTGTGAAGCATCCAAGTTCAATAACACTTAAGTAGGAAGGGAAGAAACCATGAACATAATTGTGATGACATTTTCCTACTTATCAACCTCTGAATCACTCATCACAGTTAGGCGACTACTTGGAGGTGGTTTTGCAGCACTACCTAAACATTGCCCTTGTTGAAAAGCATGGGGCCTTTCAATCCTCTACTTTGGAGGAGTCCTACTAGCTCCATTATCTGTCGACTTAGCTTCTGAACTGGCAAAGTCTAGACCATTATACCCTATGAATGTGCCTACCCTTGCAAACTACCCTTAATGGTGTGACACTCAAACTAATGGTGCCCCATCTGACCACAACCATGACACTAAAATAAATGCCTAGCATAATCCTTCCTTAGGTAGTTCTTACCACACTATTGAAAAATGAAATGCCTCATAACTAATTGATTCAATTTCCCTCCATAGCGGGGTACCATCCCTGACCAATAACTACCTAAGACTTGGAACCTCCTCTCTCCCCCTTGGAGCTAGCCACCCAATCTATGCTTGGCGCCTGACTAGGCACTACATGCCTTTGTGATCATTGATGCCTCCAAATCATAGTTGTACATGGTCTGTATGTCCTATGCACAAGTCCCCACCAACATCTCTTAAAGTCTCAGACTCGGCCATAACTGAAATCTATGAACTTTCATCCTTTGGTTAGCACTAACCTATAAAAAAAAGCTAACTAAGTCTAAATAAAGGTTGTGGTACTCCTCCACCATACAAGTGGCCTAATGCAATGCCACGAATTCATCGTATTTTGATATCCTTAAGAGATTAGGTGCAATACCCCACTTTTTTTTAAAAAAAATAACCTTAATGATAAATTAATGCTCGTATGATTAGTTATAATTATTATTTTAAGAGGTTTAATATTAAAAGTGGTATTATTATTTATACTATTATGAAGTTTTAAATATAAATTTAATTAGGATTTTTTTGATAGAAATTGGGTTATTTAATTTAATCCTAATTATACATGTAAATATTATCCTAAATTAATTTACAAATAATCTTTTGATCCATAACCTAAAAAAATACATTTTTAAATTTTATTCTCGATTATTTTACTCTTTCTAACCCTTTTTAAACCTATGCTAATTCAGATTATTTTTCTTGAATTATTTTCTACTTGGTACCCTAAACTATCAAAATTAAACCTAAAAATAAAATAAAATCTACCTACCATGTTATCACCCAACCCATTGCATTAGCCACTATTCTCCTCTTCTTGTGCAGCTCGTTACCTAGCCCTACAACAACTACCAATCACTATCAACTAACAAGCTAACTCCCGTAGAACCATCACCTAGCCCTTGCACCACCCTACCTACAGAAAATTCCCTTCCTACACTACCAACCCCTAATCGAGCCACCACTACCACCAACCACTATTGATAGTGCTACCTCATCACCACCACCAAACCACTACCCTATTCCCTTTCTCTATTCTCTTATCCTCGTTTGGTCCCAACCACCATCACCCTTCACCAAGAAAAACAACCATTATCCTCCTCTCTACCCTAATTAGTCTGCCTAGCCAACTAAGCCTATCCATCGAGCGACCTTGCTCAAGAAACCACACAGCCTACACTACCATAACCAAATAGTAAACACCACACCGCTAGCCATTGGGTAACCCAGCGAGCCAGAGTTGATCACCACCACGCCCCACTACCTCTACCAACAACCAACACCACTACAGCCAACAACCTCCACCCCATGAGCTGGCATCTCCCCTACCTCACCCTTGCAGCCCTCTACCGACAAGCACCAGTGCCCCCAATGTGCATGCAAACCACAAGCTGCATGTATCTTATAATGTTTTAGTATATATATTAAATTTAAGTGTATTTTGGTAATTTTAAATAATAAATATTTAATTATTTTAATTATTATTTTACTTGATAGAGATTAATTTTGTAATTTTGGTATTATTTTTAGGTATAAAAGGTTGATTAGCGGGATCTGATACCTTTAGTAAGATATCATTATTTTTGCATTTTTTTACTAGAATTTAGGTAACCATTATACTCTACTAAAATAATAAATATTGCATAATAAAACATTAGGGTTTTTAGTATATGAAATATGTTAAGCATGATTTATTTCAATATAAGTAAGTGTTAATTATTATTATCATAGAAATGGATAAAACGAGCATGTTATCTAATATAAATTATGTCGGGTATGAAAGTATGATTAAAATGAATCTAATGATGGAAAAATACTTTTTATGATAATTATGTAAAATATAATTGGTTGATCTTACTTAGATATAATTATGGAACAATTATTATAGATATGTACCCTAAGAGCAATTTAGTCATTTTTATGTATTATAATATTTATCCTAAAAATCATGTCTAATATGTATTAGCTATTGTTAAGTATGTGAGTGTATGTTTTGGATGGATTAAAGGTGCGAAAAAGGATTCTATATACAAAATTATGTATAAGGGCAAAATGGTCATTTGACATAACTGATAATTTAAATCACATAAGGAATAATTTATTTATGGTGTTTTAGCCTTTTCATGATAAATGAATAAATAAAATGGAATTAGTATTTTAAGTAGATGATAATGTGGAAATTTTAGTCTTAAGGGTATTTTGGTCTTTTTCGACCTAAAGTGTCCATATGTGAATAATTGAGCCCAGGATGACCTTAGTATGTTTTAATGTTGGCCTCAATATTGACCTTGAATATGGTTATCTTAGATGATTGGAAATAAACGAAAAAGGGTTATGTATGGAAATAGGATTTATCTGTATTGTATATGATTTCATGGTCACCTTAATAAAATACAAATTCTTAAAATAAAAGACCTCAAGATCAGGAATAATGGCTCCTTAGGAGCCACTACCCTAAGTACATGGTTTAGCCCATGACTAATATGATGGATTTTTGACGGTGTATCTTAGTGCCCTAGTCAGGCCCTATATCTTACTCTATTCTATTATTTGAATTGATAGGGGGTATGCATACTTATGGATTAAGTGTTCTTATCGGTAGGGTATTGTGTTTCATTCGTGTACTAGTGCGACTAGGGTACCTTTACATCCTTGAGTTAATTGTCGGTAGGGCACTGTGTTACCTTGTTGCACTAGTATGACTAGAGTACCTTTGTGCCTTCAGGTTGATTGATCTCCCCTTGAGAAAGTAAATAAAAATGAAAATGATATGATTTGACTGAAATAATGATTATTGAATTTTTAGATTTTTCGGTAGCAGCCTTCGTGACTACCTAAGGTTTCGGTAGTAGAATTTGTGCCTACTTGTGGTTATGGTAGTAGTCTTCGTGCCTACCTATTGTTTTGGTAGCAGCCTTTGTACCTACTTGTGGTGTTAGTAGTAGTCTTTGGTCCTACCTATAGAATATGGTTTCGGTGGTAGCTTTTGTTCCTACTTATGGTTTTGGTAGTATCCTTCGTGCTTACCTGTGGATTCAGTAGTATCCTTTGTGGCTACCTAAGGTTTCCTATTATTTTGGTAGGAATCTTTGTGCCTCCCTGTGGTTTCAGTAGCAGCCTTCGTACCTACCTATGTTGGTATTATGTGTGTGAGCGTACGTGTGATGTTATGGATTTTTATTATGCTATACCTATGAGTATACATGTGATGTTATGGATTTTATTATGCTATATATGTAAGTATACCTGGGATGATATAGATCTTAGTATATTATACCTATGAACATACCTGTGATGTATGTAATTGGTTGGGATTTATGATGAAAAATGAATTATGCCGCGAAGGTTAAAATTATGGTGTAGAGTTGGATTTTAATTATTACTTTAGAGAGTATCTTTAGGATGTTCATTAATAAGTTCAATTGTTTTAGATGAATAAATATGAGTAGCATGTGACCTTGATTGAATATGATTACCTAAATGATTAGTGTATCTTAATGGTGGTATGTATATTTTTATGTCTTATACCATGTTAGTTGAATGCCTTGTATGTGTTCCAAGCTATTTTATCATATTAGTTTGGTATAAAGGGTTTCTCAATACCATAGTACTAAAGGGTTCATTCTTATGGGCCCTTACCTATTCAATGGGAAGTGAACTTTATAGGTTAGCCTCCGAGTTCAGTTAAATGCTGGTAGTTTGGATTTGAGAGCGTATGACTATCCGGTGTTTTTGTTGCTATCGTATTTTTTGTTGTATTTGGGACCCTTATGCCCTCCTGTAATTTTTCTCTTGAGTTTTGTAAACTACGGATATTGTTTTTAATTAGCATGATATTTATCACATTCTATCTATTCTGATTTCTATAATCATGTTATTAATTTACATGGAGTAATGATTTCAGCCTTAACACTTGGTAAGAGAATGATAGAGGAAACTGGACTTGTACCAAGTGTGGCGGTAACACCCTTTATTTTTATTGTTTTAGCTTCTACGCTTAACTTTGCAAATAAAAATTTTTAGTTGTAATTTTGGGGTGCTACAAGTTGGTTAGCTTTTGGCTATTGAGAATCGGGTTTTGGTTAGAGATTTGATTCTCACGATCTTAAATGGTTTAACCAAAAAATGTATTTTCCTTCCTTCAGTGATTTTAAACCCGAATTAGTCATATGAGTATTTGCGTGTGGGTAAACTGAGTGGTATTTGAATTGTGCTTATGTGTTATGTGCTAGTAAGATAGGACCTTGCTTAACATGTTTTATGTTTTATAGCTTGTTCAACATGGTCTTGAATGGACTTGTAGGCCATTTAGAAAGTGCATTTGAGGCTTTCATGGAGTTTGTTCAGTGTCTGCCTCTGTCTCAACCTCAACCTCTACTACCTTTGTATCACCCATAGCAGGGTATTTGAGAGGATTGACTTTAGAGAGTTTTGAATCATTATCCACCGACATATGCCGAAGAAGAAGACCCCATTATTGTAGAAGGATGGATTGGGGATTTTGATAGGACATTTGAAGTAGTTGATTATCTGAAAGAGAAAAAGGTTAGCATAGCCACATATTTTCTTTGAGGACCAGCAAATGCCTGGTGGGTAGGTTTTGTGTTTAAAGAGGATAGCCAATATCTTGGGAAGACTTTAAGATAACACTTTGTACATATTTCTATGCTAAGAGTCTCAAAAAGGGAAAGCTCAAGGAGTTTATGCAGTTGACTCAGCGAAGTTTGATAGTGCAAGAGTGCCGAGCGTGTTTTATAGAGTTGCTGATGTTTGATCCAGGCATAGCCGCTAGTGAGGCTAGTGTTATCTTCCAGTTCAATCAAGGACTCCATTTTAGCATCTGGAAGATGATGGTACAATACCTTTCCATGAATTGGTTACATTGTATGAGTGGGCATGTGCAGCCGACACTTTGGTTCAGGAGTAGACTTCAATTTTGGGAAAGAGGAAACCCGATGTGTAGGATTCCAGAGGAAAGAGTCAGCACCATAAAGCTAGAGTTTCTAGCATTTAGCATTAGACTTCTAGTCAATGCCGAAATGGTTAGAATGGTTCCTGTAACAGGGCTAGTGAGATACAACTTGACACTACCATTGTCGCCATTACAAACAAGATCACAGGAGCTTTGAGTGCTACAACACGCCCTACAACAATGTTCAGTAGGACCTAATGTTTGGAGCTATCTAGTTGGCCAACCCAGCAGAAGTAGATCAATAAGTGCTAGACCCTAGTGTTTCTCCTTCCGGTATGCCACCACCTCTTCCTCAGTTGATCCGAGTTGTTGGTTTCATGCTTTGCATGTTTTTGTGGCATTTTCTTGTTAGTAAGGTTTTCTATTTTTAAGGGGGTGGTTTCTCCCCCAGGTACCTTGTGTATCCTAGCACGTTTTCAAGTAGTTTGGTGTAGAATTCAGGGACAAAGTCTGTTTTTAAGGGGCTAGTGTTATAATACCACATTTTTTTAATAAAAAAACTTAATTATAAATTAAGAATCATATGATTAGTTATAATTATTATTTTAAGAGGTTTAATATTAAAATTGGCATTATAATTTATATTATTATGACGGTTTAAGTATAAATTAATCAGGTTAAAATTTTGATAGAATTTGGATTATTTAATTTAATCCTAGCTAAACCCATAAATCTTTTGATCTGTATCCCAAAAAAATAATTTTATAAAATTTATTCCCTATTATTTTACTCTTTCTAACAATTTTTAAACCTATCCTAATCTGGATTATTTTTTTCGAATTCTTTTACTATCCGCTACCCTAATCTATCCAAATTAAACTTAAAAATCAAATAAAATTTACCTACTTTATCCTACCATTTTTACTTGACTAACTTACCTGTTGCTTGCCCCAATCTCCTCCTCCAATCACTCTCCCTATCTCCCTCATTTTCTCACTTCACTTAGCCCTCTGCATTTATATATACATGTGCAAACAACACTCTACCCAACCCCCCTTCTCTTTGATTTGTTCGGATTTCCCAACTCCCATTCTGCCTCGTACATTTACCCCTAGCTCCAATCAACTAAAACAAATCCCCCTACATTATATATATACACACGCACCACACACCATGCACCACACCTCCCTTTCCTATAGCACCCAACCCATCATAGTCCCCTACCCCCTTCCTTTCTCTACCCCTTTGACCCCCAACGCAATTCCCAACTGCAACCCATCACCACCATCACCAACCTTCCACCCCTTCCCTCTATCTCTATTTTGCTCCAATTTTTCTAGCCCAACCACCACCATTTTGTGCAACCCTAGCCCAGGCCTTCCCCGTCTAGCCAACACTCTTGCAACAACCTCGCTCATCTGCATTTTCTTCATCCATTAATAAACCCACCTCAACCATCCTCCTATCCCTTGCCCTGCCATTTTTGACCCTACACCCAGCAATCCTGATCGCACACAGCACCCAACCCATCACACCAGGCACCATTCTCCTCCTCCTATACAGCCCATTGCCTAGCCCTACAGCAACCGCCTACCACCACCGACTACTAAGCCAACCCCTTCAAAACATCACCTAGTCCTTGCATTACCCTGTCTGCAGCCAATTCCCTTACTCTGTTGCTAATCCTCAACCAAGCCACCACTACCCCTTGCCATAGCACCACTCTATCACTACCACCGAACTACTACCCTCTTCCCCTTCTCTCGTCTCTCGGCATCATTTTGTCCTAACCACCATCACCCCTCCCCAAGCCAAAAAACCCTCATCCCCCTCTCTACCCTAGTCAGTCTGCCTAGCTAACTAAGCCTCTCCATCGAGCCACTTTGCTCGAGTAACCACACAGCCTACACCACCTTTACCAAATAGTAACTACCACACCACCAGCCATCGAGTAACCTAGCAAGCCAGCGCCAATCACCACCACCCCCACTACCTTTACTAGTAGCCAACACCACTACAACCACCAACCTTCACTCCATCGGCTGCCATCTCCCCCTACCTCACCCTTGTAGCCCTCCACCAACAAGCAGATACCCTCCTCCCCCTATACATGCAGTCCTCACGCTGCATATGCAACGTGTGTGAATTGTCTAGCTTATAATATTTTGGTATATATATTAAATGTATGGTTATTTTCGTAATTTTTTAAAAATAAAAATATTATTATTTTAATTACTATTTTACATGATAGCTATTAATTTGGTAATTCTGGTATTATTTTATATATAAAAGGTTGATTAGCGTGATCCAATAACTTTAGTAGGATATTGCTATTTTTAATTTTTTTTTGCTGGAATTGAGATAGTTGTTATACTCTAGTAAAATAATATATATTGTATAATAGCACATTAGGGTGTTTAGTGTATAAAATATGTTAAGCATAACTTATTTGGATATAATTATGTGTTAATTATTATTATCATGAAAATGGATAAAACGAGCATGTTATTTGATATAAATTATGTCGGGTATAAAAGTATAATTAAAATGATTCTAATGATGGGAAAATAATTTGAATGAAAATTATGGATAAAAAAATAGGTTGAGTATACTTAGATGTAATTATGGAATAATTATTTTAGATGTGTACCCTAGGGACAATTTAGTCATTTTTGTGTATTATGATATTTATCCTAAAAAATCATGTGTAATATGTATTAGTTGCTGTTGAGTATGTGAGTATGTGTTTTGGATGGATTAAAGGTGCGGAAAATAATTTTATGTGCAAAATTATGTATAAGGGAAAAATGGTCATATGACATATCTAATAACTTAAATCACATAAGGAATAATCTATTTATGGTGTTTTAGCCTTTTCATAACAAATGAATAAATAAAATAATATTTGTATTTTAAATATATGATAATCTAAGAATTTTGGTTTTTAGAGTATTTTGGTCTTTTCCAGCTAAAAATGTCCATATATAAATAATTAAGCCTAGGATGAACTTTGTATGTTTTAATGTTGGCCTCAATATTGACCTTGATTATGGTTGTCTTGAATGATTGGAAATAAACTAAAAATGGTTAAGTATGGAAATAAGATTTATCTATATTGTATGTGATTTCATGGTCAATTTAATAAAATACTAATACTTAAAGTGAAAGATCTCGAGATCAGGAATGGTGGTTCCTTAATAATCGCTACCCTAAGGATGTGGTTTAGCCCATGGTTGATGTTATGAATTTTTGTTGGTATGCCTTAATACCCAATTCAGACCCTACACCTTACTCTATGTTGTTTTGTGAGCTGATAGGGGGTGTGCATACTTATGGATTAGATGTCCTTATCAGTAAGGTACTATATTACCTTTATGTACCAATGCGGCTAGTGTACCTTTGCATCCTTGGGTTGATAATTGGCAGGATACTATGTTGCCTTGTTGCTCTAGTATGACTAGAGTATCTTTGTGTCTTCAGGTTGATTGATCTCCCCTTGAGAAAATAAATAAAAATGGAAATGATATGATTTGACTAAAATAATGATTATCAAATTTTTAGATTGTTCGATAGCAGCCTTTTTGCGTACCTATTGTTTTGGTAGTAGCCTTAATGCCTACCTGTGGTTTCAGTAGCAGCTTTTGTGCATACTTGTGGTTTTGTTAGTACCCTTCATGCCTACCTATGGTTTTGGTAGAATCCTTTATGCCAACTTATAGTTTTGGTAGTAGCCTTCATGCCTACCTATGGTTTTGGTATCAACCTTTGTGCCTACCTATGGTTTCGTATAATTTTGGTAGCAGCCTTTTTACCTACTTGTAGTTTTGGTAGCAGCCTTCATGCCTACTTGTGTTTGTATTATGTTTGTGAGTGTACCTATGATATCATGGATTTTTATTGTGTTGTATCTGTGAGTATACCTGTGATGTTATGGATTTTATTATGCTATATATGTAAGTATACCTGGGATGATATAGATCTTAGTATATTATACCCGTGAACATTCCTGTGATGTATGTAATTGGTTGGGATTTATGCTGAGAAATGAATTATGCTGTGAAGGTTAAAATTGTAGTGTAGAGTTGGGTTTTAATTATTGCTTTAGAGAGTATATCTAGGATGTTTATTAAGAAGTTCAGTTGTTTTAGATGAACGAATATGAGTAGTACATGACCTTGATTGAATTTGATTATCTAAATGATTAGTGTATCTAAATCATCACATGTATATTTTTATGTCTTATACCATGTTAGTTGTATGCCTTACATGTGTTCCATGTTGTTTTATCATATTAGTTTGGTATAAAGGGTTGCTCAATACCGTAGTACCGAATGTTTCATTCTTGTGGGCCCTTACCTATTTAATGGGTAGTGGAGTTTGTAAGTTAGCCTCCGAGTTTAGTGAAATATTGGCAGTTCAAATTTAAAAGTGTAAAACCATCTGGTGTCTCTATTGCTATCTTAGTTCCAGTTGTATTTGGGGCCCTTATGTCTTCCTATAATTTATCTCTTGAGTTTTGTAAACTATTAATATTATTTTTAATTAACACGGTATTTACCTAATGTTCTCTCTATTCTTATTTCTATAATCATATTATTAATTTAAGTGGAGTAATGATTTCAGCCTTAGCACTTAGTATGTTAATGGTAGAGGAAACCGGACTTGTACTATGTGTGGCAATAATACCCTTTATTATTGTTTTAGCTTTTACGCTTAACTTTGCAAATGAAATTTTTCAGTATTAAATTTTAGGGTGCTACATTTGGGTACAATTATTCCCTTAACATCTCAAAGAAAGCCTCCCTAATAATTTCTAGTGGTTCCACTCAACTGTGGACCCCTCTACCATTCATCAACTTGACCTCACAAGTGGAATAATCCCTTGGCCACCTGTCTACTCTCTGGGTAACCACTAGTCATAAATATGTTCTCGAAGTCCCTCATCTAATGCTCTAACATATTTAGGTCCTCCTAACTCTCAAAGACTAATGGGCAGTGAAGATCAACCCTACAATGCCAATCCTCTGGTGGCAATATCAAAAAAGGAGGTGGTGGCAGCTACTATAGAGCCTCCTCACATTGAATCTATCACTCCATGAAAGCCACAACGGTCTCTATGAAATGTTTGAGATGCCGGTTTATAGCCATTAAAGTCCTAGAATACTAAATCACATTATAATAGTCTAACTAATAATTATACGATAAGTACACATAGAGGTATAAAATTATCGATAAGGTTAGAAGTTAGTCCTATCTTATAACTTTAAGGCCAACTCCCAACCCAAACCAATGCTTGTTCACCAACTAAATCAAATTATATAAGTTCTGATAAAACAAAAGAAATTCATTTTTGAAAACAACATATGTATTTAAAACCAAGCTTTGCTACCAACTTGTAACACCCCAATTTATGAACCAAAAAATTTTCATTTGAAGATAATCTAGAAGTGTTTGATAAATAAAACTAGGGGATGTTACCGCCACATCAACCATGAGAGAAGCGTGATCATTACCTAACCCATGCTTGATGCAAGGTTAAACGAAACAACAAATGAAAAGATGCATGCTCAAAATAATAATATAACAACACTAATGATAATGAAGATGAGCACAATAATATATAAAGGAAGATTATGAGATTTTACAAAATCCAAATATTGGAAATAAAATCCAAGAGTTTAAATAACTGGAAGAACAAAAACTTCCTAACAAAGTGGGCAAAACATTTCTAGCTAGTTAACCTAACTCTTAAGCATAAATATGAATCTCCAACATCAATCAATGGCTAGCTACAAATATAGGTCATCACCCTTACCGTACTCTAACTAAGAATCACATCCCTATAAATCATCCTCTGCTCCTCGAACCAAAAGATGGAT
Organism: Tamarix austromongolica; assembly: GCA_039764185.1. Classification (NCBI taxonomy): domain Eukaryota; kingdom Viridiplantae; phylum Streptophyta; class Magnoliopsida; order Caryophyllales; family Tamaricaceae; genus Tamarix; species Tamarix austromongolica. The sequence goes on from CM077817.1 coordinate 76,065,053, forward strand.
CATTATAGTGACCACACAAGTGTAATATCAGTACGGTGAATACCTAAAATATGGTAAGGCTTATATAGCACATTAAAGTCACATAGTAATATGGTGATAATAATACCAATATAAATTACCACTAAGTCCCCATCGAATTAATACAAAAAGGAATTCTTCCATGGATATCATGGAAGAATAGTAATGCTATAATTATATCATAATCCACACAATGTAAACCATATTATAGATCTTCCTTTAGTAATCACATGAATTCAAGTTTTTAATATAGTTCATTCAACCATACCTAGTTCTCCACCATGAACAAAATTCATGTCAGCATAATAAACATCATGGGATAACACACCAAACACATCAAGTTAGGATAAATTAAAAGGGATTTTCTCTAGTGATACAATATACACCACACATCAAGTGCACCTAACATAAGGGATAACACAAATTGGGATACCACAGCTACCACACAGGGTTGGAGTACATCAAGGGGAATTTTACTTAGATACCTCACCCACTACACCATGAATGCCTCCACCGTGAGGGCTAAAAAGTTTAGATACCACATTCACCGAAGTATTAGACAATATTAAGTGCTAGGGGCTTGTATTAGGATACCTCACCCACTAGAATTGGATACTAATGCTATGTTGGCCTGCCAGATTATAATGATATACCTTAAAGATATGCACATATCCCCTACCGACTGCAACTTGGTAGAGAAGGAAACAGGTACTGAGTGAAAAAATAAACCATAGGCCAACCAACCACTAACTCCCTGTCATCTATTCCAAGATTCAAAAAAGGGGCTCAAATAAATCTTATCACATTATTAATAATTATTAATTGATATTACAAATCAAAGATTAATTTCACAAATAACTAATTAGGTATTTTCAAGTGATAACACCAAACACAATTGAATTCCATTATTTTCCGAATTTGTTGTTTTCAAATAATAACACAAAATACATCACAAGACATAAAAGCCACCAATTGAGTGTTTAGAGAAGACACCAAACTTAACCAATTCGAGTCCCAAATATCACCATCATAGTTCTTATTAAATATAGGGTAAACATAGTTAAAATCATAATTTAAATGTTGTAATTAAATGGAGGTATAAACATAAAAGGTTTAAAAAAAGAACAACAATTAACATATGGACTAGCCAATATACAGATGGACGAAGCCATGAATCCTTAGGACCAGTCAAATGGTCCGGTCCTACCAAAATTGAACAAAAAATAACACCAGTAAGCCAGTTGACTATTTAGTCTCACCGATCGACTGTTCATAAGAAACTAGTTTATCAATTTGGTCCAACTAGTTGATTGGTTTAAGTAGAGACCATACCACTTTGGTCATAGGGTCACCAGTTGATGGGTTGGAAAACCGATCAAATGTTCTAGTCGACTAATTCTTTAAACTAATGGATTGATCTCACAACCAAACGATAAAATTTCCAAATCATACTACTATTCACACAACTCGTCAATGGGTTTAATAAATTAATCAACTAGTTTGGGTAAAATAACACCCAAACTTGCGATACACACACCAAAATTCACCAAATATTACTATATTAATCCTAACATGCTTCTATGTCGTAAAACATAGAATCACATAGATACATGGCGATTTATGCATTTAAACCAAATTATCCTCAAAGTGCCAAATCAAAGAAACCAACAATGCTTAATTTCATAAAGAAATCTACCACATGTTCACACTTTAGAATAAAACTATCCCACGTTCAACACAAAAACACACCAAGAACATGGAACCACAATGAGCAACAGAAACCTCATTCAAATTAAAGATAAGAATATTTTACCTTGAAGCAATTATTCTAGCACAAAACACCTTCTTGATGGATATCTAGTAGGACCTCAATTCCTATGAGAATCAAAATTTAAAACCACTATAAATCTGTTTTAAAACTCCATTTAAAGAAGAAGAAAAAGAAGATAATAATAATAATAATAATAATAATAATAATAATAATAATAATAATAATAATAATAATGACGATGACGATGATGATGATGATGATGATGATGATGATGATGATGATGATGATGATAAGAAAATGTAACTCAACCTTTTCTCAAAAATAGAGTTCAAATGAAAATGAAGCTAGAATCTTTAACCTTTCTCAAACTTTAATTCTTCCTTAGTTAAGATAAACAAGGTATAAATAAAATTAAGATTAGGAGAAGAAAAAAAGAATAATAATTCACCTAGGGAAGGGGAGAAACTAGGAAGCAATCCTCAATTTTTTCTATAATAAGTGAAAATGAAGGTATATAAAGGAGGGTTGTCGGCATCTACAAGGGAGGGAGGGGGAGGGAGGGAGAGAGAGAGAGAGATCATATGGTTAAGTATAGGCACCTAAGTGTAAGAAAAACACTTGATGACGTGAGGGAGGTTGAGTGTAGTGACCGAGGGAATACTTATAGAAGTTGGTAAGTCAAGAAGGATGGGAAAGAATTCAAACACATAGATCAAATACTAGAAGAGAGAGAGAGAGTAGAGTGAGGGAGAAGAGATAATGTGAGATATGCCTCAAAAATTATTTTTTGGGGAAATTTAACTACATAAGATAATAGAATGATCTAAATAATGCAAAAATATTCATATAGAACCCAAATATTCTCATTAGCACAAATAAATTCGAATTATATGTTTTCATAAACATTAGAAAGAGATTATAATGAAATTTAGAAAAGAATATGAAATTGTAGGATAACTAGTTGATTGGTTTGAGCAAACTATTTAATTAGTTTGTTAAGAATAAAATTGTCAATCTTTGAGCATATTAGTCAATTAGTTAGGCAAACTAGTCGATCAGTACATCTAAAATACACATTCTTATGATAATTTCAATACCTTTCAAAATAAGAGTCATTTATTTTATATCAGTATAATTTTGAGCACATTTTGATGGATTTTAGAATAGGGTATTAAAACACCTCATGCAATAACAATCCACCAATGTGAAACCCTCATATTTCCTCCTTTCTCTAGCAAACACACCTCATGTAGAATCTCACCTGCAACATGAGTATCTCATGTTCCATACCCTCATTTGTGTTCACACCTCACACAACTAGCCTCCATTTTATTCACACCTCTTAGAACTTTAATCCTTCTTCTTTTTCTTTAGTTCTTACTCCTTTCCACCCTTTTCCTAATTTTTTTTCTTACATTCTAACCATGGGATATTCTTGGTTTTTAGGTGATTTTCTTATGGTATCAGAGGAGGATACCTAGGGTTTTCTTGTTTAGATCCTAATGACAATTTCGTAAGGATATATGTCTTAGAATAGGGCTTTGAATTCTATATTTAAATTATACATAATATTATGCTAGTAGTGTTATCTTTCGTATATCATGTGTTGATGCCATATTATTATATTGACATGTTATATTATATAATTATGAACACTATTTGAGATCATGAGTTTTTGTTTTGTTGTGTTATTGCTTAATTAAGGCCTTATAACCATATTAAGTTGTCATAATCCACTAACATTAAGCTTCTCCTTTTATAAATATGGATATGTATTATCATTAATGGTATATGTTGGAGGTTGAAAGTTAATAATATTAGGACTCGTATATTTGTTTTTTGAAATTTTGGGTGTTGTGGCTAACTAAAGAGTATTTGGGACATTTCATGATATTATGAAAAATTAGATATGGTATGGTAATCTCTAAGGGTTTCATAATTAATTTCATGAGTATTATAATAATTTGTAGGTTGAGTAGAGCACAATTTATCAAAAAATAAAATCTAAGTCATTTGAGTAAGATAAGGTTAATTTGATCAATATGGGTTAAATATGGAATTTAGGTATTTCTAAATTTATATTTGATTAAAATAATCTATCATGTTATATGAAATATTTGGGGTAGCTACGAGCATCGTATATCTAATAAGAGGAAATGATGGCTTAAATTGAGAATAGAACCCTGGAGACTCTCTCTCTCTCTCTCTCTCTCTCTCTCTCTCTCTCTCTATCTCTCTATTTATGTGTTGTAAGATATTAGAGTTAGACCTGAATTTAGGGAAGAAGTTATGCTTATGTTATGAAGTTAGGGTTTCATATAAGTATTATAGCCATTTCACCTTAGGGAATAACCAAAATATCTTTTGTTTTTGTTTTATCTGTCTTGCATATTTATGATAAGTTTGCATGATAATATCAATATAACCAATAATATAATAAGATATTAATACTTGAAGTGAAATATCATACAAGTCGGGACTAGTTATACTAGTCTATTCCATCAGACCATAATAGTTACCAAGAACATTATGCCCTAGGGTTGTTTTAGTCTGTTCCACCAAATGAGAATAATGTCAAAGAGCATTATTGATGTATGATAATTTCCCAAAAATGATACAAATTTGCTAATTAATATCTCTAAGTTAGAAAGTGTAAAAACACTCCTAACATGGCCAAATATAATTAGCCAGGGTTGGAAACTATGATCGCCATGCATAAGCAAACCAAGACACCACCTTTCTCATAGCATAAGTCATACTAATACATATTTCACTAAAAAAAATAAATTTCAAACACATCCTATGCAAAATAAACTAGTAAGATTTGAGCCAGCTTATCAACATCAACCAACAATTTTCAAAAATATAACCTATGTAAGGTCAACCATGTAACCACCATTTTTTTATCCTTAGGACAAGTAAATGGAAGAAAATCAACACATAACATATTTATATATTGATGGGGATAGCTATAAGGTTTTGGTAAGAATCACTTCATTATTTTTTATAATTATAAGCTTTGTTGTACAGGTTGGTTAATTGCTACTTTAGCTAGTTTTAGTTTATTCACTTTTTATAGTTTTATCTAGTTGTCACCTAAATTTAACTTAGTGTCTTGTCCATCTTGTAAATCCCCATGAATGGATGAATTGGGGCTTAGATGTATGATTTTTCTTCTTGTATTATTTTTAAAATCAGCTAGGGTATGTAGGAGTTGATTTCATTTTTTAATTAGATAGTTGGATTGTAATGTAACTACATATAAAGGATTGCAATCTAGTTAGTAATGGAGGGTAGGATAGTCATTTTGTAACTTAATTAGCCTAACACACATTCATATATGTGTTATATTCCTCTTGCATATGATCATTATTCCTTTGTTAAAAAAGTTAAAGAGCATTGTTTTCATTATTTCATTTAAAACTCAAGTAAACGGTTTCGTTTCACAACTTCAAAATCTCACTCTTTATCCCTAGTGTTGATACCTAGGGTGGTGAATGTGAGTATTTGATCTTATGGGATACTTTTAGTTCAAAAAGTTCTTAATTTTTTTTCATCCTATCTTCTTTATTTTTGCTTCTTAGTGGTGACTGAATTCCCATACAACCTCTCTTCCTTACTATCTTGAACCATATATTTAGCTTATGTATAAATTTTGTATCAAAGCTCATGGTTTATACTTGAGGAACTTTTATTTTATTTTTCTCATCCTTAATTTGAAGGTTAGTTCTTTGAGATTTTAAATTTCTTTTTCCCCTTTTCCATCACCTTTATCTAAACCTAAATACACACACACAAATATGTTTAGCCTACCTAACACCTCTCGGTCATAAACTATATTTGAACCACCTATCACTTACTTTTCATTTACTTCAAGAACATACTAGAACAACCACCTAGGGCTTGAGAATTTATTAAGAACACAATCTAAATAGTGACCAAGTTATAGAAGCACTCCAAAATGACATGAGGCATACAATTGGTATTTTGGAGACTTTAGGCCTAAATGCCAACCCATGAAACCCTCAAATACCCCCATCCCCCAAGAATATGAAGATCAAAAGAGTATAGCAGAGGATGGGGGAATTTTTATCTTACCTTAAATGGGTCATTAAGGGTTCAAGGAATGATAAGGAACCAAAAGAATGGCCCTTTTCATGATATCAAGAGGGAAGTACTTAAGTTTGATTGTCATAAATAAGATTTTATAGAGTGAGGCCTAAGGTGTTTGAGGATGTTTGGCACCAAATCCTATGATGATAAGAAGGATTTCAAAGTGGTGGCATTCAATTTGAAAGGCAATTTTTCTTTGTGGTGAGAAAACGTAACCTACCAACAAAGGAGGAAGCACAAATCAACGGTGAATAGTTGGCTCAAAATGAAAAAACTTAATGAGGGAGTGGTTCTTTTCACCCTCTTACACACAATATCTTTATAACAAGATGTATAATTTAAGATAATGTTATTTGTGTGAAAGGGAATACCTCAAAGAGTTTGAAAGGTTGATGATGAGTCTTGACATTGAGGTAGTGTAGGAGCACACTATGTTAAGGTTCATTAGGGTCCTAAGGCATGTAGTAAAGAAGGTTCAAATGCATAGGTGTTATTGTAATACCCTATTTGTAGAAACCCTAATTATAAACTAGTAATTATATGTAAATAATTATAATAGTTATTATAGGTTGCTTTGTATTAAATTTATTATTTTTGTGTATATTATTATAGAATATTAGATATAAATTTAATTAGGATAAAATTTGGATAAATTTTATGTTACTAGTTTTAACCATACTTGAAGTCCTAACTTGTACATGTTTTATTGAGAAACTCTAATTTTGCTAACTAGATGTTTTCCATTAGTTCAATGAAGCTAACAATCATCCCTAACCCATTCTAATTTTTGTCTTCTACCACCCTTTTCTCCAGTGTAGCACTGTTCTTCATGCCTACTCTACCTTTGTCTCCTATGTTTGTTTGACCATGTATGATCGTTTGTCTCATTCCATTAGCTATATAACCCTCAATTTTCTCTTATTTTTTTGTTGATGATTCAAACCAACAACCAAATCATCTTATTTCCTCTTCTTCTTCTTCTCTTTTATCCTTACCTGTAGTTTTCAGTTGAAACACCTGCACTTACCATCATCATATTCATCACCACAACCCTCATCACCACTAACCACAAAACACCAGCATTTCCTCTACAACCAATGAGCACTATTTCCCTATTAGTCCTCTCCTTATCACCCAACCATCACAAACCCAAGATATTTTTTTTCATTTCCCTCAACATGATCTTTTTTTTGTTCAGGCACAAAACCTATGTGCACTCTCACATGGTTGTTCCCGCTCTTGCATGGCACACACAAGAAGTTTACACAACCCATGTGCTTCTCTCCTTGCTTACTCTTTATGTGCCAAGATGCCTTGTGCACAAGCCATGCACGATTTTCCTAATATTATAGAAATTTTTTTAATGGAGATTTCTAAGAAAGAAACACTATTCACCACCCTTTCTTAACAATTACTCGTGTTTTAAGATTTAAAATGACCGTTTTAGCTATAAAAAATGTACAAATCTTAGGGATACTTATATTTTGGCATAATTAAGCTAAATATAAATTATAAATGGTTTCTAAATATTTTTATAATTTCTAGAAAAATTCCACTAATTTTAGGCATAACTAGCCCCCAAAACTCAACATTCTCTAAATGAAATATATCATATATCTAAAAATAATTACTATAATATTAAAATATCTAAAATAAATCTTGAAATTTATTTTTCTAACCATGAAGATTTCATTCCAGGCTTGGTCTAATTTCTTTAAATTATTTGTATTATATTATATTATAATAAGCATAAAGCTCCTTTAAGTTGTTAAATATCTCAACTGTAACCAAACTTTCTTCTTACCTCTTTTATTTTTCATAATTTTATGCCTTTAGCTCCTAATAATATACCTCTTCAACCTCAAGCCATTCCTTCCTTGTTTGGCATATGTTTTATTTTTACTTCTTTATTTTTGATTTTTAGCTCTTTAAATTTTTTTCACAAACAATTAATTGTTAAGAATTAAATAAGTAAAAGTGTTCTTTAAAAAATCATTCCAAAAATGGGTAAGCCATTCTAGTCTTGATTTTTGCTTTTATTTGTTTTGTTTTGTATTTTTGAAGTGCTTTGATTATCTTTGTTGATTTTTGGTGTAAGGTTTTCTAGTTGTTGGAAAGTGTTAATCTTAGACTGATCTTTGATAAATCTTTGAGCTAAAAACTTTTGAAACTAAATTATACTAATATTATATAAGTTTTGATTTGTTAGATGCTTACATGTGTTGTTGTTCTTGATGGCATTTTTGCCATAATTTTCACAATTCGGCTTGTAGAAAGATTTATGTGTTTTGGTTGTTATTAATAATTTTTTATGATTCCAATGGAATATTTTGGTTTTTTAGGTGGAATTTTATATATTTTAATTCTTGATTTGGGTTAGTATAATTAAATTTGTGATTAAATTTAGTTTTAAACATAAATAAAGGGTATTTTGGTCCTTTTAAATCTAGGATGTGAGTTTCATTGTTCTTGATGTTATAAGATGTTTATAGTTTGTTTAAAGAATAGTATGTTAAGTTTGAGGAGTTAGATCCTTATATAATAAAAGTGATTACAATTTGGGTATTTTTAGGATTTAAGGTTATTTTGATCATTTTACTTTCAAATCTGTTTTTTATTTAAACATTTGTGATCTAGCATGCTATTTATTTATTAAATGTGCTTAATATTTAATTTTGGGATTTTAGGATTTAGTTTACTATTTTATTCATAATTATTATATTAAGAGCATTTTAGTTATTGTGCACCTTAATGACTTAATTATATATTTTAGAGTCAATGGTTGGCCTTGACCATTGATGTGCCTCTAGGAATAGTAAAGTAAGGGGAATAGTGATTTGTTGTGATTAGTGAATTTTGATAATCATAAATTTATCGGTTTTTAAGTTTAAGCTTCTCAATATATTTCTATGGAATATTCAGTATATGAATAGTGTTTGATTAAAAAAATTATGAAGTTGGTATGTGGGATTATTTTAGGGTGGTAATCATTAATATATTTGAAATTTATTAATAGTTCAAGTGTAAGACTAAGTTTGGGATTTAAGGGAATAGTCTCGGGATGACCTCAAAGGTGGGCTTTGAAGTAGATGTAATCCCTAATTATATATGTGAACGTGATACAATGTTGGTGGGTCTTATATGGTGTATCTAAGAATATAGTGTTACTCGTTGGTTGTAGGATGCTTCCTTAGCAATAGTGCTTTGGATTCATATATTAATAGTAATGAACATTAATGAACAGTGATGAATAGTATAAGTAGTGATGGATAATATATATTTTCATTAAACATTTCATATTTTATATTATTATCATGTTTTTTTAAACTTTAATGTGTGTTTTGTATGTCTTACTTGATTGCATGCTATTTGTTTTTAGTAAATTTAGTTTATTCAATACACTAGTCATACTAATTATATTCTATTTTTTAATACATTTCAGTGGAGGCCAACATTGGTGAGGATATCATTGATTTTGCATAGTTTGTAGGAGGAGTTGGACTTAGGATATCTATTCACCTTGTTGATGTTATATTTATTATCTAGGTATGGATATTTTTTCTCCCTTGTTTTGATATCTCTCTATCATATATATATACATCAGAGTATTATATAGGCATCAACCTAACTTAAATTGGGATAAGATTGATATTTATCAAGTGTCATATCAAGATTCTTACAAACTTGAATATAAAGCTATAATATATATTGTTGGTATCCTTAACAAGTATCCTCTCTGATTTTAGAACCTTGAATTTCATAAAAAATGGGCAAGCTTTTTGAAGTATTGAAAAATGGGTAAAACCAATTTGTGCAAAGTAAAATTAAGGAGAAAATGATGTTAGTTTTAGAGGAGCAAATAAGTTTTTTGGTCAACATATTCAATCAATTATAGGAAAAAATAGAGCTCCCTAGCAATTCAATTCCAAATATAAGTAGGGGTTGTGTGTATGACGATGCCATGCCTATAGGTGAGGATGAGCTAGGTGAGGAGATCACTATAGATCTTATTTAAAAGTATGATCAAGTGGAAGAAGAATGGAACAAGTAGAAGAATAATCTCATCAATATAAGGATCTAGTGAACAAAGAGAATCATATAGATAACAAGGCTATCACTTTCATCTATCATAAACAATTTTGGACATTTGTTCCCTAATTTTGCTAGGATATGATCATGAACTTTAAGGTAAGTCTTTGAACCACTTTGATTTCATTTATGCTAATCCTACTCCTCTTTTCCCATCATTTCGTATATTATATTAGTCCAAGATTGAAGAGATTGATCAAATTATATTAGATACATCTAATAAGAAGTGGAATGCTCTAAAAAAGAGGTTATGTTGGAAAGATGTAATAAAGCATATGGATTCAAAAATATATTTTACTCCATTAAAATAGAGACCATAATACAGTGGCTCCAGGTGAAACAATCTCTCTTTTCATACAAGCCTCAATTTCATGCTAGATAAGTTGTGTTCTTGTTAGGTTAAGTCTTTTGTTAAAACTAATACCTTATCATTTTTCTATCTAATAGGATATAAGCAATCAATATGAGGAGTGATTTGGTGAAGTGGTTCCTAAGTGTACCCACCCACCTTGAGTAACTAAATTATGATCGCGTCAAGTTGAAGACGTAAAAACAAGTGCCTCTTGGGAGGTAACCTAATGCGAGAAGGGATTTTTGTACCCTTTACTAGTTTCACTTTAATATTATTGTTTTTGTTGTTGTTGTTGTTGTTATTTTATTTATCTCTTTATATTTAAATTACCTGTTGATTTACTTGTCTATACAATAAGGACAATGTATGATTTTGAGTGTGGGGTTTTTTGTGAGTGTTTTGTATGCTTATATGATTTAGTATGTCTTTGCATTTATTATAAAAAAATCATGCATATTTTTTATGCATTTTTGATATTTTTAGAGTCTTAGGAGCCCTTAAATACTTAATGATCATTTTATCTTTGAAATATAACTAAAATAGGATCATAAAATTGAGATAATATGAGTGAGAATTTTTTGTGTTAATTTTTATGTAGGAAACACATATATACATGTCCAGATATGAATGGAGAAAGAATATGAATGATTTTTTTTTTCTAACCACTAACATGAAAAGTTAAGATTCAGCACATTCTATAGCGATCGTTTGATCCACATATGCCTTATTTTTTTAAGTGAATTCACAAGAAATAATCTATATGTTTTAGCTTCAAATTTTCTTTTCAAACCTAATATACATTTATGTGCTTTGATCAAATTACTAGTCATAATAAGTCTTGTAATGAACTCTAGAGATTATGAGAACTTACTCTAGTGTTAGTTAAAGTTTAAAGTCAAAACATGCTCTAATTAAGAAAATGATAAAGAAAATCTAGGACTTTCCACCACATGAGTAAATAGTTTATGTCCTAATATGTGTATATAGGATGTATACATAGTAGAAGATATTTTGAGCCTATAAATTGACCATATTTTTTTCTCCATTACCTACATTAAATAAACCTTAGGCCTTATCCACATCCTTGACTAGAGTTATTGTAATATATCATTTCATTATATTATGGAAATATAATGGTTATATATGTAACAATATGTGGAATAAATGTATGTATTTATGTTGACAAAGGAATTAGTTATGTTTGGTGGTGGAGATATAGTATATATATTCATTGTTTTGTCATTAGTTTTATTTTTTTCAAGAGAAAAATATAAATTAGAAAAAATATAAAATGAAAAAATTTGAAAAAAAATAAAGAAAAAATATTATATGACATAAAGAAAAAGGGTAGATATGAAGATGACTTTGAGAAAGTTCTATTCATGTTTTAATTTTTTTATTACCTCAATATTCTAGTTTGGTGTCAAAGTTAAGGTGTGTCTTATTGATCATCAATGATGTGGAGTTGACTCTTATATTTCATCCGATTATTATAGCTCTACTAGTTCTTAGCATTTTAGCACCACAACCTTAGAATACTCCTTACACTTTTATACCTTAGCCTTGTTAGAACTTATAATAAACTCTGAATTGATATTTGATATTGACAACCTTTCGTTTGATGGGGATTAGTTACAAGATTTAAGAATATGGTTTGGTCCATTTGGAGAGTGTTTGTTATCTTGAATGAGGTTTTATCCACAAAATAGTAGCATTATTTGTCATTTTATGTGATTTGCTTGTTATTTTTATCATCTTATATATCTGAGTGTATTCCCCTCCATTTGTAGCTATAAATATGATAGAGAAAAAATTTAGAGGGTATCCTCTATGAGGTTGGGTCTTGATGTGACTAAGGCGTGATAGATATCTATAACACCCCATTATTTACTACTAAAAATTATTATTTTAAAACATTGTGGAAGAGAAAGACTATGAAACACTTAGAAAAAATAGGGTGTTATTACCTCACGTAACATAGGATAGGCACTAACTATCCTTCCCATGTTAGATACAAGGTTGAGAACCAAACTAAATAAAACTAAAGTGGAGTGCACAAGAATATATTATATAAATATTAAAGAAAACATTTACAAGGGCAGGATCTAAATGGTCCCCAAATATTCAAATTCATAAAGGAAATTAGGCCGAAGTATAAAATTCTAAATTTCATAAAATAAAAGTAGGGCATATCTCTAAACCCTTTGTAATACCCTAAAATTTTGTTAAGCCTAATCTCATATAACTAATACCTTAATCCAATTTTAACCTTAAAAAAATTTTATTTTATCCTTACCCTAATTCCTTAATCCTAAAATCTTAACCTAATTCTAATCTTTAACCCAGGTAATTTATATTTCTTAACCAAACCTTCATCTTGGTAGATTTATATCTTTAATATTACATATTTTAGCTAATCAAAATTTAATCTAATATCCTAACTTAAGCCTTTTTCCCTTTTTCCTTTTTTTTCTCCCTTTCTTTTTCTCCCTTTCCTTTTCACATTTCCTTTTTCCTTCTTTCTGTGTCAATTTGTTCTCCTCTTCCTCCTCCTATCTTTCATGTGTTTCTCGTAACTCCTACAACACAAAACTCTCTTATCAACCATCACTTCCCAACATCTTTCCCTTGTGCCTCTACTACCCTCTTATCCATCCTTTGCCATGTTTTCTTCTTCCCTTTTGCTCACCCTCGTGCTATGTTGATCACCATCACCATTAGCCTTCCCTTTCCATTTCTTGTTGATGGTTGCTAATCCACAAGTACATGATGTAAAGGTTATATCCTAGGGATTTCATAATCAATTAACAATTTTTATTATTTTAGCTCTCTAGATTTTTTTAAAGTGATAAAATGGAATTAAAATATAAAATGACTAATAAATTATAGGATATGAAACTTTAGATATAAAGCTTAGGATTGAACTTTGGTCTTGTTTTTGGTATTCAAAAGTGAATTAATAGTATGTCGTAATATAGTTCAAAATTATTATGAACAATCGGTCAATTATGATTCAATAGCCTCTTTCATGATCTAAAAATGTACCTAATCTAATTCATTAACTACTTTCATGAATAATAAATTAGATTAAATCCATTAAACACCACGAATTACATAATCCCTAAGAACGAATTGTCTACTCTCATGATCAGCTTAACTCCCATTTGTATATTAATTTTTTGACACTGATTTCAAACTTTCAGTTATGGTCAACGTATATAATTATATATATATATATATGCACACACACACACACACAACATCATATTTTATCAAACCCGACAAATTTTAATAAATTCTAACATATGAAACAACCCATATGAGCCATATATATGATATATAATTTAACTCATTGTATTCATACCAAATAGAGCCTAGTTCAATGCTAGAAAAGATAATTAATCACTCATGAATTGAAAGAAATGCAAAAAATAAATGTAATTGACATGCATATTGTATATATAATAAATTAACAAAAAAGAGAATGAAAAGATCAAACCGTAGATTGAAGATAAAATTAAGGATTTGCAAAGTTGGGATACATGACATATCTTGATTGAATAACAAAAAATGCATAAGAATCCAAAGTAAAATATAATGAGTTGTGATGGAAACCTATTAGGGTTTCTTGAAAGGATCGAAATATTAATCGAGCGCAACGTTCGATTTCGCTGGTTCAGCCTAAGGAACAACTCCAAAGGAAGACTCAAAGATTCAGAAGCACAGTTTTTACAACGGCAACTGAAATTGGAGAAAGAATGATCAAGATCGATCAAAGTAAGAGAGCATATTTAGAGAAGAAGAGCGAGCGAGAGAATCGCCAAGAGAGAGAGAGACAAGTTGCGAGAAGAGTCGAGAACTCAGCCAAAAATTATGTCAAAAGATCGTCCTGTATTACACGTTTCCCAGGCTATTTATATGCATATTATAGACCGTATAACGATGTACAAATACACAATACAGACCAACGAATACACGGCCAGCTTACAACGGAAAGGGCTGAGTGGCTGTTACTTTGGGCCACATAAGTAGTCGACCAGCCCAACTAATCCACAAGATAAAATGCCCCAAATACAACTTAAGTTTAAGACTTAATTCCCATCACCTAAAAACAATACTTTAGCTAATCATGGCTATTAAGGATTTATTAATCCACAATCCATCTAGTCCAAAATTAAGGACCGGGTGGCGGATTATACAACCGACTTAATTTTCCATTAGCCAATTTCGACCGGCGAATGCATCATATGGGATTACATTTAATTAACAAAAAATTACATAATCTGCACATTCCAGCAACTGCATCCAAAGATCCACAGAGTCCATATGCTGCATTACACTCCTATTTATTCACCAAATAAGAGAAACAATTATAAGTAAATAATTCATAGCAATTTTCAAAATTAATTAAATATAAATTCTTAAGATTCATATCAAGTTGTTTTTGCTTGAGAATAATAGAAAGAATTAAGCCTTTGTCCCCCCTCTAATATGTCATTAATAGTCTCTTTTTTATACTATATTTATATCGATAAAGAAAAGAGTGGAAGGAGTTGTGGGAGAAATCACGCAAAGTGTTGATAACCATTGGTTGCATGACCGTGCAAGGCTGTACCGGTTGGCCATGCAGCTTTTCAAATATCGGTAGAATACACATGCACGATTGTGTCCGGGTGTGTTATGATCATGTGAGGAAATGTTATGTAGAGTGTTGTTAGATATTTACATGGCTGTAACACCCCCAAAATTTACACATTTTTTTAAAACACAATACTTATAAATTAAAACCGTAAATTTTTGGGGATATCACCACTACACTTAGTACCAGACCAGTTCACTCCTACCATTCTGGTACCATGTGCTAAGGCTAAGAAAAACATTACCAACAACATCATTAATAATCCAAATTTATAAAAATGAGAGTCAGAGTATGCATAAACCTTATATAATTCAAAATACTAACTATTACTTTTCTAGATAATAACTAAACAACATTAGTAATATTGTTTCTGCAATTCAAACATAATAAAAGTAACATGAGTCATAATTTTAGACAAAGAAAAATAGCCACGCTGATCTAGGAACTTATCCATCCCAAACATCAATCAGCCCCTCCCGATGTCCCATAGACATTGATAGCATCAAAGTAGGTGTTTCCTACCTGCAACATATCACACGGGCCTTCTGCTCATGGGAATGAGCATCACCCATGAAATAGGTGATAAGTACGCTATGTACTGAGTAAGGTGACCGAGTACTAAGGCCAGTACACATATTTCACACAACCAAAACATAATAACAAAGGCATAAAATTCAATCATACTAGCACAAAATGAATACTCAGATTAAAAGCCATGGTTCAGTAAGGATCAAATTATTTACTTCATCAAGCCTTTATCGAATTTATTTTCACACCATGCTCTTATCAAGTCCATAAGAGTACAGGGACCCCACTATTTTAGCCAGTGGATCGGTTGCGAGGGTACATGCCTTACCACTATTTTAGCAGGTGGATCGGTCATGAGGGTAACATATCTTGCCACTATTATATGCCGGTGGATCGGTCTGGCCCCTTCTCGTACGGTATTCCATTGTAATTATTAGTGTCTTCCCACATTTTAACAACATATATAACTTGGTTTGTTGAGATCGGTATCCCCCACTATTATAGTCGGTGGATCGGTCGCAAGGGTACATGCCCTGCCACTATTTTAGTCGGTGGATCGGTCGCGAGGGAAGCATTCCCTGCCACTATTTTAGCTAGTGGATCAGTCTGGGCTTGGCTCAACATCTTCCACTTTACGTATTTAACATTTTAAGTGTATTATTTGGATTTTCATTTCAAGACATACAAATCAGGTTCCTACCATGCTCACTCCCCAACTCAGGTTAACCACTTCAACCCTAGTTAACCATCCCACCATAGTTAACCATGACATACCCTAATACCCCTGAAAACCCTAGCTCCCATGCAAACCCTAACTTCACGTAAACCACACTCCCATGCAAACCCTAACTCCCATGAAACCCCTGACTCCACATAAACCACGCTCCCATAACTCCACGTAAACTACGCTCCTATGCAAACCTTAACTCTCATGCAACCCCTAACTCCACGTAAACCACGCTCCCATGCAAACCCTAACTCCCATGCAAACCCTAGCTCCCATGCAAACCCTAATACCGTGCCACATCAATACCACCATGCAAAACCCTAACATCATGCAATATTAATACCACCATGCAAAATCCTAACTCCATGCAATTTCATGCAAACCCTAACACCATCCTATTTCATGCAAAATCCTAACACCACATTGTTACACTCCCCATCATTATTTTACAACCCTAACATGCATATCTTAAGGCCACATCATACAATAATAGTAACACCATTATACATATAATTATCATGCCACAATTTTATTCACACCAACATACTACAACTCCAATATCATGTTGCATTCATAACACTTATATAATACTCACATGAATTACACTATGATTCATATCACATGGTTAAGTCTTATAACACCAACTATTATTAGAAGAACCGGCCCCATGAAGTCTCATAGAGATCTTATGCCTAAGTCTTTATAGATGGCATTCTAGGCCATGATTAATTGTTCTCAACATTTGACAGTTTATTAGAGATAGTTCCTGATCTCTAATATGAAATTTATTTCCAAATTTATGATTAAAAGTTTCAAAAGTTAAAGATTTCAGTAATGAAAGATTGACACCTATATTGGACATTAAATGCATAGGAATTATTTAGTTTCTAGTCCACAATTATGATATCATAACCAAGCATCGCATAGTCCTAAAATAGGTGACCCATATTTGTACAAAACTAAAAAGTGATGGCTCACCACAAAGAGAGGTTAAGATGGATTCAAGCCAAGAGGTTTACCATGGCAAAGGAGATGTGGCGTACTTATCATGATTTATTCCAAACTCTTACTCAAAAATGAAGAAAAAGTACCAAGAATTGAGTCAGTGTAATCCATGCTTTCATAGAAGATCCATAAACCAATTGGATAGCTTTCAAAGGCTTGATTGCCCCTTAGGAGAAGTTAAATCAATTTATTAATTTTATTTAAACTACTTTGAATTTATTACACACATAGAAGACCAATTCAATAAGTGATTAAGTTATCAGTCACATCTTCTCTATCAAATACATTAATGAATAAAAGATAAACCTATTTGTCACGTTCGATCTTTAAATCCAACCACCTAATTTCCCAAAAAAGCCTTGTTACTTTGAAACCTTTCACTCTTCCCCAAGAAAGGGACCTTAGGGCTTCTTCATTTTCTTTGGTTTAAAGCTAGCCAACAATGCCATGAATGGTCAACAAGAGTGTTTTTTCTGTCTTCCTATATACCATGATACCAAAGCTAAGGTAATTAATGAAGTGAATGAGGTTTCCTCTTTCCTCTATTCCCTAACATTGAATTATTCCTTCCCTTAGTTGAACAACTATCTTTATCTTAATCAATCTTGGCTACACTAAAAGAACTTTACGAGCCTATGCTTTGATGTATGATCTCTTAAATGGGTTAAACTAGTTAGGGCAGGCACCTCTTCTTAATTTAAAGAATTTCTCATCCACCTTACTTTTTAACCAAAGGCAAAATTTCCACCTTCAAGGTTAAAATTCATAAGGTGGTTCCCTTTTCTAAGGGTAGGTACATCCAAAATTTTCATAAGTGATGACAAAACCTTTAATATTAAGTATGTAATTGAGTAAATCATTTCATCCTATTATGGTTTATGAGGGTACCTTCTCGAGGAGTGGATTTTTAGCTTTGACTAATTTTCCTTATTGCCTACATTACAAAAACCAACAAACAACGAAGACAAGATGATTATCATATGGCACTTAGGGAAAGGTGAACTAAAACTTGGACATTCTTAGTGAGACTTGTCAGACATTCTTACTAATCTATGGTTAGATGAGGGGAATCTATACCATACTTCAATCAAGGTTGGCTCCATAATCCCAAGCGAAGTAGGAAGTTATAACTGAGTTATTAGCTAGAGAATCATACTCATCAGAATACAATCCCCCTACATTTTAGTTTATTTGTTTGTTTTTTCAAATAATCAGAAAACTAGTTAGTTAACATATTTGAATTCATAATTTTCTTAGATTTAAATTTTCTAAATTTGGGTGGGAGGAGTGGAAATAGAGGGATAAAGCAACCATCAACCTATGCCCTCATCACCCACTCCATTCCGCTTCATAGGAATGAGGAGTGACATTAATATAATGCATAGTAAATATTACCTTTAAATAGGCTCTTTTAGAAAATCCTTAATGGTTTATGTTATCAAACAACTTTAAGGAGTTGTTTAAGCCTTTTAAATGGACTTTAACAAGGCCTCACTCATATGCATAGCTACAAGAAAGAAGGAATAAATATTTAACTACTTAAATAAAATAAGGTCACCCCTTACTCTATTACCTTAGAGGAATAGTCAGGGCAGCTAGGAATAACAAGAACTACAGGGTTACAAGGAAGGCCTGCACCTTACTCTTGTCTCCTCCTTATAGGAGGAAATGCGAGGCCAGTTATGTAATACCTCAAGTTGATACAACCACACGAAGGCTACCTTAGAGTACTTTTGGATTAATCAACTGGCCCCATATATTAACACAAGTCCTTTTAGCACACTTTATCCTCACTCGCGTACTTCCCATGAAATTTTTAGAAAATTTCTGAAACTTCCCATGAGGGTCACCCATCCCAAAAATTGCTCCATAGCCAGCATGCTTAGTTCTTAAGATGGAATCACCAAAAGGATGGTATACCATGTTGATATAAATATCGAGATCAATCCTTATAACACTTCACTCAATTTGTAGTATTACAAGTAAACTCCATTAATTGAGAACTGCAAAGCTTCAAGCTAAGGTAAAGTGAGCACATACTCCATTTCTTGATGCAAGAAAAATGAGCTCCCATTGCTATAGATTGGGTCACTCTCTCACTACCACATGTCTAGTACCATTTCTCACCTTTTTTTGAGCTTCCAAGGGCACTGGTAGGAGTCTATTCACTCACTCCTACTATTATACGCGAATTCTTATACTCTCCAAAATATCAGCCTCCTATAGTCTATTCAATGTCTCTATAAGCACTCATGCTCACAATAGAATGGGTACTTACTTAAGTTTCAATGCATTTGCATTGGCATCTTAGTTATGAATGTAGCTCCAAAAAAGTGAGAGGTGGTGATGGATATGAGGTAGTGAGGGAGTGACCCAATCTACAGCAACGAAAGCCCGCATTCCTTACATCAAGGAATGGAGTATAGGCTCACCTAATCTTACCTTGTAACTCTATAGCATTGAGTTGATGTAGTTAACTAGCCCCGCATTCCATCCTAAAAGGAGGAGAATGGAATAAGAGGCTGACCTTCCTTGTAACCTTGTAGCTCTTGTTGTTCTTGGTTACCCTGACTATTCTTATAAAGGAATAGAGTAAGGGGTGACCTTCTTTTAGTTAAACCTTGTAATAAAACCTTTTCAAAAGCTGTTTAAAGGGCTTGTAAAGCCTCTAAAATTTTTTTGATGACAAAAATCATTAGGGTAGTTAGTTTTAGTATATATGTTCCTCTAGAGTAGGCATTAGAGTTTTTTTGGGATGAGGGTTTCCTTCTCCCTTTGCTTCACCTCCTCCCACCTAAATTTAGAGAATTTAAATATGGGAAAAGGTGGAGTATGAGTGTTAGTAACTAACAAGTTTTCTGATTATATTAAAAAAACAACCTGATTATCGAAATGTAGGAGGATTGTGCTCAAGTGAGTATGATTCTTTGCTCTAAAAACCACAACTTCCTACTTTGATTGGGAGTATGGAGCCGGCATTGGTCAAAGTATGGGGTAGAGTCTGTAGAGATTGGGGATATCTGGAAAGTCTCTCTAAGAAGCTATGAGTTACATTCTTTCCAATAAATTATCTTTATTATGCTTTGAATTGTAATCTCTAATGAAGAAGATAGTTCCATGAGAAATTACAAATTTTCCCTTGTTGAGTCATTGAAGTAAATATGGCCTTATATGATCCATGGTCTCCACTCAAAGCATATTTACCATTCTTTCACTAGAAACATTGGTACAAGAGCCACTATCAATGATGACTTCACACCCTTTATCCCCAACTCTACACTTGGCTTTAAAAATCTTTTACCTTTGAGTACATTGAAGTTGTTGTTGCACTTGAAGCACCATTTGTAATACATAGTAATTTGCTTGTCCATCTTCCAAAGCATCTTCTAGACTATCACTTCCTTCTTCAAGTTTTTCATCAAAGTCTTCATTTTTCTCATCAAAAACCTTCATGCTTGCTATCTCCCTTAGAGTCGATGCCTTTTGTTTGATATAATCACTAGTACAGTGACCATAGTGTAACACCCCAAAATTCACTACTTTTTTTTTTAAAGCTGAAGCAATTAAATTAGAAATACTTAAAACCTGTGAATTCTGGAAATGTTACCGCCACACTTAGTACCAGACCGGTTCTCTCCGACCGTTCCAATACCAAGTGCTAAGGCTAAAGAAAAGATTTACATTAAATTCAAATCAACAGTTCATAAAAGAACTCGAAAGATCATACCTTAAAATCAGAGTACGCATAAACGTTTATAAACGTAATAAAATAGAAATCAGAGTGCGAAATCAAAGAGGATAAATACTCCAATACAAAGAAATAATAGCAGGAAATAAAATTACATAAAGACTGAAATATGGCCACAACTCTCTCGAACTTGAACCAAAACCTGCTCAACACTCAGCC
Organism: Tamarix austromongolica; assembly: GCA_039764185.1. Taxonomy (NCBI): domain Eukaryota; kingdom Viridiplantae; phylum Streptophyta; class Magnoliopsida; order Caryophyllales; family Tamaricaceae; genus Tamarix; species Tamarix austromongolica. The sequence continues at coordinate 76,086,202 of CM077817.1, forward strand.
CCAACTGATATCTCGCCCACCTGCACAAACCAGAAGGGCATACTACTCGTGGGAATGAGCAGCACCCATGAAAAGGGTGATCAGTACGCTACGTACTGAGTAAGGTAACCGAGCACTAAGGCCAACACAAAAGCACATAATCCATGCAGATTAATAAAAGAACATAAAGACCATCATCATGTCATAATATCGACCAATCATTCAAGTACATACATAAAGGCCCAATCATAGTCCAGATTAATTACTTAATTAATCTCTTTATCGAAAGATGATACATACCAAGCTTTATATCAAATCCATGTGAGTACAGAAGCCCCCACTATTATAGCCGGTGGATCGGAGGCACATAGGGTATCATACCCTAACCACTATTATAGCCGGTGGATCGGAAACACATAGGACTACGCGTCCTAACCACTATTCCTAACCGGTGGATCGGTTGGCCTTGGCTCACATGGTGTTCCACTGTAAGTAGTTAGTGTCTTTTAGGCATTTAGCAAAACTCTAGTTTGCGGTTGTTGAGCTCGGGAACCCCCACTATTATAATCGGTGGATCGGTTACGCATAGGACATCATGTCCTAACCACTATTATAGCCGGTGTATCGGTCACACATAGGGTAACAACCCTAACCACTATTCCGAACCGGTGGATCGGTTGGTCCCGTCTCAATGATCTTCCACTTTAAATAATTAATGTCTTAAGTATCTTATTCAAAGGCTTTCACCATAGACATGCACGAATCATTACCTTCAACACATATCCCCCAAGTCCACTCCATATCTCAATCTAGGGTTATCCCGAAACCCTAATTCAGGCCTCAGTGGCCCATCTCACTCCACCTCACACAACCCAAATCATTTTAACACTCCACACACCACAACTCATAAATAACATCCTCATAATTACACTTTAATTCCCAAGTGTATATGATACCACCAAGACTCCCAACAACCACAACAAACCCTAACTCGGTTTCCTACGTACCCATATAATGCTCCATGTACTATTTCCATCCAAAGTATTCAACCCCTCAACAACGCTTATATTACTTTCCTAACAATCCCAAATCAACGTTCATACGCAAATTTCACTCCCATGCATCCATTATACGTCCCATGCCAATCCTTAATACCATGATGTAACCATTAATACCACCATGCAACCCTAATACCACCATGAAATCATTAATACCACCATACAAACCCTAATACCACCATACAACTATTAAAACCACCATGTAAACCTTAATACCTTCGTTATACAGAACCCTAAATTCAACCCACATAAAACCAAAGATCCATCCATACCAAACCCTAGATTAAAACCATAGAAAACCCAAAGATTTGTCCATACCTTACAATTGATTAGATTCTCCCATTCATAATCACAAATTAGATTTTTCCATACAAGACCATAAGTTAGATTCTCCCACATAAAATCATAAATCAGAATCTCCCAAGCAAAACCATAAATTAGATTCCACCAAACAAATCATAAACTAGATTCTCCCAATCAAATCATAAGTTAGATTCTCTCACATAAAATCATAAATTAGAATCTCACAAGTAAAACCATAAATCGGATTCTACCAGACAAATCACAAAATAGATTCTCCCAAATAATATTATTAATGAGATTCTCCCAATTAAATCATAAATTAGATTCCTCCTCACGAAACCCTAAATTCTCCATTTATTCTTCCACTCATGAACATTAAATAATTAGGTCAACTCACATCCCCTTGGTCAACTTCTTTCTTCATTCTCCTTTTTCATTCTTTCTCCCACACAACCATATCAACATCCTCACTTGCATGTCTTACAGGGTCACAACACATAAATTCATAAACAGTACACATGCCATATAAAAACATACTTAAACTCCACCACGTTATATCATATACGGCATAATTAATAATCATAAACATAGAATGCATAGCATATGAATCACATAATGCATATAAGCACACAATGACCTTAGTAAACCCTTACCTAAAACGACACCGGTCTTGGAGCACGTTCCTACGCCTCCTTAGGGCTTAGACCAAATAATAACATATGAATAAAATAACCTTAACAAAATTCTAACTTTGCTAAAGACATAAAAATAATAGAGATATTATAACCTTGATAATATAGGGTTAAAGACTTTATCCTAATAATAATAATGATACTAATATAGTAATAGCTAAGATACTAAAATAATTTAACAACAATATAATAAGTGTAATAATAATAACAAAACTAATGGTAAAGTATTTGTAATATTAATTACAGAATAATAATAATGGTAATTCGAAATAATAAAAATACTAATAATAACAATAATTATAATAACACCTTAATATTATTAATTAAGATAATGAAAATAATAATAATACTTATAATAATGACAAAATCGAATTAAAGTATATTAGAGCTTCAGACCCTGCAGAAATAATAATCAAAACATTAATACTAATAATAATATTAATAACACAATAATAGAAATAATAATAAAAGTAATAGTAATCTATTTCAAATAATTGAAATAAATTAAATTAAGGATTATAAAAATAGGGAGAAGGGTTCAGAGGGTCTAGGGTTCAACCTTAGACTGGTGGAGATAGGCGGAACCTGCGGTGGTTCGCGGCGGCAGCGGCGGTGGCCGGAAAAACTATCTAAGTGGGAAAAAGATGAAGAAAAAGAGAGAAGGAGCAGGGGAAAAATCAATATAAGGTTATGATTTGGTGGAGGAGGATTAGAGGAAGATTTTGGGTGGTTCAGAAGGCAGCATAAGTGGCGGAAACGGCGGCGGACGGCGACTTAAGTATTTCTGGGTAAAAATTCAAGCGAGACAAGAAGCCAACTTGGCACGGCCATGTAAGCCAGTACAAGAAGAATCGAGGGATTTGAACAACGTAGTTAGCTAGAGGAAAATGCAGGGAAGAAAATGAAATGCTGCGGTGGCGCTGAGGTTGGCTAAAGGCGGTAAAAACCGCGTCTAAAGTCGCGGTGGTGGGAAGCTCTCATCGAGGGTTTCAAAAATGAAGAACCTTCAAAAACGCCCACTACTTGGCTATTTATAGAGTTTAGATGGTATACTAGGGTTTTGGGGGTTAGAAGGATGGGTTTGGATTCCAGGGTTTGGGTGGCCAGCTCCAGAAATTGGCCTACGGTTTCTTGGTTTGGGTCGATCGTTCGCGAGGCTGGGGAGAAGAAATGGTAGAGAAATAACGGACGGGAGTTACGCCAAATTAATCCTCGAGTCAAGAGGAATTCAATGAGACCAGTAACGGCTGATTAAAATCGCTGCAGCCGGAGTTGCCATTGATGGGGCTGGCGTTGCAGCATCGACGGAGGAGAAAGGAGGAAGAAGGAAGAAGGAAGGGAGACGGGCCGGTCGGGGGGTGCAACTTAATTGAAACGCGGAGTTTCGGTGTTAAATGGCTCAAAACGCTGCGCAGAGAGGGGCGGAAAAAGGGCGACGGACGCGAGGGGTGACAGATAAATGAAACGGTGAGTTTCGGTGGTAAATGAATAAAAACACAGCGTTGAGGCGGCAGAAGAAACAGCCGCGCGGGCGCGGGCTGGGCTGAAGGAAAGAAGGAAAGGCCAGGAAAGGATTGGGCCGCGGCGCCAGGCCCAATCCGGCGAGAAAAAGGAAAAAGAAAAGGAGAAGAAAGAAAAAGGAAAAGAGAAAAATAGGAGTTGGCATAATTAAATTAATTTGGATATTTGGGTTATTTTCAAATAATAATATTTAAATAAAATAATATTTAAAATCCCTTTTTAGGCTAAATTAGGATTTTTTTTAAAGATTTTCCATAAATTCCATTTTAATTAGCAAAACACCCTTAATTTTCTTCCATTAAAATATTTATAAAATTATTATTAATTTAAAAATATTTTCTCATTCTTATTTTAAATAAAATAATTTATTTAAATAAATTCCCAAATTAAAATCTTTAACTAGCTAAAATACCCAAATTCCTCCTAATTAAAATACTTATAAATTTATTCTTGATTTTCCCTAATTAATTTCCTTTTATTTTAATTAAAATAATTAATTTAATTAATCTTTATGATAAAACCTCATTTAAATATAATATTTATAATTAGAAATTTTCGGGGCATTTCACATAGCCTCTACACTTGAAACATTGCTTGTTCACCTTGTCAACCATCTTGTCTTTTCCCTTCTCTTCATGATTGAACCTCCTATTACTATCTTAACTGGTAGCTTGAGATGTAAATGACTTTGACATACCCTTGAAAGTTGAACCATATGGTGCATTGGTGGACTTGTTTGGTGGCTTTATTCTCTTCATTTGATTCTTAAATTTGATTGCTAATTTTGTCAAGTCTTCAAATAACTCACAAGGATACGCCCCCATATTCTCTATAATATTTATATTTATGCCTCCAATAAACGTAGAAAATATTTGCTCTTCTCTTTCTTAGACATAAAAAATAAAATCTAATCTTTTAAACTCACTAAAGTACTCCTCAACTCTAAGTAACCCTTGCCTAAAAGTAGTCATCTTTATGAAATTTTCTTGCTCATATTCTAAAGGTAAAAATTTTCTTTTTAAATTGCTTTTAAAATTTTCCTTCTCTTTCCCTCCTCTTCTTTAAATTATCATATCATACTCTAGTAAATTTCTTAAAACTTTAATATTGTAATTTTTCACCTTTTCTCATCATCAAACTCTTTATGCTCAAAAATAGATTCAACAATTTGTAACCATTCAAGAAAAGACTCCAGATCAAGATTACCTTCAAAATTAGGTAGATCAAAATTAATCCTATTTTTTTCATCATCATATGATCTCCTTGATGTATCATAGGGTCATCCATAGTTATCTACACTCTCTTATTTTCCTTCTCTCATTCAGTCATGTTCTTTCCTTACATGATCTTCTTCTACTTGATCTCTTCAATTTTGATTTTGGATATGTGATCCTTGTCAAAGACAATTGACTTAGGAATTACATGTAGCCTTACCATTTCCTTAAATAATAGATCGGCTATACAAATGGCATCATCTATTTTATGACAAGTAATGAAATGAGCTATATTATAGAACTAATCCACAACCATCATTATGGAATCATGTTGCCTTTGAGACTTTGTCCATGCTTACATGATCCCATCATTGATGTGGGATTGGTGAGGGGGTGTAAAGTCTTTGATGAAAATGAATTTTGGCAAATAACACATCTTTCCACTACGCTTGGACATCTCTTACCATTCTAGGCCAAGAAAATGTTCATGCAATACATCTATGGTCTAGTTGGTGATAAAGTATCCCACTTGGCCTCCCCCATGTACTTCCCAAACTAGCAACACCCGAATTAAGAACTTGGGAATGAAAAGCTTTTTATTCTTTATTAAGAAGCCATATTGAATCACATATTCACCTTGAATCTTGTCTTAATCCTTTATGTAGCAATCAAAGCCTTCATCTTCCTAGTAGAGCTCCTTAATGCACCCAAACATCAACACCCTATCTTCTAATAAAGAAAACTTATAATACCTCCTAGATAGTGCATTAGCTAATGCATTTATATTGCCACTTTTATGTTTGGGTACAAAGGAAAATGATTGCAAAAATTCTACCAATCTTGTATGGCTAGGGTTGATCTTGTGTTAATAGTTGATGTACTTCAATGACTCACAATATGTGTGTAGGAAAAATTGTTGGTCTAAGATAGTGTGAACAATGATTAAGAGTTATAACAATAACATGAAATGCCTTATCATATTATATTTCATCCTTTACCCATTGATATTTTCACTAAATAAGGTAATTATATTTCCTTCTTGTAGTAAAATAGCCCTAATGCCCACTCCACTAGCATCACACTCGTGTTGAAACTTGGTAATTCTAGAATAGGTGCTTCTCTTAACTTCCCCTTGATTACTTCAAAATCTATTCGAGTTACCCTTGTCCAATTGAACTCTCCTTTATTCATTCATTATATTATATGTGTCAATAAGGTACTAAATCTCCTAATGAACCTCCTATAAAAAGAAGTAAGCCCATAGAATGACCTTAGCTGTGTTAAGTTCATTGGTCATAGCCATGTCTTGATAGCTTCCACATTGGACTCATCCATAGCTATGCCATCCTTAAAAACAAAAACATAAAACTAAGAAAGTAACTCTATGTACAAAGAACTACACTTCTCAAGATTATCATATAGCTTACTATTCCTTAGTGATAGAAATATAAGTTTTAAATGATTTACATGATCATCTTCACTATAGCTATAAATAAATATATCATCAAAGTAAGCTACAACAAACGTTCTAGTGAATGGACTAAGTACTTCATTTATGACTCCCATGAAAGTGCTAGGTGTAATAGACAAACCAATGGTATAACCATCCATTCATTCAATCCACCCTTTATCCTAAATGTAGTCTTCCATTCGCCACCTTCCTTCATGCAGATTTGGTAGTAGCCACTCCTCAAATCCATCTTTGAAAAGACAAAAGCACCATGTAAGAAATCAAGTAAATCACCATGTATTGGAATAGGATACCTATACCTGATGGAAATATTGTTGATAGCTCTACTATCAACAAAATCCTCATGATTCCATCCTGTTTTGTGACAAGCAAAGCCTAAAATGCATAAGGACTCAAAGATTCTACAATCAAAACCTTAGAAAGCAACCCATCCACTTTTCCTTGTAACTCAATGCCTTCTTTTGGGTTGCATCTATAAGAGGCTCTATTAGGAAGTGTATTACCTGGAAAAAATAACAATTTTGTGCTCTATGCCTCTCATAGGTGGAAACTCATGAGGTAAGTCATTTGGTAAACATCTCCAAACTCCTCCGACAATCCCCTAACTAGTTGGTCATTAGGCTCACTCCCTACCTTATTTTCAAGTAGTAACAACATGTACACTACTTTAGCCTTCATAACATCCCTATCTAAGCATTTTTTTCATTAATAAACAAGGTTTTTTTACTAGTTAAATCACTACCATGCATGTTAGGTCGTGAATGCAATGGAGTTAACATGATATTTTTTCTTTGCAAATTTCAAACAATAAGTGCTCTTTCTAGGCATGGCAATAGGTTAAGTCTGGGTCAAGTTCAGGCAAACCTAGACTTTAACCCATTTATATTACCTAGACCCAAACCCGATCCAAACCTACCAGGTCTCAAAAGTTTAGACCCAAACTTAGATCCACCAAGTCTAGTAGTTATGTTTTATATAGTTTAATATGTATTTTTTTAAAGAATCTTCTGAGTGAAAAAATAAATATTTTAAAATAGTTATGTCAACTTTTCAAATGGTGTTTTAATGCTTTTAGAATATATTATTATACATATTGCTTATAATGTATATATACAAAAATAAATTTTTAAAAAATGAATAAGAAGCTCAAAAAAGATAATGACAATTATGATAAACATAATATTAGTATGTATTTATATATGTACACACAGACACACACAAATATATATACTAAATAGGTTTGGGTTGAGTCGGGTCTGGAACTATAGAATCAAACCTAGACCCAAACCTGATTCAGATTTGTCAGGTCTAAAAATTATAGACTCAAACCTACTAAAAATGAGGCCGGACTAGTAGGTCTAAGTGGGGACTAGGACCCATCGCCATCCCTAGTTCTTTCTCCCGCCATGTGTGACACTCCTATCAAATTACCAAGGCCTTCCTAATAACAAATGACATAAATCCATAGGTACAACATCACAAGGCACTTGTTCATGATAAGTCTTCCCAATTGAAAAAGCAACAAGTAATTATATTGATAGCTAAGCCACATTACCATTATCAAGCCAATGAAGCTTATATGGATGGTTGTGCTTGGTAGCGGGAAGATTGAGGTTTTCCACCATGGTATTCAAAGCCACATTTACACAAACCCCTCCATAAACAATAAAAGAGCATACCTTGTCAAATATTGTGCACTTGGTTTGGAAAATGCTTTCTCTATATGAGTGATCATCTATAGCTTCCATAGTGTGAAGGACCCTCCTAATCATCAAAGATTCTCCAACATTCAATGGAACCTCTTCTTCTTCCTCATAGGTCAATCCTCCATCATCATTCTCTTCCTCTTGGATTCTCTCATCCAAGTCCATAAGTGTTATAACTCTCTTATTGGGACATTCACTTTGATAATTCCCAATACCTTGACATTGAAAACTTTTCACTCCCTTTGGCTTTCTAGATTCTAAATTTGACTCCTTTTTCCCCTAAGATAAAAATTTTTGGGTGTAGGGGTGATTTTGATGGTGAAGGTAGTGTTATCAACCTTGTTTTTTTCATGAACTTGAGATGACATTCTCTCCCTTTTTTGCTTCTTCACCTTGATGGCTAGGTGAAATAGCTCATCTAAAGTGTAGTATCTTTACATCTCAACCTTCCTAGATATATCATGTCTAATACCTCTAATAAATCTAAACATGGTATGCTCTTTGACCTCCTCAAGTTCAAATATCAACATGAGCCTTTCAAACTCCTTAATATACTCATCTACACTCATAGATCCTTGTCTTAGAGAAGACATTTTGTTATATAGATCCTAAGGTTAGGAAGAGGGTAAGAACCTCTCCTTCATGAGTCTCTTGATTTTAGACCAAGAATTGATGTTCTTTTATTTTCCTTTTCTTCTTCGGTGTTTGAGATTTTTCCACCAAAGAGAAGCATTTCCTTTAAGTTTCAAGATAGCCACTTTGGAAGTCTTTCTATCCGAATATCCCTTAGCTTTAAACATTCTAGAACATCTCAACTCCCTTTCAACATACTCTTTAGGATTATAACTTCAACTAAATTTTGGTGCTTCAATCTTCACATCATGAAAATGGCCTTTTCTAGCTTGTCTTCTTCCCCTCGGCTCATGAGAAGACTCACTAGGGGAAAAAACAAATCCATCCTCACTTTTCTCCATGCTTGAATCACCTTCACTTCTATGGATGTGGTGATTTCTTCTTCTTGAATGAGAGGGGTTTGAATTCAATCTCATAGACTCTAAAATACCAAGAACCCTTCTCATATCATATTTAAAGGATTCAATGGCCTGGTCTCTCCTATTTTATTCTTGAATGTTTCGAGAATCTACTCCCTCCTCAATATTTGTACCTCATCAAGGGTTAACCTCCAAGAATTTGGGGTTCTCCCATTAGAATTTAAGATTTATGAAAACAAAAAAAGTGGAAAGAAGGAAAAGAAATTTGAAATGGGTAGGTTAGGTTAGATTTTATATTTTTTTAATTTTCGTAGGCATGGACGGTGGTAAGTAAAATAGGGGTAAATGGAGGTGGGTGATGGCCTAAAATGGTTAAGAGTGTTAGGGTGGGTAAATAGAACGAAAATGGTGAATATGGGGATAAAAAATGATGGTATAAAATAGGGGATGGAAAAAAATATGAAGGAAATGACCCAATTAATTCAACCTAAGCTTTGATACCAAGTAGACGTAGATGATTTGTAATTGGGTCAAGCTAGGATGAAAGTTGAATATGGAATCTTGCACCCTAAAATATAAGAAAATGAAAGAGAGGTTGAAGATGAAGATAAAATATGATCTTTAGTAGCTCCTTAGATCATATCCTTAAAGATACCACCTAAGGTATTCAACACTTAAAATAAAATTAGCAAGATTTTGTGGGATAAGCTTCAAACTCTTGCCCTTGAGTATGAATGGTAGGAGGATATCAAAAATAAGAGCATATGACAGACAAAAATCAGTTGTCCTTAATTAATCCTCAGCTCAACACTTATAAGACATGGCTTAGCTTCATTTTGTTATAACTTGTCTACCTATTGCATGTGGATTAGATAATGTAACTATCTAGTGGAGTTACAATTAAGCCAAAACAAACCCACCCAAGGTGTTCATGTGCTCTCACATTGGGGTTTTGTTGCTATGAAAAGGGATAAAATCCTAACAACTCATAATAAAAAGGGAAAGAGATAAGGCATTCTTTTTTATTATAAGATACTTAAAAGTGTAACGAATGGCTTCATATCAGATATGATAGCAAAATAATTATGGATGGTAGCAAATAAGGTTTGCAAAGGACCTTTCCAAGCTTGAAAATGACCTATGCATAACTAAATATTACACCTCTTGTTCAATGCACCATAAAGTCAAAAATGGTTACATAATCAACTTGTCTATATGCATTATTTTTTAGTTGAGTTACTTCAAATAAATTGCTGAAAAAGAAGCCTTTCAACTCCAAAATTTCATGGCCCTCCACCACAACTTGTCCCAAGCCATTTTGAGCCATTTTAGAAGTTGGAAAAATTATATGGTTTGCATACACTATGGTTGATTTACATGGCAAGGATCAGCTAATAAATTTAACGTAGGTGATAAGGGTTTTATTAATGCCCTCATTCTTACAAAAATTAATAGGTAGGTTATTATTTCCAGTGTTAGATTCTCCCACATCACAAAATTGAGGTCTTTTATTTTAAGCATTAATATTATATGAGGTAGTCACATAAGTCAAATACGATCAACAGTTTTTGTTTTCCATGCTTAAAATTTTTTCCTTTTATTTCTAATTATTAAGGTAAATCCTAAGGTCATAGGTCTGTGTCAAACCAAGTCAAACAAAAGGTTAACCTATCAAAATTCTAAGGTAATCCTAGCATTTAAGTATTTTTTAAAAATACATTAGGTCAAAATTACCAAAATTTCCTTCAAAACCCTAGTTTCACTATTTTATTCATTTTTGTACCAAATATTATCATTATAATAGATTTTATATGACCAAGAAAAAAGTTAATATTTTGCATTACTTTAGTATTTAGGTAATGTTTTCATTGCGGTGATTAAAAGTATTTTTCAGTTTTCATGAATTTGGTGAGGCACATCCATAAAACCCTAATCATGTAGCTATTAAGTACCACATCTTACATGCAGTATGTACGTAAACATTTAAAGAATAATACATCATTTAAATAGGAATATTACTAACACAGTACATGTAGGGGAATATCCCTAACCCTAGGTCATACGACTAAAATTTATCATAAACTAACAATAATCATGCGCATACGCTTCCATGAAAATCATTGTAACCCTAACTACAACGCATTATTTGTAATACCACATATTTTTGTAAAATTGTTGAATGAGAATTGTGAAAATTTTTAGACCTTTGATTTTCATTTCATGTTATGATTTGGTTTGAGGCAAGTTTGATTTGAAATCATGTTGAGAAATGGAGTTTATTGAGATTTTAGGCAAATCGATCAGCTCGTTCCATGAACCAATCAACTGGGTTTTCTTGACTAAACTGATCAACTGGTTGGAGGAAACCGATCAATTGGTTGTAAAATAATCTATTGGTAGACCCAAACCCATCGACTAGTTTATTAATTTGGTCATTTTTTTTAACTTGATTTTCTAAAAAATCACTTACACTGAAATGGCACCTTACTAACCCATGCCAATTTGTCCCTTAAGAGATTCCAAACCATTTTCATGCCGCATTTAACATGAAATATTTTTTCGAGTTGATATAGATTTCAATTGGGTTAATTAAGGGGTACAAATGACCTCCACATTTTCTTCTTCCTCCTCTCTCATTTACATTTTTCTCATATCAATGCTTTGTTCTCATGCATGATTTTGAGTTGTTGTAATATTCCTTCCACACTACGCTTCCATTAATTCACTCACATAGCTAATTCTAGCCTAAATAACCTACATTCTCTAGAAACACAATGTGAGCTCCAGAGAATAGGTGTAACACCCTAAAATTCACTATTTGTTTTTAAAACGGAAGCAATTAAATTAAAACCCATGAATTCTGGAAATGTTATCACCACACTTAGTACCAAACAAGTTCACTCCAATCGTTTCAGTACCAAGTGCTAAGGCTAAAAAGGATATTTATTATGCTTAATAAATACATAAACTGATAGTTCATAAATAAATAAAAAACTAAAAGGATCATAACATAGAAATCAAAGTACGCATAAAGAGAATCATAACCCAGAGTGCATTATAAAAATTCCAAAAAGAGAAATAAATTTTACAACCGATAAAAGTTTCGTCTCAAATACTCAATACAAACTAAGAAGTTATAAAAGGGGAAATCTAATACAGAAGGAAATAAAATAATATGGAGAGAAAATCTAGCCACGTCACTCCCGATCATCGAGCCAAGCAAATGCTCAACACTTAGCCTCGCTTGATGCCTCATGAACATCAAAGGCATTAAAATATGCATTGCTCACCTACACAAAGTCAGAAGGGCCTTCTCCTCATGGTAATAAGCAACACCCATGAAAAGGGTGATCAGTACACTACGTACTGAGTAAGGTAACCGTGCACTAAGGCCAACATATATAAGCATATAAATCAAACTAGATAATAATAAAAACAATATACGATCACTTCGGAGAAATAATAATCAAAGGCCATTTATGGTTTGGATTAATCAATTAGTTAATCTCTTATCGATACTCATTTCACATTATGCTCTTTATCAAATCCATCTGAGTACAGGAACCCCACTATTATATCCAATGGACCTGATACATATAGAGTCCAAAGCTTCTGACCGCTATTATTTCAGGTGGACCGGAAACACATAGGGCATAAAGCTTCTGACCATTATTATTGCTGGTGGAGTAGAAATATACAGGGTATAAAGCTCCTGACCACTATTACTTGCAAGGGGACTGGTCTAGCCCCAAGTCTCATGGTGTTTCATTATATGTACTTAGTGTATTTCCCATGTCTTGGCGTAATTACGTTCGGTTTATTGAGTATGAAATCCCCCACTATTATAGCCGGTGGACCAGAAATATACAAGCATAATGCACCTGACCACTATTATTCGTTGGTGGATCAGTCACACTTAGAGAAAAACACCGTAACTACTATTATTCACCATTGGACCGGTCTGGGCCTGGCTCAACAATCTTCCACTTTAAATTATTAAAGTCTTATAGTGTCTTATTCAAAATTTTCACCCTAGACATGCATGAATCACTCTCCCCACACCTATCCTCCAACGGACACATTCCATATCATCAAACTCATGCAGCTCCCAAATTGCCCCAACATCCTTTCCTCTATATCCTATCTCACATTAGAAGTCCAACTCTTAAGTATACAGGTCAAGGCCCACTACCTTACACTTCCAAGTCTACTCCACATCTCACTCTAGGGTGTTATTACGAAACCCTAATTTAGGCTTATGTGGCCCATCCTACTTCACCTTACATAACCCAAATCATTTTAACACTCCACACTGCACACCCTTTAGATTCAACTCTCATCATTACGCCTTACTCCTCAAGCACACGTGTGGTCACTAAACCCCAGGTAACCACACCAAACCCTAACTAGCCATAACAAACCCTATCTTTCTCGTGTCCACATGTCACCCTTCCATTTCTCACATTCCAATTATTATTTTTTCATGTTAATCATACTCATCCTTACTTGATCATTTTTTTTCATCCTCTAATACTCCACTCACCCTTATTTATTTCTCCCTTTTTACCACCTCAAATTAGGGTTTTTCTCCCAAACCCTATCTCAGCCTCCTATGTACCCTCATGTTGTCTTACGTACTATATTTCACCTAAAGCCATCAAACACCCAAACAAATCTTCCATTACTTTCCTTACATCCCAAGTTAGCTTTTCATACATAAACCTCACCCCCATGCAAACTTTACATATCCCATGCAACCCTTTGAACTATTTCATACAAACCCTAAAACTCCCACATGAAACCCAAGATTCACCCATGCAAACCCTAGATTCTTCCATACATACTTAGATTGTCCCATGCAAACCCTAGATCTATCCATACAAAACCCTATATTCTATTCCCCCATACAAAACCATATATTAGATTCTTTCATGCAACACCATAGATTAGATTCTCCCATGTAGAACTATAGATTCTCCCATACGAAACCCTTGATTCTCTCATATAAAGCCATATACTATCCCATATACAACCATAGATTCTCCCACTCTTTTATTTTATTTAAAATCCCCTTTTTATTCATCCACTCATGGACTATCAAAATATTCAGGTCAACTCACACTCCCTTGTCAACTTATTTGCCTTTCGTCAATTTACTTACCCATTTTCCTTTTTCATCCTTTCACCCCACCATCCACATTAAACATCCTCACATGCATGTTTTAAAGGGTCATAACACATTACATCACATTCCACAACATTTCACCACATATACATATCAACATATATAATAAGAAGGCATGTAAGCATACTTTAATTCCAAGCTGCTCCATACATAAAATAGTCAACTAATAGTACATGATACACAACATGACATTATACAAGGAATCCAAGTATATAATACACATAACACACCTAAGGTCTTAGTTACATCCTTACCTAAAAAGACACCGGTCTTAGAGCACACTCCTACACCTCCTTAGGACTTTGACTAGTCTCACCTATATATGAGGGAAAAACTAAATATTAGATTCCCTCCTACTACAATATTATTATTTACTAATTTATTCTAAGACTAGGTTTTTTTGATAAAATAATAACATATTAATAATAATAACATCAACTAATTACAAATTTTTCTAAAGATATAAGAAATAATAATAATATTGTAAAAGTTGATAATATAAGGCTTGAAGACTTTACCCTAATAATAATAATAATGATACTAAAAACAAAAATAATGATAATAATAATAACAATAGTAACAAAATAATAATGATAATAATAATAATGATAATGATAATGATAATAATAATACTAAAAATACTACTACTACTACTAATAATAATAATAATATGGTTTGAAATAAATGGTGGAATAAGGGCTTCAACCCTTCACCAAAATAATAATAATAATAATAATAATAATAATAATAATAATACCAAAATAATAATAATAATAATAATAATAATAATGATAAAAAACCATAATAATATTGAAAAATAATAATAACCATAATGGTAATAATAGTAATGATAATAATCAAATATAAAATGAAGTAGGGTTTTGACCCTACATTGAATAAATAATAATAGTAATAATAATAATAATAATGGTTATAGTAATAATAAATACTAATGGTAATAATAATAATAATAATAATAATAATAATAATACGTGATATTAATAATACTACTAAAATTTGAAATAGACATAATAGGGTCTTGATCCTATATAGAATAATAATACTAACATTGAAGATAATAATAATAATAATAATAATAATAATAATAATAATAATAATAATAATAATAACATAATAATAATAATAATAACAATATTAATAATACTATAACCAAAAAAAATAGAATAGGGCTTCAGCCCTTAATAGAAAAAATAATAATAACATTAGTAGTAGTAGTAGCAGTAGTAGTAGTAGTAGTAGTAGTAGTAATATAAATATATTTAAATAATTGGAAAATAATAAAATTAAATATTTAAAGCTTGTATAAATAGTGAAAAGGATTTAGAGGGTTTAGGGTTCCACCTTGGGTTGGTGGTGATAGGTAGCACTAGTGGTGGCAGCGGTTGCTGGAAAAAGAAAAGAAAAGAGGAAATTTTGGATGTTGGAAAAAGGAGAGGTAGAATGAAGGTAGGAGTTGGGGTGTTTAGGCCTGTCTAGGTGGCGAGGAGTATAATGAAGGTGGGAGCACAGCCAAAGGTGGCGGTGCACAACGGCGGTGGTGGTGGCCGAAAATGAAAAAAGGAGAGAAAGAGAAGAGAAGGGGGAGCAAGAGGAAAAGAAAGGTAGGGGATATAGAGGGAAGTCTGCAGAGGCTTTTAGATGGTAAAAGGGGCAGTGGCAGCAATAGAATTGGTGGTGGACAGTGGTGCAAAGGGTGCTAGGGGCGGAGAAAGGGTTGCTCAAGGAGGGAACATTGCATAGTCGGGGTGGCTCATACAGGAAAAATTGGGGGAGAAGGGAGGTGTAGTTAGTTAGAGGGCGGTGCAGGGAGTACTTAAGTAAGTAGAGTGGACGGAGGGGTTGGGCAATGGCGGTGGCGCAAAGGGGTAATTTTTCTGGGTTGAAATCAAAAGCTCGAATAGGGCTGATTCTAGGTGTATTTATAGAGTAAATGGAAGGCTAAGGTCATAGGGGAGTGACGAGAAATTTGGGCAAGTCGGTTAGGGTTCACCGATAGCAACAGAGGCCAGCGAAATTCAAATACGTGGTAGGGTAATGTTGGCTAGGAGAAGGGAAAATGTGCGTAAGAAGAGGGGAGAAGTTAGTTGGGTCAATGTGGCTGTTGAATTGGCGAGGGAGAGAGGGGAAAGTGGCCGGTCAAATCAGATGTGGTTGGCTCGTCAATCTTGAGACCTTTGGTGACGAAGAGCTAGGGAAGAAGAAGAAGAAGAAGAAGAAGGAGGAGGGGTCCTGGACCGGCTGGCTGGGGAAAAGAAAAGAAAGACCGGACCGATGATGGGGGAAACTTAACAAAATGTGGCATTTCGATCTTGGGCCACACCAAAGGAAGAAAGGGGAGAGGATTTGGGCCGCTGTGCTAGCCCAAGTGGGGGGTAAGGAAGAAAAGAAAAGAAAAAGAAAAGAAAAAGAAAGAAAAGGAAAGAAAAAAGAAAGAAAAGAAACAAAGAAAAAGGAAAAATAGGTGGGTTGGGATAATTAAAATTAATTTAGATATTTGGGATATTTAATAATAATAATATGTAAATCAAATAATATCCAATTCCCTTTTTAGGCTAATTTAGAATTTTTGAAAGATTTTTCCTAAATTCCATTTTAATTAACAAAATACCCAAATTTTTCTTAATTAAAATATTTATTATTTCCTTCTTGATTTTCCCTAATTAATTAATTTTTATTTTAATAAAAAAAATTTATCTAATTAATTTCCCTCATAAATTCTTAATTAGCTATAATTCTTAAAATTAGGATTTTGGGGTATTTTAATAGGTCAGCAAATCCTGGTTAAAATCAGTCCATTTAGCCCAAATTCAAATGGTTAATTATAGGGTTTTGAGTTGAGTGTTAAAACCTTTACGATTCTCTTTGATTGGTTGGCCATAAATAGCCCTAATCATCCCTCATTTTGGACATTATCTTTCAGCAACTGAATTCTCTAAGTCTGGTATTTAATCTCTCATTTCTACACTTTGAGCCTTTCCAATTAATTTTCTTAAATTATTTTTATCCTCTATATATCCCTCTCATATTTCAATTGTTAATCAAGGAGGAGTTAGATTCTGGAAAAAAGGTTGAGTGGTTCAGTTGATCATTCCCTATTTTTACCTCAAGTTGGTATGTTCTTCTTTTCTTCTATTTTTAGTTTGAAATTTTTATAGGGTTTTGGTGTAATATATATATTTTTTAAGGTTTTAAAAGCTAAGAATTTCATAATTGGAAACTTTAATTTTTATAAGGATTTTACATACATCAAGTGATTCTTGCCTATAAAATGTTTAGTGAGTATTCCTACATATTATGAATTCTTTTAAGGTGATTCCACATTTTAGAATGAATGAATGTATCCTACATAAGTGGTTTGGATGGTAAAATGACATTATTTGAGTAAAAATCCAAATAAAATTGGTAAAAATAGGATATGATGATTCCATGTTGTGAAATTCAAGTTAATTTGGTTTAAAATATGTTGGACTATGTTCTTATAATGTGGTTAAGGATGATTTATATTTAATAATCTACATGAAATTTAATATTTTAGTGCTATATTAAGGCAAACCAATCGATTGGTTCATAATACATTCGACTAGTTGACCCAACCCATCAGTTGATAAGCTTGTAAGGACCTTAGTTTTACTCTCTACATAAACCCATCGAATGTATTGGCATAACCAACCAATTGGTGTATGGAAAATTGATTGGTTTACCCAAATTGATCAACCATTTTGAGGAAAAGTATGGTCTGGTCAAGTCAAACCAATCGACTAGTTAGTGCAACCAATTGATTGGTTGGGCCAGACTGATTGACTGGTTTAGCTGGTTTGCATGGTTTGTTTCCTTTCAATTTTTTTGAGGTAGTGTTTGGAACTATACCATGATTATTGATGGGATATGATACATATTTTATTATGGATTATTTTCCTAATGAAAGGATTTAATGGTCCATAATTTATGAAATACTCTTTGAGTAATGTAAAGGCTAAATGGTGTTTCACTTATAATAAATAATGATATGGAGAAAAAATTAATGAAACTTAGTGTGCGCTTGAACAAAATCATATGGTAGATATGAATAACAATAGCCATGGATAAATGGAAAATGCACATGATTGGGAAATTGGAAAGAAAAATGATTGATATAGAATAAACATGAAAAATTACCTTACTTTCTTTCTATAAGCCTTGCATGATCACTTATCCTTAATGAATAATGTACTAATAATATAAACCAAAAGACAATCGAGTCGATTATAGGTCTAGGTTACCCAATCCTCGATTAGCTACCAATAGTTAGTTTACCATTAGGGGTTTTTAGTATCTTTAAGTGGGATCTTGAGAGGTCCCAATGCCTTACCTACTCTAGACTCTAATGATTTTCTAAAAGGTATCAATACTAAAGGCTTTAGTTACCTAGTTCATTGGCTTCGATCTGGACTTATGCCTATTCTAGCGATTGGCTTTAGCCTGGACTTATGTCTACTTGGTGATTAGCTTCAGGCTAGACAATATGTTCCTTATTTGGATAAGCTTATGTGGTATGTGAGACTATGGGTGGATTTTAATCCATCATTCAATGATAATAAAATATGAATAATAAGTAATTAGTTGATAAATATGAAGGGTGACTAAATGAATGTTTAATGATTAGATAAGTATGGAAGTAATGGTATGAACAATCAAAAATGATAAAATACGGTTATACACTTGGCAAATGACCTAGATAACCCACTGGTAATTGAATAGAATATTGATTGGATGACTAACCTATCTTATATATGGATAAAGGAATTTTATAACCTATGGTATAACCTAAAGGACTAAGTAATTAGAAATTAACCCTAGTGGTTGCTTAGATGTATCTGATATTACATGTGTGAGTACCTCTGTGATGAAAATGTAAAACCAAGCATGATATACTTGAGTTATGCATGATAACATGTTCTAATGCACTCTTACCATTATATATCTAGCTCTATCATGACGTGTGCTGCATTTTATATCCATGTACAATAGAATTTGTATACTTGTGCTTACATTGAGGGAGCATGTTAGCTTAGTCAGTACATAGCATATTGATGCAACCATTTTCTCCATTACCTATTCATTCCCACAAGTAGAGGGTCGTATGTAGGTATTTGGGGATTCCTAGTATAGGGCCTACTTCGGTTACATCAGGGCTTAGGAGTAAGGACATCAGGAGATTTTTGGAAGGTTTGTGGTAGACCAAGATTTTAATTTGGGTGTCATACAATAATCTTATTTTATTGTAGCCCTGTATTTTATTGTAAGGGTCTAGTTTGGGATCATTAATTTCCTTTGATCTAAACACTCTTTTAAGTTGTATATGTAATCATTTTTGTGTGCACTCTCTTGTTTGAAATATTTTGGTTGGTTTTAGCATGGTATCTAATATAGGATAGGCAGCGGACGTCTAACCTGTGTCAAGTTCGGTGGTAACACCCACTTTTTCCTAGGTGTATTTTTAGCTTCCACAATGTTTTACAAAAAAAAGTTTCAGTAGTAAAAACTGGGGGTGTTATAGGTTGGTATAAGAGCTTTACTTGAAAACTTTCCACTTTTAGAAATTGTTAAGTTTATACCATAGGGTTTTATCTAAGCATTTTACTAAAAATACCTTTCTCCTAAAAATAATTTCAAAGCTAATACCTCAAGACGGTATCAGTCTTGATTTGAAATTCCTTCTTCTTGATTATCCTAACAAGTATAATTATTTTCAAACACAGTATATCCATGAGTGAGAGTAAGGTTGGGAATATGCCACCGATAGATTGTGATTATGGTTGTGCAAGTCTTAGTACTTAGTACACTAAATTTCATCTATAACTTCTTTCAGTCTTTAAGACATGATGGCCACTGACGATCACTACAAATGCATTGAGGCATTTATGGAGACCATTAGAGCCTACATGGAGGGCCATATCCAAGCACCTTAACCTCTACTGGTGCAAGTAGCTACACCAACTTTAGTGCATTAGCTTAGGAGGGCTTGACATCATCACCTACCAATCTTTAAGGGCCAAGAGGACCCCCAACATCATAGAATGATGGGTTTAGGATATGGAGAAGACTTTCACTACCTACGGTTCCCCTAGAGATAGAAGGGTAAGTATGGTCATCTACTAGATAAGAGGAAGGACAGATATATGGTGGAGGAGTGTCTAGTGTAAGGGTAGACAACCTATGGGATGGGAACCTTTCTTGGAGGTGTTGCAAGCCTGTTTCTACCCAATGCACCTTTACATAAAGAAGTATAATGAATTTAAGGATCTTAGGTAAGGGGCACATCCATTGAGGAGTACTATACTCAATTAATAGACTTGGTCAAGTTTACCTCGAAGGGAAAAGCCAAAGAGGTAATACAAGTTCACCATTTCAAGATTGAGCTAGGGATCTGACATTAGGATCTATCTAAGGAGTCACTCCACCAGAAATGGTAGGCATATATGAGCAAGCCTAAGTGACATCCTGAGTCATTCAAACCTAGAGTGCTCAGTTAGGGGCTAAGAGGGAATTTGAGGGTCGCCAACATTAGGGTAACCAAAAGAAGGCCTATTTAAAAGGTAGTTTTCCACTTATATTTGGCTACAGCATAGGGTAAGTACCCTAATCTGGAGGGTTGTCTAGGGGTCACGTTGAGGATAGGCATTAGCACTATAAGAGATGTGGGTCAAATAACTTAGTGGTCGACTATAAAGGTAACAAGGTGACTTTTCATATATGTGGTATGGTGGAACACAAGGCATGTTAATGTTGAGTTAGCAGAGGTAGCATCTAAAGGAACCAAACTAGAGCTCAATGCATAAGATCTATCTAGCAACCAAAACCACATATTCAAAGAGTTCCCTTATCTCCAGCCAGTGCCACTAGCCCAGCTAGTCAGCCTAGGTCCAAAGCCTCACCATTTTCATCAAGGTTAGGGATCATCTAGTACCCTAGGAGTTATGTCGGTAGGAAATCCGAATGTGATGAGTTAGGTAGAGAAAAAATACAAGGCTGATGTGGTAATTGGTGTGCTTACTATTTCTACTTATTTGGCTTATGTGTTGTTTGATTCTAGTACATCGCACTCTTTCATGGCATTTGAATTTGTACCTAGAGTTTCCTTATCTCATTCAAATAGAATTTCTACTTCTATTGTGTTGCCTTTGAGGGATAATATTGCATCCTATATGTTATATCAAAGAGTCATTTAGGTAGCAAGAGGAATAGAATTTTCGTTAAACCTCACCGAATTGGAGTTGCATTATTTTGATGTAATTGTTAAGATGGATATACTGAGGAAGTACCAAGCATTGTGTGGTTCTATGAGGACCAACGAGTATTAGGGTTTCATAATACAAGTGTGAACTTAATCCCTCTATAGGGATTTCATCGGTAATCGCATTGGGTAACCTCATATGCAAGAGATATCTGCTCTACTTGTGTAGTGTCAAAGACACCAAAGCGACTCAGATGCCATTGGAAAGTATTATAATAGTCTATTAGTTTCCTGATGTATTCCTTGAGGAGATATTGAGAAAGCCACTAGTTTAAGAAGGTGAGTTCATTGTGGATGTGTTGCCAGGAATAAATCTAATATCTAAGGCTCCATACCATACTATACTTGTAGAAATGAAAGAACTCAAGGCTTAGTTGGAAGAGCTTTTGGAGAAGGGTTACATCTGACCAAGCATATCATTGTGGGGAGCACTAGTTATGTTTATAATGAATAAGGATGGGATTTATCAATTGTCAAGGATCGATGACTTATTCGATCAACTCAAGGAATCTAAGGTATTATCCAAGATTGATCTTCAATCAAGCTACCATCAACTAAGGATAGCTAAACAAGATACCCCTAAGACTAATTTTTGGATAAGGTATGACCATTATGAGTTCATAGCAATGCCCTTCAGACTCACTAATACACCAACGACTTTCATGCCTCTTATGAAACAAATTTCTTTCTTTCTTGGACTAGTTCATGGTGGTGTTTATCAAATACATCCTAATCTACTTCCAGCACTAAGAGTTTTATGGGTTTATCTAGTTACTATCATTGGTTTATGGTAAACTTTTCTAATATTTCTAGAGCATTGACACATTTATTGAAGATGGATACACATTTCTAGTGGAATAAAGTCTTTGGGTGGGATCTTGAGAGGTCTCGAGCCCTTACCTACTCTAGACAGTACTAATGTACTAGGGGTATTAACACTAAAGGGTCTGGTTACCTAGATGGTTAGCTTTGGCCTAGCCTTATGTCCATATTTGTTTGCTTCAGCCTAGACTTATGTCGATTTTGGTGATTGGCTTCATTCCAGACTTATGATTGCTTAGTTATTGTCTTAGGCCTAGACTTTATGTCCCTTATTTGGATAGGCTTCCATGGTATCTGAAACCATGAGGTGGTACACAATCCATCGCTCGATGATAATAAAATATGTATGATAAGTAATTGGTTGATAATGTGAAGGGTGATTAAGTTAATAGTTAATAATTGGATATGGATGGAAGTAATGGTATCAATGACCAAAAAGTATTGACTAGATGATTTAATTATCTCATATATGGATAAGGAAATGGTATAATCTAAAGGATTGAGTAATTAGAAATTGATGAAAAATGATCTCTGAATGAAGGAACAAGGAAAACTTAAAGCTGCTTAAGTTTCGAGAGAGACGCTTCAGGTTAACCAAGGGGTTATGCGCAAAACCGACTTAGGTTAAAAGAGTTAAAGTTTGGGGCCAAAGTGGAATTATGGGAAGTTACGGGGGCTTGATTGTAAAACCATAACAATATATATATGTTCTGGTATTTTCCCGGGTGAGGATATCAACACTGTAAAACCTTTCCCAGAGCTAGAACTTTCATTTTCCTTTGTTCTTCTATATACAAGATTAATAAAAAGGCTACTAAACTTCTCCCGAGACGTAGGATGATCACACTGATCAATCCGAACTCGTAAAAGATTTGTGTCTCTTTCTCATCACTGCTTCGTTCTTTCTTCGTTCTTTCTTTGTTCTAATTTCAGAGTTTAATACACTTTGATAGTTCAAGAACTTGTAACAGAGTTGAGTATAATTGAAGATTATAGATCAGGTTACAACAAGTGGTATCAGAGCCCGATCGTGACTTTGAATCATCGCCGGAGGTGAACTTCAGAGAAATTCAAGAAATTCAAGAACTAAACGAGGACTGTTGGAACCAGGTGAACAGAGAGGTTCTTGTGTTTGGAAAACCAGAAAGAATGATGATGTAGACATGGAAATTAGAGGTTGAGAAGTTTGATGGAAAAGGAGACTTCGTTCTCTAGAAAGAGAAAGTATGGGCAAGCTTGTGGAATCTCGGCCTTCACACAACCTTGGAAGATAACCCTGAGAGTTGGACTCAAGAAAAAGAGGCGGAGTCCAAAGTTAAGATCTCCACACCTGTGACAGGTATGACCTCAATCTTGACAAAGATTTTAGGAGAAACCATGATGATGAAATCTTTTAAAGAGGAGTCAATTGAGTCAAGAATGAGAAGAGTCAGAGAGTAAAAAACATGATTGTGCTCTATTTGGCTAACCAAATATTAAGAAAGGTTGTGCATGAAAAGACAGCGTATGGTGTATGAAAAATGTTAGAATAGATGTACGTAGAGCAACCTCTCCCTAATAAGATGTATCTGTTGCAAAGACTGTCAGGATTTATAATGGATGAAAGCAAACATATCGAGGAAAATTTGGATGTGTTTCAAAAAATTTTGTCAGATCTGCAAAACTTACAAGTGAAAGTGGAAGATGAATATCAAACAGTCTATCTGTTAAATTCATTACCTCCTACTTATGATCAGTTAAAGGATGTCCTGAAATACTCAAGGTCGACTATAACTGCTGAAAGAGGTGAAAGCTGCTGCAAGATCTAAAGAACTCGAGCTTGCTGCCCAAAAGAGAGTAACCAGAAGCTCAAGGGAAGGACTCATTGTCCGAGGAAGATCAATGAACAGGGAGAGCAATCAAAATAATAAGAACAGAAAGAAATCAAGATCTAAATCCAAAACTAGAGTAGAATGTTGGTATTGTGGAAAGAAAGGTCATCTAAGGAGAGATTGTTTCTCAAGAAAGAAAGGTGAAAAGGGAAACCAGGAAAGCCAGGAAGAAAGGGGAGAAGCTGCAATTACAAATTCAGCTCCTAATGAATCCGATGTTTTGACAATAGTGGATGCAGATTCATTAATTGCTTCAGAACTAGATATCCAAGATCAGTGGATATTAGACTCAGGATGTACATTCCATATGACCCCTCGAAAAGAATGGTTTCTCAATTTTGAAGAATCAGAAGGAGGAAAAGTCAAGATGGGAAATGATGCACTATGCCCAGTTAGAGGTATTGGAAGTGTTAAGATGGAGTTGAATGATGGAACTTCTGTTATATTGACATAAGTGAGATATGTACCTGAGCTAAAGAGAAACTTGATTTCTCTTGGAGCCTTAGACCATACAAACTGTGGCTACAAAGGTGAAAAGGGCTCACTTAAAATCATAAAGGGATGCAGAACAGTTATGAAAGCATTCCTACAAGATGGCCTATTCATCATACAAGGAAAGGTTGTTTCTGGAGAAAGTAATGTGATCTTTAATGAGGCCATGGTATTCAAGGATTTTCCTAGAGAAGAAAAGGAATCTGAGAATGATGATAAAAATCAGAGAACTCAAATTCAAATTCCTATACCTGTTAACTCAGGAAATGGAAGAAAAAGGACTCCAGTTCCAGGTGGAGTTTCCTCATCACAGACACTGATAGAAGAATATGGGTCTGAATCTGATGATGAGAAAGTGAATGGATCAGATGAGAAATCTGATGAATCTTCCAAGCAAGATCAGATAGAAATAGATGTTGAGAAGAATACAGAGGAGCATAAAGATCTTACAGACTGGGTTCTTGCCAGAGACAGAGGAAAAAGGAACATAAAAGTCCCATCAAGATTCAATGAATCAGACACAGTGGCCTTTGCCTTTATTTCTGCAGAAGATATTGAACTAGAGGAACCAAAAGGATATCAAGAAGCAAGGAGAAGCAAAAATTGGCCTATGTGGAAGAAGGCTATGGAAGAGGAAATTGATTCCCTTATAAAGAATGAAACCTGGTCTCTTGTCAAACCAAAAGAAAACAAGAGAGTGATTGGGTGAAAGTGGGTTTATAAACTTAAACATGGCATACCTGGAGCTGAAAAGCCAAGATACAAGGCTCGGCTTGTAACTAAGGGTTACTCACAGGTTGAGGGAATAGATTACAGCAAGATTTTTTCACCTGTTGTCAAGCATGTCTCTATCAGGCTTCTCCTATCTTTGATAGTTCATCAAGACCTTGAACTAGAGAAATTGGATGTAAAAACTGCTTTTCTTCATGGAAATCTGGAAGAGCAGATCCTCATGAAACAATCAAAATGTTTTGAGGCTAAAGGAGCTGAGGGATTGGTTTGTCTGCTTAAAAGGTCCCTGTATGGCTTGAAACAAGCTCCTAGACAATGGAACCAACGGTTCGATACATTCATGCTCAGTTAAGATTACACGAGGAGTCAGTATGATCCCTGTGTTTACTTCAGAAAACTGAAGGATCAAACATATATCTACCTCTTGATATATGTTGATGATATGTTAGTTGCTGCTAAAAATATGTCAGAGTTGAAGAAGCTGAAAGATACTCTCAATACAGAATTCGAAATGAAAGATCTGGGGCCTGCAAAGAAAATTCTTGGAATGACCATTCAAAGGGATAGAAACTTGGGAAGATTGACTCTGTCTCAAAAAGAATATTTGCACAAGGTTCTGATGACTTATTGTATGGATCAAGTAAAAGGTGTTTCAACTCCGTTAGGAGCTCATTTTAAGCTGAGGGCATCAAAGGAGCAAGAGGATACAGATTACTCATTTATGGATACAATCCCTTATTCTAATGCAGTGGGGAGTATCATGTATGCAATGATTGGAACAAGACCTGATTTAGCTCATCTAGTTGGAGTTATTTGTAGGTTTATGAGTAATCCAAATTGAGAACACTAGGATGCAGTGAAGTGGGTACTAAGATATATCAAGGGAATACAGAACTATAAACTGGTCTACATCAGAGATGCAAGCTTTAAGGTGAGAGGGTTCTGTGATTCCGATTTTGCTGCTGATTTAGAGAAAAGAAGATCCATAACAGGCTTTATTTTCACTGTGGGACGAAATGTGGTGAGCTGGAAATCAAGTCTTCAGCATGTAGTTGCATTATCTAACACTGAAGCTGAGTATATGGCCTTGGCTGAAGTAGTAAAAGAGGCAGTGTGGTTGAAAGGTATTGTTGAGGAACTCGGGTTAAAACCAGATTGTGCAGAAGTTCTCTTTGACTCATAAAGTGCTTTAGCTTTGTCAAAGAATAAGGTGTTTCATGAAAGGACAAAGCACATTGATGTTAGACTTCATTTTGTCAGGGACATCATTACACAAGGAAGAGTTAAGGTTTGGAAAGTTCATACACAATACAATCTGGCTGATATACTTACTAAAACACTCCCTGTGGGCAAGTTCATTTCAGCACTAAAAGTGCTGAAGCTGACTAATGAATGATAAGAGTCAGGTTTGGAGAAGTTTAGTTCCAGAATCTACTGCTAAAGATTCAGAGATCAAGGTGGAGATTGATGAAAAATGATATCTGAATGAAGGAACAAGGAAAACTTAAAGCTGCTTAAGTTTCGAGAGAGAGGCTTCAGGTTAACCAAGGGGTTATGCGCAAAACCGACTTAGGTTAAAAGAGTTAAAGTTTGGGGCCAAAGTGGAATTATGGGAAGTTACGGGGGCTTGATTGTAAAACCAGAACAGTATATATATGTTCTGGTATTTTCCTGGGTGAGAGATATCAACACTGTAAAACCTTTCCCAGAGCTAGAACTTTCATTTTCCTTTGTTCTTCTATATACAAGATTAATAAAAAGGCTACTAAACTTCTCCCGAGATGTAGGATGATCACACTGATCAATCCGAACTCGTAAAAGATTTGTGTCTCTTTCTCATCACTACTTCGTTCTTTCTTCGTTCTTTCTTTGTTCTGATTTCAGAGTTTAATACACTTTGATAGTTCAAGAAATTGTAACAGAGTTGAGTATAATTGAAGATTATAGATCAGGTTACAACAGAAACAAACCATAGAGTTGCTTGGATCATATCTGCTATAACATTATGAGTACCTATGTGATGAAAATGTGAAACCAAGCATGGTATATTCTACAATATTTGAGTTATGAATGACAACATGTCTTAATGCACACTTACCATTATATAGCTTGTATTATCATGACATATTGTATTTTATATCCATGTAAGGTAGAATTTGTATACTTATGCTTTCTTTAAGGAAGAAATTTGGCTTACTTAGTATATAGCTTACTTATGTTCCCATTTCCTTGGTCACTTGCTTACTCCCAAGAGTAGAGAGCCATATACAAGTCTTTAGGGATGGCCAGTAGAGAGCCTAGTTGGGTCGGTTCTTGAGAGCAAGGAAATAAAAAGATTTTTGGTTGTGTCTGTGGCAGACAAAAATTTTAATTTAGGTTTCATACCCTAATCTTATTTTATTGTAGCCCCATATTTCAATCTACATGTATATTATAACGATTTGGTCAGGGAGCATTAAGGTCCTCCAATGTAAACGCTCTTTTAATTTTTTTTATGTAATCTTTTATCCGTGCACTCTTTTGTTTTAAATGCTTCATTTGGTTTTAGCCTTCTATTTGTTATGGGGTAAACGGCGGACATTTAACCTATGTCAGGTACGGCGATAACACCCCTTTTTTTCTAGGTGTACTTTAAGCTTCCACAATGTTTTATATGAAAATTTTTGGTAGTAAAAATTGGGGATATTAAGTAATCAAGAGGCATTTACCATGGAATTGAAACAATAACTTGACAATAATGAAAATTCTAACAAAATCCTAGACATGCAGATGTAAAACATTTGACATATTACCATGCATATAATGTAACTATCAATAATCCTATGTATCATCCCTTCAACAAGTTATCATTTTATCATGCATGTCATAATGCTTGAAAAGCACCAAACAGTAGCATAATTATAAGCCTAAACAATCCTAGAATTCTCAAACTTAATTTCTACTATCTTATGAGCGATTAGATTTACCTAATCCAATCGTACATAACACCCCCATTTTCAAAACCAAAAACTCATTAAAAAGTATGCGTAGAAGCTAAAAACAATGAGGGCATCACCGCCACATCTAGTGTAAATTGGCACCCTAATCCTATTCACACTAGACGCTAAGGCTACGTAAAATAAGAAAACACACAAACATATTTATTAATTCAAACTAACCGAACCGAAATTGTTACTACAAATGAAACCATGAAAAGTATCTACTAAAATTAATATAATAAATAAAACTCTGAAAGTCACCACCACTCTCAATATTTCCCATCATGCATGTCATCAACACCTTGAGTAGGTTCGTATCCAACCTACACTAGATCATATGCTCACCATGTACATCATGGATTATCACAACCCCATTTAAAACATGTAACAAATTAGCTAGGGGGATAACTAAGTAACATGTAAATACGAAGGAACAAAGTTATATATTCACATTTATATAAGCATATAATTTATAGACATACACTCGAATCACATAAGAAAACCACCCAATTATTAATCTTTATTTAGGTGATCATAACGTATAATTTATTTATTTATTATTATTATTATTTATGTGGGAAAACCAACCAGGGGGTCACCTGGCAAATCAAAAGTCCGAAGACCTACCACCAACCACAGGAAGAATACAAATCACACCTGGGTCATCCCAATGTACATAGTCCAAAGGAGATAACAAAATTCTGAAGACCTACCACCTCATTCATCTTGTCCTTAAGTGTGCACACCCCCTAATAGGGTCCGGAGAAGCCTATAGAGTAGACAAGGAGCCTTAACCAGACACAGCTGGCAAATAAATAAATATCCACAATAGAAAAGGAAAGCCTATTGCCAATCCCCAACTTTAGGAGGCCAAACCTAAAGGACCCAAAGCCCACTTTATGTTTCACTTTAAGTTATGGTATATTAATTAAATAAAGTCACACAATCCACCATATAAACTTCACTTTATACACTTTTTATATTAGGTAGCTTTCTCAAATTACATAGAAATATACCACTTAGAGTCACCACTCAATTCACTAGTTGGAATAGAACAAAATAAAATAATTATCCAACAACACTTCAAATAAATAAATACGTAAATAGTCAAATTTTCTTAGGGTCCAATTATACGCTAACATAAAAAAATAAAAAAATAATATGTTCATATAAGATATGAGTCTTGTGGTATAAGCATAATAAAGGAACACTTGCATAAAATCAACTCTTTATAACCCGCACTTTAAATAAATAACACCACTAAAAAATTACAATATTTACATAAAATCCATCGGGAACCCATATTTGTATTAAATTCATAATAAAAATAGAATATCATCCATGGGGCATAATTATATAAAATATTATATATTCACATAAGGTCACATAGCTAGATAAGACCATTATATTAACAAGTGCGTAATTAAAATATACATGAACGCACATACACATATATATCTACATATAAAAAGTTGAAAATAATGTTACCTAGAATGCGATATGATCACAAATGTTCGCTAGTCACTAAACCTATAGATTACACCAATAATATTAACTCTAGATGAAATATATTAGGTAAATACATTATAAAGGGCTTAGATCCAACTTATCAAAATTCTTACATCTGTCAAAATTTTAATTTACTGCCTAATATTTATATATAAACCCAAACTCCTTAAATAATTATATAAGTACTAAAGAATTACTTGGGAATTTAACAACCAAACACATATATATTAGAATTTAAATATTACACAACAATAATCCCAATTCACTAAAATAAATTAAGGATCACTAACCAATTGAACAAAGTAAGAGAAATCAAGAGAAACATCAAATAACTAAAGGGAGAGGGATTAGTTGAGTTTACTAAGATGGAGATGATGGAAATGGTGGACTTGGCCAGTGCCTAGGGACCAAGGTTGATAGGAATGGCTAGTTCTAGGGAGAGGAGAATAGGTAGAAAAGGTGTATCAAGTGGAGGAAGAAACGTTGGCATAAAAGGGTCAAAGAAGATGGGGGAGTTTTGGTGGAAAGTGGTACAACAACAATGGGGAGCTTTGGCCAAATTAACTTAATGTAATTTTGGATGGGTTTGGCTGAAGGGAGGAGGGATATAACGTTGGTTTTGGTCCAAATATAATGGGGAGGAATGGTGGTTTTTTTGTTTTTTTTTTCAATAGAAAGAGCCAGAGATAAGGGAGAGGGAGAAATTTCATGAGGGACAGGGTTTACTTTGGGGAGGTTGTATGTGGATGTTGGGTAGATTTGGTAAGGTTTTCTAGTGTAGGGGGTGAGGGATTGGTGGTGGCTACCGATGGTAATGAAAAGGCGTTTGTGGAAGGGTGTGTTGCAACATATAAAATGGTGAGAATGGAGGTATAACAATGGAGAATGGTGACGAATATTCTGCATGAGAAAGTGATTTGTAATAATAAAATATATATTAGCAATATATTTATTACCAAATGTCCAATATAACTATTAGAACTAATACACATAATTATCGATTATAGTTATGGTTTCTAGAAATGTGGTGTTACAATTTGTTCTGACTAGAGTCTTTAATGGTTGGAGAGTGTACAGAGACAATAGGAAATTAAGTCAATCCACTTTAAAATATCACTTTTCCATCGCCTTTCATAAACCTAATGTTGGAAAAACTAACAATATATACGCTGGATATACCCAAGTTGTCATTATTCCTTAGGACCAGGAAAAGACCACTTTCACTTATCCCTTTGGAAAATTTTAATTTAAAATATTCCCTTTGGAAATTTCAATGCATATAATTCCTTATTATAGTTAAGGTTTATGAGAATTCAGTACTACATTTTGTCTAAACTAGAGTATTGAATGGTCTAAACTAGAAAATAGGAAATTAAATCAATTAATTAGAAAATATCATTTTCTATTGCCTTTCATAGATCAAATTTTGGAAAAACTAGCAATAAAAACCTTTTCTTTTTGCTACTTAGATGGGTACACTGGATATACCTAAGTTTTCATTGCTCCTTAGGTTCAGGAAAATACCACTTTTACTTGTCCATTAAGCACATTTTCATTCGAGAACTCCCTTTGGATTTTTCAATGATTCTGGTACATTTCAATGATGCATGATGAGTGTATTTTATAATCTAATAGAATATAATATGGAGGCTTTTATGGATGATTTTACTATCTTTGGTGATTATTTTGATTTATGTCTTCATAATATATCTCTTTTGTTGACAAGATGCATTAAAACTAACATTGTGTTGAACTTAAGAAGTATCGTTTCATGGTATAACAAGGAGTATTGCTAGGATATGTGGTAAGTTCGAGAGGTTTATAGTTAATAAAGAGAAGATAAAAGTGATTAGCTCATTAACACACCATACATGTGTGCATGACATTAGATAGTTTTCAGGCCATGTTGGCTTCTATAGGTGCTTCATTAAAGCATTTTCTAAAATTTATTCTCCTTTATTTAATTTTCTTTCAAAAGATGTTCCATTTTAATTTAATGATACATGTAAAAGGGATTTTTATTACTTGAAATATAAATTTATTATTACCCTTTTTATTCACCCTTAATAAAATTTTCTATTTGAAATAATGTGTGATGTAAGTGACAAAGAGATAGGAGCCATATTAGGTGAAAGAAGAGAAAATAAATCTTATATGATTTATTATGTTTCTAGATCACTTAATCCTGTACAATGTAATCACCCTATAACTGAAAAAGAAATATATGCAATTGTGTTTGTTTTGGAAAAGTTTTATTCTTACTTGGGGCTAAAGTGATTGCTTTTTCTAACATGTTGCCCTTAGATATTTTTTCAAAAAGAGATAATCAAAGCTAAGATATTTGAGATGGATGATTTTACAAGAGTCTAATTTAGATATTAGATACTAAAAAAATGGTACTAAGAATTTATTAGTAGATCGCCTAAGTATAATAGTACCTAGAGAATACTAGCCTATGATTTATATGTTCTTTTCTAATGAGCAATTATATTCAATGATTGTGAAACCACCTTAGTATGCAGGCATTATGAATTATCAATGACTTAAAAGGATAGAATAAAAGTTAATTCTAAGTATTATTTTTTGGATGATCCGTATCTTTGGAAGTATTATTCTAATCATGTTACTAGAAGATATGTGAATGAATCGGAATATTGGTCTATCTTGAATTTTTTCCATTCATATGATGTTGGAGGTCATTTTGGTCCTAAGATAAATGCTCACAAAGTTATTGAATGTGGTTTATATTCACCTACTTTATACAAAGATGCATATTTATTCACAAAGATTTGTGAGAGATACCAAATGACTGGTAAATTATCTAGGAGAAATGAGATGTCTCAAACTAATATTATTTTTGTGAAATTTTTTACATTAGGGGTATTGATTTAATGGGCCTATATATATCCTCTTTTAGTTGTGTTTATGCCATTCCTACTGTCGATTACATCTCTAAGTGGGTGGAGACCAAAGACACTAAATTCGATGGTGTCAAAATAGGGAATAGAGAATAAAATACACATATTTTGGTGAAGCATGGCTCAAGTAAATGAAAAAGTTTGGTGAAGAAGAAGAAGGAAGTTGATATAAACTCCATCGACAACTGTGATGAAATCCAATAGCAATGATGGTTTATAACCCCATGATTGTGAAGAAAAGATTTCTTGAGCCTTGACCCAACACCTAACAAGATGATAACTAAGACTACGAAGGATTGAAATGCCACACCTAAAAAACGTGAGAATCTCTCAAAAATCAGGATGATAAGTTTTGTTTTATAAACTTCTTCGGTTCTATCTTCTTGATTATTGTACATATTTAAAATCTACAAAACAAAGTTAGAATCCTCACATTCACTGCCTCATGTGTTTCTCTCAAGAATTGATACACTTACGCTCGTGTTTTCACACTAAATGGATTTTACCCGCTTATGGTCTCACACACTCTTGCCCTTTTTTGTCCACTCTTTGGTGACTTCTTTAGTTCTTAATCGATCTATAAATAGTTCAAAATAATCCCACAAAAATTCAAAAAAAAAAAGAGAAACAACCAAAACTAACCAAAAGGCCAAAAACTTCAATAAGGTGAAACACAAGATTGAAACGAAGTTTTCCTACTACAATTATGTACCTTTTTTCACTTTTTTTTGTCGATTTTTTTCTGAACTTGAATAAGGTGAGAAAAAAGATTGAAAAGAATAATTTTTCTTATTCGAATCATCCAAAGTTTGATTTTTTTAATAACAAGTAACAATATATAAAAGAAAAATGAAAATGAAAGATAATCAAACTTATCTTACAACCAAAGCTTTTATACCAAATGATATGAACTCCATCAACGACTATGATGAAATCCAATAACAATGATGGTTTATAAAACTAAGATCATGAAGACAATATTGCTTTAGCCTTGACCCAACACCTAACAAGATGAAAACCAAGAATACGAAAGATTGAAACGCCACACCTAGAAAACGTGAGAATCTCTCAATAATCAGGGTGTTAAGTTTGATTGTTTAAGCTTCTCCGGTTGTATCTTCTTGAGTATTGGACATATTTAAAATCTGTAAAACAAAGTTAGAATCCTCACAAGCACGCCCTCACATGTTTCTCTCAAGAATTGATACACTTACGCTCGTGTTTTCACACTATATGGATTTTACCCTCTTATGGTCTCACACACTCTTGCCTTTTTTTTCTTCCACTCTCTTATATTCCTCTTCATTCTTAAAAGAAATTATAGAACTTATCAAGTTAATCTTGTGGTTTTTAAACAACCAAAATTATCACCCTGATTGTTGAGAGATTATTATGGTTTCTAGGTGTGACGTTTCAATCCTGTGTAGTCTTGGTTTTCATCTTGTTAGGTATTGGGTCAAGGCTCAAGCAATCTTGTCTTCATAATATTGGGGTTCTAAACAATCGTTGCTATTGGGTTTCATCATAGTTGTTGATGGAGTCCATATCAGAAGTGAAAATAATTGATTCTCTCATCACACATTTTATCTATGTTATGATTAGCATGTGAGACAAATAATAAGAAATCGGTATGCTTATCAAAGAAGGGATGAACCTAATCTAATTGTATTTTTGAAAATTTTAATTTCTAACTAATTAACTCTATATGATTAGTAACCAATTTGCATTTGAAATGATTATTTTTTCTATCCAATTTTTGAGGTAGTGGTAGTTTTACCTTAGCAATGTAAAGATAGGAATTATTATAACATTATTTGTTTCAGTATGACATGATTATACATGGAGGAGTGTCGAGTAATGTACCAATTAGTTCAAGGATGGCCAAACTTCAAGTGCGGGGAATTTGATGCACATATATTATTATCTATTTTATACCCTCTTAATGTAAGTTTTTGTACATTTATTTAATTAATATTTAAGGTTATTTAAATTATTCATAATTGTGTGCTTGAACAATAATAGTCTCAATTATTTTGTTTAAAATGGATTTAAGGGTAAATTTGGAACAATATTGATAGCATGTCGTACATTGGCCATAAATTTTTTATATGAACTCAGATTTATAAAATTAATTTTTTTATGAAAAGATAAAAAAATGAGATATATAGCTTTTATTTCTAGAATTATTTTCCCTAAATTAGATTATAGCATGCTTAACTTTGTGCTGGAAGTTTTTGCTAAAAACTAGATCTCTATTTTATATGGAATTTCAACTTAATATTTATTTCCTCTTTCCTTATCAAGTGTGTCACACAAGATCATGGTAGAAACCATGGTAGTTATATGTACTGGTAACTGAAAAAAAAAAAAAACAAGTCACACACAAGAAATAAAGAAGAAGAAGAAGAAGAAGAAGAAGAAGAAGAAGAAGAAGAAGATGATGATGATGATGATGATGATGATGATGATGATGATGAAGAAGAAGGAGGAGGAGGAGGAGGAGGAGGAGGTAGAGGTAATTAAAAAGATAAGGAAAGTAAAGCCTTTTATCATGGAACTTCATTAACTAAAATCTTATAACATTCAACAAACCCAAAAGATGATTAGATTGGAGCGTAGAGAAAAACAAAAAGAGGAATTCCACATGAAGAATAAAAAGGCAAATGAGGTGCCAGAAAGAGGGCATAGAGAAAAAAAATCAATGACTTCACAATGGAAGAGAAAAATGAAAAGTTTTAATTTTCTCCTTCCAAATTCATCCCATATGTAAGCTAGGAACCTATTAAATTATAGTTTAGGATTAATATAAATAGAGGGAATAACTATAGTAAGGAAGTAGGTTTATGATACTATGGGGAGTATCATATACTCACTCTTTATTTCCATCTTTTTATATAATCCCTTACTCAATGCGTATGTATTTCTAATTATACTTATGATATGTATTAATTTTAATAGTATCTGAGTATTACGAATAATAAATTATTATGCTTTTATATATAAATTATATTTATGATTAAAATTTAAATTATTATCCTTTATATGAAAGCCGATCAATTTTATATTTTAGATAAAGGGCTATAGCTATTTGTTTAATTCTAGAAGGTTAGTAATTAATTGAAATAAGTGGAAATTAATTTAATGTGGGATCTTCACAAGTAATTGAATTAAATTAAAATATGATGTATCTTAGTTATCTTAAACGTATAGAGTTTTTAATTTGGCTAAGGCTAATGAGTTTTCTTAGAATATAATATGATTAATTTATCTTTAGATTAAATGAATAGAAAAAATTAATTTAGAGAGGTTAAGTATTATTATAAAAAACAATGGAGTTATCCTAATTATAAAAAGATAGAAATAAGGAGAGTTAGCAGGTTCATTATTCAAAGTTAGTCTATCAAAATTGATTATTTATATATCTAACACATAATAATAATAATAATAATAATAATAATAATAATAATAATAATAATAAATAGCTATACAAATTTAATATATATGTTACGATGGAGTAATTCCATTTTATATTTTTAATGTTGATTTTAATTATTTATCTTATAGATTAGTTTAGTTACTTAAGCAGCTCGATTTTTAATTTATTTAATAGTTAGGTTTTATTTTTCAAACTATAAACCCCCAAATCCTCTCTAATATTGTAAATAGATATTTATTTTATTATTTGATATTTATTTATGCTATGTAATTAAATGATCTAATTCTTTTACTTAATATTTTAGAGTTTAGAATCGCATCCTCCTCTTAGGAGGAATCCTTTCTTGCCTTATGATATTTTTTTTTATTTGGGTTATGATTGGGTTTAATTTGATAGGTAATGACATGATGCCACATACCCACTCCCTCAAATAGATTGACTAATCGACTCGACAATGTGGAAGAAAATGTTAAGCATTATAGACACCTATTCAAGATATCATCAAATCAAGTTGGATAAGGTTGACCAAAAAAAACCACTATCATCATACACGATGAGCTTTATTCTCATATAGTAATGCCATTTGAATTGAAGAATTCTAGGATAAATTTCCCAAGGATAGTGAACTAAATCTTTCAAGGATATATTATAAAGGAGATAGATGCTTGTGTGAAAGACATGATTTTGGAAAGTAAGAAAAAAGAAACCCATATACAAGTGCTAGCTAAGGCTGACCAGTAGAAAACTACTATCATCATAGACGAGGCTGACCAGCAAGATAAATTAAGCTAGTTGAGAGTGGCTAATAGAAAACCACTATCATCATTAACAATAAGATTTATTGTTATAGTGATGGAAATTGAAGTGAAGAATGCTAGGATAAATTTCCCAAGGCTAATGAACACAATCTTTCAAGGACATATTACAAAGCAAATAAAGGCTTATGTGGAAGACATGATTTTGTAATGCAAGAAAAAAGAAACCCATATACAAAAGCTTTTGTTTTTTTTATACTCTAAGAAGATACAAAATGAATTCAAATCCTAATAAATGTGTATTCGGAGTATGGTCGAACAACTTCTTGGGATTCATTGTGCCTAATAAGGACATAGTTATAAGACTAGCAAAGCTCGCTAAAATTTTACTTATACAATCTCTAGAAGGGGAAAGTGATATTCAATAGCTAATGGGAAAGTTAGTTGCACCATACATATTCATATCCAAAAGTGAATATAAGAGTTTTCCTTTCTTCAAGCTTCTAAGGTGAATGATAGTTTTTATTGGACAAAAGACAACCAAAAAGTATTTGATTATTTGAATCCCAGTTATCCCTATTGCCTACCCTGATGGTCTAGTTGTAGGAGAGATATTGTTCTTATACTTAACAGCATCAACATCGATAATTTATTATGTTCTTCTCAAGGAAGATATTGAGGTTGGGGCACATAAACCTATATATCACGCTAGTAAAGTGCTCACTAATGTTAAGCGATGGTATTCCAACCAAGAAAAGATGGCATATGTCCTACTTATTTCCTTAAGGAAGTTAAAACCTTATTTTGACTCTCACTCTATTGTTGCTTTGACTAATACACCCCTTATGATTGTAGTGCATAAATCTAAGAACTCTAGAAGAATGATGATATGGATCACTAAATTGAGTGGATATGGTATTCTATATCGATTGATACCTACTATTAAAGGCTAAGATTTAGCATATTTTATTTTAGAATGGTCATTTGAAATTGAACCAAATCTATAATTAGTTCTACTAAATTAGAGGGAATGGACTTCATATGTTTACAAGGCATCCAATAGTTTAGGTGTTAGGACTAGTGTGGTATTGATTGACTTAAATGGTATAGCAATTGAATATGCATTAAGATTTGATTATATTATCATAAATAATGAGACTGAGTATAGAGCTACTTTATCTAGTATTAGAATAATATCTCATGGGTTAAAGGTAGATAAAATCAAGTTATACGATGACTTGGCATTGGTCATGAGGCTCTATAATGAGTTTGATATTAATTCTAAGTAAAATATTCAAAAATACATAGTAAAGGGATATCATAGATCTCAGAGTCCAAAAAGGTATCTATGTAACCTACCATATGAAAAATATGACTCTTCACCCTAAAGCCCTAGTACAATAAATCACTCTATCCCATATAAAGCATCATAGGTTGTAAAATCATTCAATAATTCCCCATCAATTTGCACACAGACATTGTGGTCATCTATTTATAGGAATGATCAGCACCCTGGTCAGTATGTTACATACTGAGTAAGGTGACAATACAATCGAGTAAGGGATACAAATAATTACATGCATTCATAGAATAAAGTGAACATATGTGAGATACATAAAATAATATAAGGTAATTAGTTCTGTAGGCCTCATTATTAACTATAACCAAATCCTTTCTTTTATTTATGTTGAGTTGAGGGACCCCGCTATTCTTAAACTGATGGAATGGTCTAAAGCACCTCGTAGGGACAATACACTTGAGCCACTACTATCATCCAATGGAATAAATCAACACCTCTCAAGGTCAAAAGCACTTGATCTACTATTCCTAAATCGATGGATTGATCTAAAGCACCTCTAAGGGAGCACAAACCTAAGCTACTATTATCATCTGATCGAATGGACCTAACACGTTGGTACTAACTCACATACCCTTTAAATTCTTATCCATTAGTTATTTATCTCATATCATATTATTATTTATTATGATTTTAGGGCCCCACTATTATTACTCAAGTGGAATGTACTAATGTACCTATTAGGACAAAATGCTCCTTAGCCCATAAAATACCTTGGTCCCACTCACATGGTCTTTCACTTTTGATAATTAATGTCTACTTCATGATTTATGTTATAGTTAAAAAAACACAAATAAAGTAGGTAAAGCACAATGAAATAGATAACTAAGCTATTGTTAAAGGTTAAGATCCCTATATTTCCAAAAAACCCTAATTTCTCATTTTAGGCAATACTTATTTTCTATTACTTGTTTATCTAAAAAATTTAACATATATCCCCTAAATATTATTATTATTATTATTATTATTATTATTATTATTATTATTATTATTATTATTATTATTATTATTAACATACCTAAAACTCAAGTCCTAACTCTAACGTCTTGCAAATGCAATAATAACCATGTCTTATACATTACTATTCATAAGGCTTACAAAACCCTAATTTCACAAGTACACCAGAACTTTACATGTAAGGCTAATATGACTACCAATTTCATTATGGGTGTTTTAACAATATATCCAAAATTCCTAAAACACCAATTGTAACAACATATCTAAAATTCATTGTCTAACGCTAATGTTTCACACATGTGATAATAACCTCTCCGTTTTAGGGTTATAAATTCCAAATTAATCCATTTTCTCATTTTATTAAATTTAAGTCATTCATGAATCCTATAAACACTTCATATAATCCCCTTAGAATATTGTACATCATATAATACATTAAAATACTAAAATTTTCATATGAAAACCAATTTAACCAAAATACCCTTATTAGTACCAAAAACCTTCATTTTAGGAAAACCTTATATGTTTTAGTATCGTTTTTTTTTCATAACCTCCATTTATCACCCTATATCTTATATAATATTTTCTCACTTGTCATGCTCTATTAACCCCATATTGCAACCACATATCATATCAATTTGCTTAGGGTTTTCCTATGTAAAATATCAACATAATGGTATAACCTACTTCTCAACCCACACATTTTTCATCATACAGCATTACATTATCATATCATAGCATTAATAATAGGCATGTATGCATGTAATACTTAAAATTATAATACACATAGTCAAACATAACACTTAGCATAAAAACCCTAAACTACAACTAGTATCCTTACAGAGTCAGATGATCATCTTTATGCACATATCATGACTCCTCTATAACTTGTGGTAAATCACCTAAGAAAAAAACTACACACCATTATAACTTAATGATATAAATAAGGAAATGTTAAGGAAATAAATAGTGAAAAGATTAGAGAAGAAGATGAAACATTGCTTAATGGTGTAGTTAGGAGAATTGTACATAACAAAGGGAGAAGGAACGGTGGAGGTTACCAAATGAAGGGAAGTAGCAATGTAGTTCGTGCTATTTCTAAGGGGTTATGCAATGCTAAGGAAGGCTGAAGCAAAAGGAGGTAGCAATGGTGGAGTAGGCCATTGGGTGGGGAGTTATTTTGATGGATGATGTCGAAGAGAAATGTTGAAGGTAGCGATGGTTTTTGCAGAAGATGGGAGACTCTAGTTCACTTTTTATGGCTAAAGGTTGGGGTGTGGATGCATTATTTTTAGCCAAATGGAGGTGTTTTGCACATTTTTTTAGCCAAAGATAAGGGTAAGGAATGGTGTGGATCACAAAAGCTCAAGGAGGATAGAAAAAGGGTAGTTTCGGTGGAGTTTGTCAAATGTGGGGTTGTGCTTTGATGGTGGATGCCAATGGGAAGTAAATGTGTTCAGTGTTTTTAGTCAATGGTGGGGGCAGTGTTTGGTAAGGCTTGTCGATGCAAGGGAAGGAGGTGTGGAAAGGGTGGCTAATGGTGGTTTTTGGGGTATGTTTTGGTGACAGTGAGAAGGACGAAGGGAATAAAGGAAAAGATGCATTTGGTGGTGCAATTTTGGAAAAAAAAAATTGAGGAGGAGGGAAGTTTGAGGCATTAAATTTGTTATATGCATACACATGAATGCATATAGAGGTTTTAGAGGGTGAAGGAGATGGCTGGTGGGAAATATCTTTGATGCAACCCATCACCTTAGGACATAAATGAGGCATGTCTTTAGGTGAGGGTGTAGATGATGGCATGGTAGAGGCATGTATGTAGGGAAAAGTTTCATTTAAGAAGAATGGGGGATAAAAGGTAAAAGGGGATCAACAAGTGGGGAAGAAAAAGGAAAAGGGGGAAAGAAAGAAAATAAGTGTGGGTTTAAATACAATTTAGGTTAAAATAATTTTAAGTTAGGGTATTGGTATAATTTATTTAAAAAAATTCCGAGGTTAGGATTTGGTTATAGTATTAAGCATCCACGATAGAGATTATGATATGGTAAAATATTAATTTTTTAAGATTAGAATTATATTATAATATTAATTACTCAGGATTAGGGTTATCTAAAATTTAGGTTATTATAAAAAGTGCCTTGGTCGAGGGGAAACAACTTCCACCTACCTAGGAAGTTGGCCTATTTGGCAAGTTAACCAACTCAACAAGTCTGCTACCTCCATGAGTTTAAATTTCTTGGTAAGATTATCCATGACAAGAAGGGTACTTGTAATACCCCAAAATTTAGATAAACCTAATCCCAAGTGATTTACATTTTAACATAATTTTAATCATGGGAAATTAATATTTCCACCTTACTCTAACTCTCTAACCCTAAAATTTTGGCTTAATCCTAAATTATTGACAATTAAAATATCCTAATATCCTAACCTAAATTATATTAACCTAATTATAAACTAAACGTATTATCTTCTCTTTTCCTTTACCCTCTTTTCCCTTTTCTCTCTTTCTCCTTTTTCTTCCTTTGGTCAACCCTTTTTTTCTTTCCCCCTTCTTTCTGTGTGAAACATTGTCCTTAAACAATACCGACCATGCCTCATCACCTCCATCACATGCCAAGCCACTCCCTACCCTATCAACTTATCAACAAACAACTCCTACAATTGTGGGTTAGGGTTGAAAATCTCAATCAATTGTACCCTCCTCTTTTCCTCATCTCTAGGTGCACATACATGTATATATATACCCCATAATAAATTCTCCTAAACATGTCCTTTCTCCCTTCATTTTTCTATAGAAACTTCACCACCAAGTGCAATTTACTTTCCTCCCTTTCCCACCTCCTCACCATCACCAAAACATCCCTTAGAAACCACCATTTGCAACCCCCACGGAAACACCTCACCATCAATGAGTTTCACATAACCTCCCACACAACCCATAGCAAAAACAATTGGTCCTTGCCCCTCCTTTCAACCATTATCACAGCAACTCCCCCTTTTAATTTTCTTCCCTTAGCTATAGCAATAACTACCACACCACACTATTACAATTTAGAAACCTCCACCACATCCCTCCACTTTCTCTCTTTTCCCCCCAATTAAAATCCATCCCATACCTACAGCAAACCTGACCAAACATCACCCCCACCATTTGGCCAAACTAACCACACCACACCCTCCACCTTCGGCCACACCCAGCGAAACTCATCCCCTTATTTTGGCCATTTCTACTAGTGTCACCCCCTTTATTTGGCCTACCTTGATAGTGAAAACCCCTAAAAAATGGCACAATGAGTCATTGCTTCACCCTTCCTCATGACACAACCAACCATTCCTCCACACTTAGTTACATAAAGTTTCCCAAATACTCACCTTAGTTGGTTTGGTATTCTTCCATTCTTTCACATTTCAATTACCTTAACATTTCTTTAATTATGCCATTTAATTCAAATGTTATTTTATTATTGTTTCTTAGGTGATATTTTAGAGGTTTCAGAAGAGGTAGAATCAGATTTATATGTGTAGAGATTGAAGCCTTACTCTATAAGGATACTTATCATTGTCTAGAATTTTTTTATTCTTAGGTGTAAAATATAATTTTTATATTTTACCCTATTATTGGTATCATGTGACCTAGTATATGATTGTTAATGCCACGATATGCGATTTGATACTGTATGATGAAGAAATAAGTTAAGGATTTTGTGATATGGCATGATAATATTCTATATGGGAACCCTCAGTGTGATATATGGTTTTAATAGAGGTTTATTAAGTTATTATGAGTATGAAATTATTATAATAAGGTATATGGATATAAATGAAAATAATGTTACTAATATATGTAAGATCTGCATGAAATAAGGGTTTACGTTATGAATAAGAGTGTTTTAGCCAATATAGGTTTGATATGGGAATCATGATATTTTAATGTGTCACACCATTTATAATATTCTAATAAATTTATATGAAGTGTTTAGAGTAGTCGAGAATGGCCTAAGTTCAATAAAGTATGAAAATTGCTCGATTTGGGAATAATAACCTTAAAATTGGAAGGTTCTATATAACATGTGTGAAATGGTATGGTTAGACCCCGAAAGTTGGATATGTTGTTAATATTATTATTTTGGAATTTTATATTGAATATGGTAATCATATGAGCCCTACAAGAAAGGTAATTATGGATATGTGAAATTAAGGTTTATAAGCCCCAATAATAGTGACTCTTAAGATAGGGTTATTGAAATGCCCCAAAACTTTAATTTTAAAAATTTTATTTAAATAAGCATTGAATAGAGAAATTAATCTAATAAATTATTTTTATTAAATAAAAGTAAATTAATTAGGGATAATAAAGAGGGAAAATAATAAATATTTTAATTAGGGAAATTTTTTGTAATTTGCTAATAAAAATGGAATTTAGAAAAAACCTTTCAAAAAACTTATTTTATCCTAAAAAGGGAAATTAAATATTATTTTATTTAAATATTATTATTTTTAAATATCCCAATTATCCAAATTATTTTAATTATCCCAATCCACCTATTTTTATTTTTTTCTTTTCCCTTTTTCCTTTTCTTTCTTTCTTTTCGTTTCTTTTTCTTCCTTTTTCCTTCTTCTTCTTTTCTTTTTCTTCCTCTTTTACCCAACCTAGGCCAGCCCAATGGCTCGTTCCCCTTTCTCTTCTGTATCCTTTGGTTGCCTAATTTCCCTACCCTTTTCTCCTTCAACGCGGTCTACCTCAAAACGCCGCATTTTGGCATATGTTTTTATCCTCCGTTGCCCGGCCAGTTTTGCCCTTCTTTTCTTTTCTTTATTTTCCTCCCCAGACTGTCTAGTTCACCCACCTTCTTCTTCTCCCCTATCACAGCCTATAACTCCCCAACTCCCCGAAGATTCTACCGCCGGCAACACCTAATTTGACAGGTTGTTCCCTCTCCTCTCTCCTCCCCTTGACTCACCAGTCACCTTGTCCCCCACCCACTTCCCTCTCTTCTCTCACGATCCCTCTCTTTTCCCTGGTCAATCATAGGCCACAATGCAATCATGTGTCGGCCTACCGTCGTCGGCCAGTGCACCACACCAACCTGGCCCCATTCTCCCGTCTCCCCTTTGCCCTTATCCTCTCCGTTAGTCCTATAAATACCCCCATAATCAGCCTATGCTAGAGCTTTTTCCCTTAGCCCAAAAATTTTTCCCTTTGTGCTGCTGCCAAATTAGACACCATTTCTGTCGTCGTTGGCCAACACTGCCGCCCAATCCTCCCACCTAAGCACTCCC
The DNA here is from genome assembly GCA_039764185.1 of Tamarix austromongolica. Classification (NCBI taxonomy): domain Eukaryota; kingdom Viridiplantae; phylum Streptophyta; class Magnoliopsida; order Caryophyllales; family Tamaricaceae; genus Tamarix; species Tamarix austromongolica. The sequence goes on from CM077817.1 coordinate 76,130,727, forward strand.
TACACCACCCTCTAACTAACTACACCTCCCTCCTCCCTCAATTTTCCCTACATGAGCTACCCCAACCGTGTAAAGTAGCCTCCCCGATCAACCACTCCTCCGCCCCTACCACTAGTCGCACCACCGACTACCACTACTCCCGCCGCAACCACTTCCCCTTATACCTCCCAAAAACACCTGCAGACCTCCCTCTACCTTTCCCTTGTAATACCTTAAAATTTTCGAAATCTATATTTTAATAAATTACTTTTATTTGGAATAAAATTGCTTTAAGATTTTTATTTTAATTATTTTATAGATTTTGGAGTATGTAAATTTGGATAAGAGTATTTAATAAATTAAAAATAAATATTTTGCTATTTATCATATTGTTTTATTTAAATAATTTTCTAAACTAATATTTTACCCACTTTATCCTCTTTAAATTAATATTTTAGATTATAATGAATTAAATTATTAAATTAAATAATTTAACAAGAATATTATATTTTATGATTTTATAAATTAAATTAAATTATTTTTCCTATTTTTCCATTCCCCTTTTTACCCTTTTTCCCTTTTTCCCCTTTTCCCCTTCCTTCTTTTCTTTTTTCTTTTTCCTTCCTCCCTCGGGCTGCCTTGCCAGGCCAGCCCTCTCCCCCGCACGATTGGGCTAGGCCCGCTCCCCCAGCCCTGCTCCTCCCTTGCGCACGCCCGTCTCGCCAGCCCGCCCTCCTTTCTTTTTCCCCTGGACCGGCCGGCTGCCTTATTTTCTTTCCTGCGCTGGTCCGACCGCCCACCATCCCTTTCTTCTTCGCCTCTCTTCTTCTCCCACGCCCGACCATTTCTTCTGCCATTGTCGAGCATGTCGCCACCTGCAACTCGTCCGCCACCTACCTCCCTCTCCCTCTCTCTCCTCCCCCGTCATTTTCTTTCTTTTTTTTAAGCCAAACCGGCCCCTGGACCACAACTCCCGTGCCTCTCTCCCTTTCTATCTTCGTCCCAATTTTCCCCTGCCACCCGACCACCACCTGCCACCTGCAGCGCCGATCGCCGGCCATCCCTACCCCTCTCTTCTCCCTGTTCTTTTTCTCCATCTCCCCAGCCTTTCATTCCCCTCATTTTCGAACCATCATCCCCATCCCGAGCTCCCTCCTCTCTCCTTCCTTCTCCCTCCAATTTTTTTCCCGTTTTTCTTCTCACCGCCGCCCGCCGCCCGCCGCCGCTTGAACCACCAAGCCCATCCCTGCGCCGCCTTCTGCCACCGTCTACTACCACCCTGCACCCCCACGCCGCCCCTCGAGCCCTACACTTCCTCCCTTCTCCTCCTTTTCCTTTTTCTTCCAAGCTTTTCCCCCTTACCACCGAGCCACCTAATACCGCCGCTTCCGCCGCCGTCCGGCCACCTCTGCCGCCACCCAACCCACCATTCGACACCCTGCAACCCCCTCTACAACCGCTATGCATTAGTTAGCCAAAAACAGCCCTTTAACCCCTCCATTTTTCCCTCTCCTTTTCCTTCCTTCTCAGCCCCTCCCCCTCGACCCTTCTCGGCAGCCAACTTCGCCGCCATGCCGCCGCCGTCTCCGCCGCCGTGAAACCACCCTTAGCCTCCACCTACACCCCCTCTACACTTCTGCACCATTCCCCTGCCTTAGAACCTCCCCTAACCACCTTCTTTTCTAGCCTAAATACCCTAACCCGAAAATAATGTATTTTGCTCCCTTCACCCTCTTTGAGCCTTTTTCCCCCATGGTTTTTGCATGAAACTCACGCTGCCCATGCAGCGTGAGCTCCCCTTCATTTTAAAAATTATTTGGCTAATTTTTAAGGTATAATGGTATTTTATGTTAAGTGTTTTATTAATTAAAATTTATAAAGTTTTATACTTGGATTCTTATTTTTAACATAAATATGATGGATATTATTTTTAGGTGTTGAGTTGCTAATTATGCTTGGTAAGATTGATATTTTGCGGGATTAAGGTAACCGTTAATCCTCCCTTAAATATATGGAAAAACTCATGCTAGCACATTTAGGGTTTAGTATGATTTTATGCATGTTTTGTATGCTTAGCATGATATGTTTATGGTTTCTTATATTGTTTGTTAAAAAGAAAAAAACATGATAACTTTTGTGCCATATCTAGGTGTGCTAAATAAAGAAGGAGTTGGAATATGGATAGAAATGTTAAATACTTGTTTATGATGTACCATGTTGTTAATGCATGAATGATGTTATTGTTTAAGGGTATTTTAGTAATTATGCTTATGAGGTATATAAATCAATGTGTGTAGTTGCTAATGAGTATTATGTTGAAAAATGACAAGTTGGTGGACTTAGATGATAAAAATGAAGTATTAATATCATTATTTTATGTAGTGTTAGTAAATTCAGAAAATGGTGAATAAAGGGGTTGAGTGGAAATTTTATAAGTGGAAAGGGTATTTCGGTAATTTTTTAGATAAAAGAATAATATGGAAATTGTATGATTAAATGGTTAAATGATAATTTACAAGTAAAGGATAAAATTGTAAGTTGTGAGAAAGAAGGGTAAAATGGTAATTTTGGAAGTAGGGGTAAAATAGTAATTTTGGATGAAGGAGGGCATTATGGTAATTTTTCAAGTAAAAAGGGCATTATGGTAATTTTGGAGGTAAAGGGGCAAAATCGTAATTTCATAAGTAAAGGGTAATATGGTAAATTTTATAAGTGAATGGTGAAGTGGTAATTTATAAGTAAAGGGGTAATATGGTAATTTGGAAAAGAAGGGCAAAATGGTAATTATGTAAGGAAAGATAAAGATGATAATCTTGGATGTGAAGGGGTAAAATAGTAATTTGTAAAGTAAAAGATGTATGGTGGTAATTTTCATAAATAAAAGGATATTATGGTAAAATTTGGATGTAAGGGGTAAAATGGTAATTTGGTAAATAAAAGGATATTATGGTAAACTTGGGAGTAGGGGGTAACGTGGTAATTATGATAACGACCAAAGGTAATTTAGAAATTAAATTATGATTGTAGAAGGGCAATTGGATAAGTATGATGCTATAGAAGGATAATTTGGTAAATTAACCAATTAAAGGGCATTATGGTAATTTTAAATATGGAGAAGGGTAAAATTGGTAATTGTAATTATGAAGAGGGGTAAATTAATTATGAGGAAGGTTAATTTGGAATTTATGATAATTGAAAAGGGTAAATGGTAATTAAAATAATTGAGAGGGGTAAAATGGTAATTATGATAAAGGAGAAGGGCAATTTGGTAATTTATCCAACTCAAGGGCAATTTAGTAATTATAACAAAGGAGAAGGGCGATTTGGAAATATAACCAACCAAAAGGGAAATATGATAAGCGTAGTAATTATGAGGGGTGAATGGTGATCTAAAAAGTGTAGGAGACAATTTGGTAATCTAAAGTGGACAAGGGGTAATTTGGTAATTATGCAACCTCAAGGGTAATATGGTAATTTATCAAGCAAGGAATGGATACTTAACAATTATATAAGTAAAGGGCAAATGAGTAATTTGTACCTAAAACGTCTTTGGAATTGTGGACCTTTATTATATGATTAAATAATGTTGATTAGCCAAGTAAGAGTATTTGATAATTAGGATGGCCTTAATGGTTTCTCTGTGATATTCTGGATAATCATCTGAATAAGAAACGATTAATGATATCAGAACGATTGAAAGTGAATAAGTATCGGATTATCGTGCTTTTCGTGATCACCTTAATTAAGACACTATTACTTAAAGTGAAAGACCTCGAGATCGGGAATGGTGACTCCTTAGGGGTCGCTACCCTAAGGACGTGGTTTAGTCCACGATTATTCTGGTATTTGCTGGTGTGCCTTTGTGCCCCAGCCAGGCCCTATATCTTACTCTTCCTAGCTCTACGGACCTAGTTAGGGGGTATGCATACTTATGGATTAGGTGTCCTTGTCGGTAGGGTACTGAGTTAGCTTTATGCACCAGTACGACCAGGGTACCTTTGCGTCCTTGGGTTCATGGTTGAAGGGTACTGAGTCGCTGATATGCACCGGTACGACCGGTATACCTTTGCGTCCCGGGTTATTGATTTCCCAATCGAGGAAAATAAATATGATTGATGTGCTGATTAAAGAAAGGAAAGATACTATTATTGAAAGTGAAATATTAATGAGCTGGGCCCAGATGACTATGATATTGAGTACCGGTCCACCGGTTATAATAGTGGCCAGGAGCGTTGTGCCCTGGATGATGAGTTATATGTATCCCGGTCCACCGGTTATAATAGTAGTCAGGAGCGTTGTGCCCTGGATGATGAGTCTTTATATATACCGGTCCACCGGTTATAATAGTGGCCAGAAGCGTTGTGCCCTGGATGATGAGTTATCTGTATTCTGGTCCACCGGCAATAATAGTGGGGGTCCCGAGCTCAATAAAATTGGTTATGTATGTGAATAAGATTGTGGAAAAATACTAATCACTTATAGTGGAACACCATGTGAGTCGGGGCCAGACCGGTCCACCGGCAAATAATAGTGGTCAGGTGCATTCTGCCCTGTGTGTTTATCTTCCGGTCCACCGGCAATAATTGTGGTCAGAGGCGTTCTGCCCTGAGTGTATACCTTCTGGTCCATCGGCTATAATAGTGGGGTTCTCGCACTCACATGGATATAAAATATGATATTGATTGAATAATGATGGAATAATGGCTTAAGGCCAGAATGTACTGATCTTACACTATGACATGGCTTAAGGCCCAAAGATATCGATTGTGAATTATAACTTGTGTTACGTGTTATTGTTACGTATGCACCTCTCATTATTTATGTGCGTGACTTGCATTATGTGTCGTATGCGGGTCTGTCTTTAAGTGTGGTATTAAAGGGTTACTCAGTACCGTAGTACTGAAGGGATTCCCTTTATGGGGCCCCTGCCTATTCAATGGGCAGTGCCCTTGCAGGTATTTTTAGGTGCAACTCAAGTGGGTTACGGGAAGGAGAGTAAGGAATTTTCCGGTATCATGGCTTTTTCTCTTTCTCATTTAAATTCTTGGTTTTAAATGTTAACGTTGTTAAAGTAACCACCATTGGTGGATTTTATTCCTGAAAACGATTTGATGCGCTACTCTGATTTAAATATGTTGAAGTTCTTGCAATTTACTCTGATTTATGCATGTTGAATGTCTTTCGAATTGTATTTCATTTTCTTAGCCTTAGCACTTGGTACTGGAACGGTATGAGTGAACCGGTCTGGTACTAAGTGTGGCGGTAATACTCCCAAAGTTCACGTTTTTTTATCTGCTTCCGCAATTATCTTTTAATAAAACGAAATTTTTCAGTAGTGAATTTTGGGGGTGTTACACCCTACCCTTCTTTTCCTCTTCCTCCCTCTCCTCCTCTCTTTCTTCTTTTCCTTCTCATTCAACCACCACAGCCGCCTGTAACACCCCAAAATTCACTACTTTTTTTTTTAAAGCGGAAGTAATTAAAATAGAAATACTTAAAACCTGTGAATTATGGGAATGTTACCGCCACACTTAGTACCAAACCGGTTCTCTCGGACCGTTTCAGTACCAAGTGCTAAGGCTAAAGAAAAGAAATAATCAATTATAAAGCAATACAATCCAAATTCTAAATAATCATTAAACGGTTGTAAAACAAAAGTCAGAGTACGCATAAAGAATTATTTTTCAAATCAAAAAGAGAAATAGCTTACAAACGATAAAAGATTAGCAAAAGGAAATAAAATTACATAAAGACTGAAATATGGCCACAACTCTCTCGAACTTTGAGCCAAACATGCTCAACACACAGCCCTGACTGATGTCTCGCCCACCTGCACAAATCAGAAGGGCATACTACTCGTGGGATTGAGCAGCACTCATAAAAAGGGTGATCAGTATGCTACGTACTAAGTAAGGTAACCGAGCACTAAGGCCAACACATAAGCACATAAAATCATGCAGGAAAAATAGAAGAACACAATCATAAATGCATATGATCAACAAGGTAAAAGTAAGTACAAAGGCCCATGAATAATCTAGATTAATCATTTAATTAATCTCTTATCAGAATTTGATTCACACCATACCTTTTATCAAGCCCATGTGAGCACACGAACACCCCACTATTATTGCCGGTGGGCCGGTCACTTGCGGGACAAAGTCCACACCACTATTATTTGCCGGTGGATCGGTTGTAACACCCCCAAAATTCACTACTGAAAAATTTCGTTTTATTAAAAGATAATAGCAGAAGCAGATAAATAAAACGTAAACTTTGGGAGTATTACCGCCACACTTAGTACCAGACCGGTTCACTCATACCGTTCCAGTACCAAGTGCTAAGGCTAAGAAAATGAAATACAATTCGAAAGACATTCAACATGCATAAATCAGAGTAAATTGCAAGCTTCAACATATTTAAATCAGAGTAGCGCATCAAATCGTTTTCAGGAATAAAATCCACCAATGGTGGTTACTTTAACAACGTTAACATTTAAAACCGAGAAATTAAATGAGAAAGAGAAAAAGCCATGATACCGGAAAATTCCTTACTCTCCTTCCCGTAACCCACTTGAGTAGCACCTGAAAATATCTGCAAGTGCACTGCCCATTGAATAGGCAGGGGCCCCATAAAGGGAATCCCTTCAGTACTACGGTACGGAGTAACCCTTTAATATCACACTTAAAGACAGGCCCGCATACGGCACACAATGCAAGCCACACATATATAAATAATGAGAGATGCATACATAACAATGACAAACATAACACTTTATAAGTCACGATCGATACTTTGGGCCTTAAGCCATTATTCTGTCATTAATCCATCAATGTCATATTTTATATCCATGTGAGTACGAGAACCCCACTATTATAGCCGGTGGACCGAAAAGTATACACTCAGGGCAGAACGCCTCTGACCACTATTATTGCCGGTGGACCGGAAGATAAACACACAGGGCAGAACGCACCTGACCACTATTATTTGCCCGTGGACCGGTCTGGCCCCGACTCACATGGTGTTCCACTATAAGTGATTAGTATTTTTCCATAATCTTATTCACATTCATAACTGATTTTATTGAGCTCGGGACCCCCACTATTTTAGCCGGTGGACCGGAATATATATAAAATCATCATCCAGGGCACAACGCTCCTGGCCACTATTATAACCGGTGGACCGGTACTCATAATCACACACCAGGGCAACACGCTCCTGGACCACTATTATATCCGGTGGACCGGTACTCAACATCACATACCAGGGCAACACGCTCCTGGACCACTATTATATCCGGTGGACCGGTACGCAATATCATAAAACACTGGGCCCGGCTCATTAATATTCCACTTTCAATTATAGTATCTTTCCTTTCTTTAATCAGCACATCAATCATATTTATTTGCCTCGAATGGGAGATCGATAACCCGAGACACAAAGGTACACCGGTCGTACCGGTGCATATCAGCTACTCAGTACCCTTTAACCATGAACCCAAGGACGCAAAGGTACCCTGGTCGTACTGGTGCATAAAGCTAACTCAGTACCCTACCGACAAGGATACCTAATCCATAAGTATGCATACCCCCTAACTAGGTCCGTAGAGCTAGGAAGAGTAAGATATAGGGCCTGGCTGGGGCACAAAGGCACACCAGCAAATACCAGAATAATCGTGGACTAAACCACGTCCTTAGGGTAGCGACCCCTAAGGAGTCCCCATTCCCGATCTCGAGGTCTTTCACTTTAAGTAATAGTGTCTTAATTAAGGTGATCACAGAAAGCACGATAATCCGATACTTATTCACTTTCAATCGTTTCGATATCATTAATCGTTTCTTATTCAGAGGATTATCTAGGATGTCACAGAGAAACCATCAAGGCCATACTAATCATTAGATACTCTTACTTGGCTAATCAGCATTATTTAATCATATTAATATTCCACAATCTCAAAGGCATATTAGGTACAAATTACTCATTTTCCCTTTACTTATATAATTGTTAAGTATCCGTTCCTTACTTGATAAATTACCACATTACCCTTAAGGTTGCATAATTACAAAATTACCCTTTGTCCAATTTAGATTACCAAATTGTCTCCTACACTTTTTAAATCACCATTCACCCCTCATAATTACTACACTTATCATATTTCCCATTTGGTTGGTTATTTTACCAAGTCGCCCTTAAAATTACGAAATTGCCCTTGAGTTGGATAAATTACTAAATCACCCTCCTTCATTATCATGATTACTATTTTTCCCCTTTAGTTGGTTCAATAATTATCACTTTATTCCATAATTGGCTAAATTACCAAATTGCCCCTTTAGTTGAACAAATTACCAAATTGCCCTTCTCCTTTATCATAATTACCATTTTACCCCTCTCAATTATTTTAATTGCCATTTACCCTTTTTAATTATCACAAATTCCTCTTCTTCATAATTACCAATATTAATTTACCCTTTTTCATAATCAAAATTACTATATTACCCTTTTCCATTATTAAAATTACCATAATGCCCTTTAATTGGTTAAGTTACCAAATTACCCTGCTATAATATCATACTTATCCAATTGCCCTTCTACAATCATAATTTAATTTCTAAGTTACCTTTGGTCGTTATCATAATTACCAAGTTACCCCTTACTCCCAAGTTTACCATAATACCCTTTCATTTACAAAATTACCATTTTACCCCTTACATCCAATTTTACCATAATATCCTTTTATTTATGAAAATTACCACCATACATCTTTTACTTTACAAATTACTATTTTACCCTTTCACATCCAAGATTACCATCTTTATCTTTCCTTACATAATTACCATTTTGCCCTTCTTTTCCAAATTACCATATTACCCCTTTACTTATAAATTACCACTTCACCATTCACTTATAAAATTTACCATATTACCCTTTACTTATGAAATTACGATTTTGCCCCTCTACCTCCAAAATTACCATAATGCCCTCCTTCATCCAAAATTACTATTTTACCCCTACTTCCAAAATTACCATTTTACCCTTCTTCCTCACAACTTAAAATTTTATCCTTTACTTATAAATTATCATTTAACCCCTTTATTTTTAAATTACCAAAATACCCTTTTACTTATAAAATTACCGAAATACCCTTTTCGCTTATAAAATTTCCATTCAACCCCTTTATTCACCATTTTTATGAATTTGCTAACACTACATAAAATAATGATATTAATACTTCATTTTTATCATCTAAGTCCACCAACTTGTCATTTTTCAACATAATACTCATTAGCAACTACACACATTGATTTATATACCTCATAAGCATAATTACTAAAATACCCTTAAACAATAACATCATTCATGCATTAGCAACATGATACATCATAAACAAGTATTTAACTTTTCTATCCATATTCAATATCCTTCTTTATTTAACATACCTACATATGGCACAAAAGTTATCATGCTTTTTCTTTTTATCCAACAATATAAGAAACCATATACATATCATGTTAAGCATACAAAACATGCATAAAATCATACTAAACCCTAAATGTGCTAGCATGCGTTTTTCCATATATTTAAGGGAGGATTAACGGTTACCTTAATCCCGCAAAATATCAATCTTACCGAGCATAATTAGCAACTCAACACCTAAAAATAATATCCATCATATTTATGTTAGAAATAAGAATCCAAGTATAAAACTTTATAATTTTAATTAATAAAACACTTAACATAAAATACCATTATACCTTAAAAATTATCCAAACAATTTTTAAAATGAAGGGGAGCTCACGCTGCATGAACAGCGTGAGTCTCATGCAAAATTATGGGGAGAAAAGGGTTCGAAGGGGGTGAAGGGAGAAAAATAAACCATTTTCGGGTTAGGGTCTTTAGGCTAGAAAAGAAGGTGATTAGGGGAGGTTCTAAGGCAAGTGAATGGTGTAGAAGTGAAGAGGGGGTGTAGGTGGAGGCTAAGAGTGGTTTCACGGCGGCGGAGACGGCGGCGGAAAGGCGGTGAAGTTGGCTGCCGAGAAGGGTCGAGGGGAAGGGTTGAGAATGAAGGAAAAGTGGAGGGAAAAATGGAGGGGTGCAAGGGTTGTTTTCGGCCAAATAATGGATGGCGGTTGTAGAGGGGGTTGCAGGGTGTCGAACGGTGGGTTGGGTGGCGGCAGAGGTGGCCGGACGGCGGCGGTAGAGGCAGTTGCAGGTGGCTCGGCGGTAAGGGGAGAAGCTGGGAAGAAAAAGGAAAAGGAGGAGAAGGGAGGAAGTGTAGGGCTCGAAGGGGTTGTGTGGTGGTGTAGGGTGGTAGTAGGAGTTGGCAGAAGGCGGCGCAGGGCTGGGCTTGGTGGTTCAGGCGGCGGAGGCTGGCGGTGACAAAAAAAATGGGGGACGAATGGGAGGAGGAGAAAAGAGAGAGGATGCTCGGGATGGAGAGGTGAGGCTCGAAAAAAAATGGGGAATGAAGGGCTTGGGAGCTGAAGAAAAAGAAGAGGGAGAAGAGAGGGGGCAAGGCTGGCCGATCGGTGCTGCAGTGGTGGCAGGTGGTGGTCAGGTGGCAGGGGAAGATAGGGAAGAAGGGGGAAAGAAACAGGGGCACGCGGGGTGTGGTCCAGGGCTGGTTTGGCTCGAAAAGGGAAGGAAAACGACGGGGGAGGAGAGAGAGGGAGAGGGAGCAGGTGGTGGTTGCAGGCGGCCGCAGTTGCAGGCAGCTCGGTGGTCGGGCATGGCGGCAGGTATGTGATGAGGACTGGTCGGGGTGATCGAAGAAGAAAGAAAGGGACGGGCGGCTGGACCGGCGTAGGAAAAGAAAGAAAAAAAAGATGAGTCGGCCGGTCCAGAGAAAAGAAGGCTGCGGCTAAGCGGGCGCGCGAGGGGCAGGGGAGAAAGATCGGGCCTAGCCCAATCGTGCGGGGGAGAGAGTTGGCCTGGCAAGGTAGCCTGAGGGAGGAAGGAAAAAGAAAAAAAAAAAGAAAAGAAGAAAGAGGAAAAAGGAAAAAGGGTAAATAAGGGGATGGAAAAATAGGGAAAATAATTTAATTTAATGTATAAAATCATAAAATATAATATTCTTGGTAAATTATTTAATTTAATAATTTAATTTATTTTAATCTAAAATATTAATTTAAAAAGGATAAAGTTGGTAAAATATTAGTTTGGAAAATTATTCAAATAAAATAATATGATAAATAGAAAAATATTTATTTTTAATTTATTAAATAATTTTATCCAAATTTACATACTCTAAAATCCATAAAATAGTTAAAATAAATAATCTAAAAGCAATTCTATTCCAAATAAAAGTAATTTATTAAAATATAGGTTTTCGAAATTTTTGGGGTATTACATCACTACCCCCTTAAAGAGAAACTTCGTCCCCGAAGTTTGGGTCTTAGCACTAGGGTTACAACAAGAGGTCCTAAGTTACTTGGGGTAACTACCCCCTTAAAGAGGAACTTACTTAACTAAGGAAAACAACTACACACACAAAGTTAATAATACAAATAATCACGCGGGACCCGATGGACAGCTTGAAGAGGTTACATCATGGTCGGTCACTCGCTCATCTTCTTCGATTAACGAAGCTGAGCAGATTACTCCAAGCGCTTGATTCTGTCGATCCGATGCTTGCCTTGGCCTCTGGATTCCTTCAAGGGGCGCATTATAGCATTCGAAGCTTCTATGCCCAAATTGTCCACAGTCATGGCACCGAATCAGCTTCCCCATGCAATCCTTGCCTGGATGGTCTCTTTTACAACGTCGGCAGTGGTAGTGTCGATCCGGTCTCTTACTAGACGTTGATTTGGAAGTACTTTGATTCCTCTTACGTTGAGCTTTAGTTTGAAGTTGAGGCTGGTCCCGCACCACTTTGCTACTGGGGCGATGACTCTTTGCTTCGGTCTCGGTCTCTTCGTTCTTTCTCTTGCCTAAGATGGAGGCTTGTTCTTTGATCAAGGCATCGGCGTTACATGCTCGCTCATACACCGTACTCAGGTCGTGGAAAAAGTCAGCGCCCATCATGCTTCGGATGTTGAATCGAAGTCCTTGCTCGAATTGAAAGACTACTGTATCCTGGCTAGCTGCTACTCCGGGGGCGAACCTCAGCAACTCCGTAAATCGTGCGTAGTACTCTCGAACCGATAGGTTTCCTTGTGTCAGCTCCATAAATTCCTTGAGTTTGGCCCTCTTGAGACTTTCTATGTAAAAACGCGTACGGATGGCGGTCTTGAAGTCTTTCCAAGATACTGGTCGTCCAACTTGAGTTTGAAGATCTTCCCACCAAGTATCGGCTGATCCTCGAAGATAGTATGCCGCGATGTTCGTCCTTCGTTGCTCGGGACAGTTGAGCGCCTCGAAGGTCCTATCAAGGTCTCGTATCCAGCTTTCTAAGACTACGGGATCTTCTTTTCCATCGTAAGTCGGAGGTCGATGACGTGAAACCCTATCAAGCTAGTCTTCTCCGATGCTTGTTGCTGGTAACGTAGCTTGAGGTTGGGGTACCGGAGATCGTCGGGCTAAACCCACAAGTACTTCAAACGCTCTCTCTAGGTTGTTGATTCGTTCATCTCGGTCCATCTCGAGTTAGCTATAAAACAGAAACGTGTTAGGGAAGGTGCTATCTCTCAAGCTAGATGATATAAACCTAGGTCACTCAATCTACCCATACCCAGCTCTCAGGACTAATCCGGTTCTCTCGAAACAAAGGAGAGATAGGTTGAAAACTCCTTTTTGGAATAATTTAATTGAAAAACTTATGTGAAATACCCTGATACTAACTTGTAGTATCGGCTCCAAACAATTAAAAATCGAGACAGGTTTTATGAGAATCCCTGATACTAACTTGTGGTACCAGCTTAAAAAGATTAAAACCGAGAGCGTGGTCAAAACCAGTTCTGATACCGACTTGTGGTGTCAGCTTGAAAGGATTAAAACCAAGAACGTGACCGAAACATGCTTCAAAATCAAATGCAAATTTCAAAAAAACCAATTTATATTCGAAAACGAGCGTGGCCGAAGGACCAACCGCCATGATACCAACTTGTGGTATCAGCTTAAAAAGATTAAAATCGGAAGAGCGGTCGAAACCAGCTCTGATACCATATTGTGGTATCAGCTTAAAAAGATTAAAATCGAAAGAGCGGTCGAAACCAGCTCTGATACCTTATGTAACACCCCGAGTCGACACGACCACGCGGGGGCTACCTTGGAGTGCTTTCGGATTGATCGGCTGGCCCCACAGATCAACACGAGTCCTTTTAGCACACTTTGTCCTCACTCACGTGCTTCCCGAGAAACTTTCAGAAAATTTCCGAAACTTCCCAGGAGGTCACCCATCCTAAAATTGCTCCACGGCCAGCACACTTAACTGTGGAGTTCTTAGGACAGAATCACCAAAAGGATGGTATACCATGTTGATATAAGTAGCCAAATCAATTCTTATAACACTCCGCTCAATTTGGGGTGATTTGGCTACTTATATCAACATGGTATACCATCCTTTTGGTGATTCCGTCCTAAGAACTCCACAGTTAAGCGTGTTGGCCGTGGAGCAATTTTAGGATGGGTGACCTCCTGGGAAGTTTCGGAAATTTTCTGAAAGTTTTTCGGGAAGCACGTGAGTGAGGACAAAGCGTGCTAAAAGGACTCGTGTTGATCTGTGGGGCCAGCCGATCAATCCGAAAGCACTCCAAGGTAGCCCCCGCGTGGTAGCGTCGACTCGGGGTGTTACAAATGGTATCAGAGCAAAACCGCGACCGTGAGCTGAACTTGGATGAGTCAGTCAACCACCTAGCGGGACGATTCTTGGGATGAACTGTATTAAGACAGTCATTGGTTGAGGCACAACGAGGACGTTGTGTTCTTTGAGTGGGGATGAATGTAATACCCCATATTGAGCGGAGTGTTATAAGAATTGATTTGGCTACTTATATCAACATGGTATACCATCCTTTTTGTGATTCCGTCCTAAGAACTCCATAGTTAAGCGTGCTGGCCGTGGAGCAATTTTAGGATGGGTGACCTCCTGGGAAGTTTCGGAAATTTTCTGAAAGTTTCTCGGGAAGCACGTGAGTGAGGACAAAGCGTGCTAAAAGGACTCGTGTTGATCTGTGGGGCCAGCCGATCAATCCGAAAGCACTCCAAGGTAGCCCCCGCGTGGTCGTGTCGACTTGGGGTGTTACATCGGTCACTTGTGGGACAAAGTCCACACCACTATTCCTTACCGGTGGATCGGCTGGTTCCTGCTCACATGGTGTTTCACTGTAAGTAATTAGTACCTTTTTAAGTATCTTTAGCAAACTCTGGTTTGTGTTTATTGAGCTTGAGTTACCCCACTATTATTGCCGGTGGGCCGGATACTTGCGGGACAAAGTCCTCACCACTATTATTACCAGTGGATCGGTCGCACATAGGGTAATAACCCTAACCACTATTCCTAACCGGTGGATCGGCTGGACCCAGTTCAATAATCTTCCACTTTAAATGATTAGTGTCTTCAGTATCTTCTTCAAAGTCTTTCACCATGGATATGCACGAATCATAAATCATAAATTCCATATTCATCATCATACTTTATTCACCAATTACACATGTGCTACCACCAAACCCTAGACATGCATGAATTGCTCCCTTTACACTTATCCTCCAATTCTACTTCACATCTCACTCTAGGGTTTTATCCCAAAACCCTAATTTAGGCCTTAACATCCCCTCTTACTCCACCTCACATCACCCAAATCATTTTAACACTCCACATATCACAAATCATCGATTCCATTCTCATAATTACACCTTAATCACCAAAAACACATGATACAACAAAAACCTTAAGTAGGCACACCAAACCATAATCAACCACCACAAACCAAAACTAACCACTCCAAACCTCATTTAATCATAACAACCATAATTAGCCATTCCAAACCTTAATTAACCACAACAATTCACAATTAGCCACTCCAAACCCTAGCTTCGTCTCCTACGTACCCAAATAATGTTCCACATATTATTTTCCATCCAAGGTGTTTAACTACCCAAACAATGCTTACATTACCTTCCTTACATCCCAATTTAACTTTTCATACGTAAATTTTACTCCCATGCAACTTTACACATCCCCATGCGACCATTCGAACTTTTCATGCAAACCCTAAATTTCCACGTGAAACCCTAAATTCAACCATGCAAACCCTAATACCACCATACAACCATCAATGCCACCATGTAAACCCTAATACCACCATACAAACCATGATTCCGTCATACAAAATCCTAAATTCAATCCACACAAAACCAAAGATTCACCCATACCAAAACCCTAGATTCAAATCACCTAAAACCGAAGATCCATCCTTACCTTACCATTGATTAGATTCTCCCATTCATAACCACAAATTAGATTTTCCCATACAAGACCAGAAGTTAGATTCTCCCACATAAAATCATAAATTAGAATCTCCCAAGCAAAACCATAAATTGGATTCCCCCAAACAAATCATAAATTAGAATATCCAAATCAAATCATACAATAAATTCTCCCAAATGACATCATAAATTAAATTCTCCCAAACAAACCATAAATTCGATTCTCCCATATAACATCATAAATTAGATTATCCCAATTATCACCATAAATTAGATTCTCCCAAACACACCATAAATTCGATTCTCCCATATAACATCATAAATTAGATTCTCCTAAATAAAACCATATATTACCGCATAAAACCATAAATTATATTCTTCCACATAAAACCATACATTATATTATTCCTTATAAAACCATAAAATTAGGTCAACTCACTTCCCTTAGTCAACTTCTTTTCCCATCCTCCTTTTTCATCCTTTATCCCACATAAACCACATCAACATCCTCTCATGCATGACTTACAGGGACACAACACATATCGTCACATACATATAGTACACATGCCATACAAAATCATACTTCAACTCCATGTCATACCACATATAAAATAATTAATAATGACAAACATAGAATACATAGCATACAAAGTACATAATGCATATAAGCACACAAAAGGCCTTAGCACCCCTTACCTAAAACGACGCTGGTCTTGGAGCACGCTCCTACGCCTCCTTAGGGCTTTGACTGGTTTTACCTATTATGAGGGAAAAGTTAAAATTAGAATCCATCCTATCAAAATAATATTAAACACTAACTTAATATAAGCCTAGGTTTTTGATAAAATAATAATAACAAAAATACCAAATTAATATCAATATTAATATTAATAAGAATAATAAAAATAGTAGAAATAATAATAAAAAGGCATTACTCAAAAATAAAGTGAAATAAGGGATTCAGACCCTTTACCAAAATAATACTACAAAGATTATTTGTAAATTAAATAACCCAATTCAGAAATAATAATAATAATAATAATAATAATAATAATAAAAATAATAATAATAATGATGATGATGATGATGATGATGATGATGATGATCATGATGATGATCATGATCATGATCATGATCATGATAATGATAATGATAATAATAATAATAATAATAAAAATAATAATAATAATAATAATAATAATAATAATAATAATAATAATAATAATAAGAACAACAACAACAACATTATTAGAAAAACTAATTTCAAAATATTTATATTAATAATAATGGAATAAGAATAATGGAAATTTGAAATAGAAAAAAATAATAGTAATTATACTTATAACATTTTAATAATAGTAAATATAGAAATAATAAGAAGAATAATAATAAAATCAAATTAAAATACAATAGGCTTCAGCCCTCAACATAAATAATAATAAAAATATTAATACTACTAATAATAATAATAATGTATATTAAAAATATAAATGTTAAGAATAATAATAATAGTATTTATATGCAAATAATTGAAATAAAATAATTTAAGGTTATAAAAATAGGGAAAATAGCTAAGAGGGTCTAGGGTTCAACCATAGGCTGGTGGGGATAGGCGGCACCGGTGGTGGTTCACGGCGGCGGAGGCGGTGGCCGGAAAAGAAAAGAAAGAGGGGAAAGTTGCATGATGGGAATAAGACAGGGAGAATTAAGATGGTATCTGGGGTGTTTTGAGTTTTCCAGAAGGATAGGGGCAGAATGAGGATGGCGGCGCAGCCAAAGGTGGCAGCGCACGGCGGCAATGGTGGTGGCCGAATGGAGGAGAAGGAGAAAGAGAAAGGAGGAGAGGGAGAAAGAGGAAAATAAAGGTATGGGGACATAGAGGAGGGTCTGTAGAAGATTTTGGAGGTGAAAGAAGAGACAGAAACAACGGAAAAGGTGGATAAGGGTGGCGGAGGTGGAAGAAAGGGTTGTTTGGGAAGGCAACTTTGCACAGCTCGTTCGGCTTGTGAAGGAAGAATCGAAGGGTGAGGGAGGTTTGGTTAGCTAGAGGAAGGTTCAAGGAAGAGTTTGGTGGCCAGGGATGGCGGCAAAATTGGCCGGAGGCGGCGGGCAAAGCATCTAAAGGAGTGGCGGCGACAAGATATGTTTTCTGGGTTAGGAAGTCAAAAACTTGAAACAGGGTGGATGATGGGGGTATTTATAGAGTTAGAGGAGAGGTTTGGGTTATGTGGGTCGGTTGGAGATCAGGGCAAGTAGGGTTAGGGTTACCGGCGGCTAGGTTGGCCGGTGGAAGTAAAACGGGGTAGGGGAATGCGCAGGAGAGAGAGAAAGGATCGCGTGAGAAAGGGGAGATTTGGTTGCGTTGATGAGGCTGCCGAAAAAAGTGGAAGAGAAAATAAGGAAAAGGCTGGTCAAAGGGGGCCAGATCGGCGCCGAAAATCTCGGCTGGGCGACGGCGGAGGTTGTAGGTCGGTGGCGTCGGGGAATGGCAGGTGCGATCGGGCTGGGGGAGAAGAAAGGTAAGGCTGGACCGGGCGGTCCAAGGAAGAAAGAAAAGAAAGAAAAAGAAGGAGACCGGGCGGTTCGGGCGCTGTGATTAAAATAGGGCAGTTAAACGCAGCGTCCAGGTGGGATTAGAAGGAAAACGCGGCGGCGTGGGTGAAGGAAGGGGACGCCGTGCGGACTGGACTAGGCCATGCCAAAGGAAGGAAGGAGGGGAGGAAACTGGGTTGCGGCTGGCCCGGACCAAAAATGGATAGGAAAAAGAAAAAGAAGAAAAGAAAGAAAAAGAAAGGAAAAAGGAAGAAAGAAAAGGAAAAAGAGAAAAAATAATTAGGCTGGATATTTAAATTAATTAAAATATTTGGGATATTTAAAAATAATAATATTTAAATAAAATAATATTTAAACCCCTTTTTAGGCTAAATTAGGATTTTTAAAAGATTTTTCATAAATTCCATTTTAATTAGCAAATCACTTTAATTTTTTTCTAATCAAATTATTTATAAAATTAATATTAATTTAAAACTATTTTATCCTTCTTACTTTAAATAACATAATTTACTTTATTAGTTTCTAAAATAAAATCCCTAATTAACTAAAATGCCCACTACTTTTCTAATAAAAATACTTATAAATTTCTTCTTAATTTTCCCTAATTAAATATACTTTTATTTTAATAAAAATAATTTATTTAAATAATTTTTCTAATAAAATATCATTTAAATATAATTTATAAAATTAGAAATTTTCGGGACATTTCACCGCCATCGTGCGTCGCCACCCTCATTCTACTCCTCTCCATCTAGGCAACCATAAACACCCCAACTTCCACCCTCTTTCTCCCTCTATTTTTCCCATCACAAAACTATCTCTCTTTTCTTCTCTTTTTTCAGTCACCGCCGTCGTCGCCGTGCTCCACCGTTAGTGCCGCCTGTCACCACCAACCTAAGGTGGTACCCTAAAACCTCTTAACCCTTAAACACTATTTATACAAGCTTTAATTATTTTATTTTATTTTAGTTCCATTATTTCAAATATATTACTACTACTACAACTACTAATATTTTTATTATTATTTCTATTAAAGGTCGAAGCCCTATTCTATTTTTATTTCAGTTATATTATTATTGTTTTTTATGCTATTATTAATATTATTATCATCATCATCATCATCATCATCATCATCATCATCATCATCATCATCATCATTATTATTACTATTATTATTATTATTTCAAAGTAGGGTCAAAATCCTACTTTACATTATTTTCAATTTATAATATTAGCATTATTATCATTATTGTTATTATTATTTTGTATTACTATTATTATTATTTTTTTTAATGTTATTAGTATTATTTTGGTGAAGGGTCAAAGCCCTTATTCCACCATTTATTTTGAACTATATTATTATTATTATTATTAGTATTGTTAGAAGTATTATTATTATTATTATTATTATCATCATCATCATCATCATCATCATCATCATCATCATCATCATCATTATCATTATCATTATTTTTAGTATCATTATTATTATTAGGGTAAAATCTTTAAACCTTAATGCTTATTTGAAGTCTTGATTAGATTTGATTTATATTGATTATATTAATAGCATCAAGTGGGAGATTATGTGAGTTATAGTGTGACCGTAGCCGGCACGCAATTTAAACCCTCTTGTTGTCAATTGTAATACTGGTAAATAAGGGTATCGTTGTAGGCCGGGGATTGAGAGGGCTCACTGCTACTTAACTAGCTTAAAAATAAAAAAAAATAAAAACACTAAATAACACAAAATAAATAAATAAGAAAAATACTAATAGGGGTTATAAAAATAATAATAAAAGGCATAAATAAAATAAAGTAAACGAATAACAATAAAAATAATAATGGGAAACTCGTAGATATGATAAAGATGCTAGGGAAATCAAAATCCACCACTAGATTATGTCGAAATATAATATTTATTTCTAAGTCAATATTTAATCGTGAGAAAGAGATCGACCAAGTTGTACACCAAACGTAGGTCCATACACCTTATATTACTTCTCTTAATTAATTAATACGACCACGTGCCTATATTAACCCTATTAAATACTAGCAGTATAGCAGATACTAGATTTAACTAGATTTAATGCATTAAGTGTAAGTGGAAGGCTGTCAATCTAAGTACCCAAACTAGTACAAAACGCATGTCTAGCTGTATTTCCTTTCCTTGACCCACACGTATCGAAACGTTTTACCACTTCGCTTAGAATCACAAAACTATTAGGTGAATTGTTATTTAATCTAGCTGCAATTTATACATATAGATTCTAGTATATTTAGATGGCCACCTCACAGGCAAATAATCCTACATACTATCACTTATGAGGAACTAGAACAAGGCATGCACCAAATAAACTATACTTGACAGAATTATACATATAAATGATAGCAATTAATATAGAGTCAAGAAACAATCTCACAAAACAAAGAAAATAAAATTATAATTCAAACCCTAATCCAGGGTTTCAATTTATTCCCTAACAATAAACAATCAGCCAGCCATAATTATAGAATTAATTACACAGAAATAAATATCTAAAATATAAACTAAAAATAAGAGAAATAAATAAACGGAATTAATTTTGGATAAAAGATTAAGAATTTATTTAGATAAAAATTAATTTTATCTGAAATAAAATCTATCGAATTTAACTTCCTCTATTTTTTTCTTCTCTCGGTGCCTTGATTTATGTGCAAAATTCTTTTTCCTTTTCTTTATTGTTCCCGCGGACACTGAGCTGCTACACTACCGTTCCTCTCTGTTTCTACCCTGTGGCTCTGCTGCACTCCTCACACTCTCCTCAGCGTCGAGCCTTGAAGGCTCTCACTTCTCTCTCTTTCTCTGCGGCTCTGCCGCGCGCCCTTGTCCCCTGTACTGCTTTGTTTTTTTTTCTTTGATAATGTTGCGTCAGGCCCTGCCGCATTTCTTCACCTGATGTTGGCTCGCTTTTTTTCCACGTCAGCCCTGCCTTTACTTTTCTCTTCCATCGCCACAGCTCTCCACGTCAGCCCTACCGACTTTTCTTCGGCTACATCTCTCTTCTATGCTAAGCTGTGAGTCAAGGACTGCTTCTTGTTCCGGGCCTTTGGGCCTTCGGCCTTTGGCCGTTGGTCCAAAGGTCCAATTCTTTTTTTTTCTTTTATTTAAAAATAAAACCTACATAATAAATTTAAATAAATATTAATAAATAATATTATATTCTAAATTTACTTAATTTATATCATTTAAGCTCAAATAATAATATTTATACAATTTTTACCACTTAAACATAAAACAATAATTATTTCCCTGTATTATTTAAATAAACTACCAAAAACTAAGATTATAAGGGTATAAAATGTGTCAAAATATGAACTCATCAAGTTAGAACTGAGGTATTAGATCAATTCCACACAAAAAAATAATGGCTTAGGTGAGTTGTCCCTAAGAGGTGTTTTAGACCATTCCACTAATTTAAGAATAGTGATTCAAGAGTGTTTTACCCTTAGAGTTTTTGGGTCTATTCCACTAGAATCTAATAGTGGCTCAAGTGTGGGTCCCTAAATTAGACATAAATAATAGAGTAAACATTGTCATATCTAGTAAAGAGACTTGAAATAGTACCTACCTTTTGATATTTTATGTGTTTTGATTGTGTACTTGTTCTTTGTTGTGAATTGATGCATGTAACTATATCCCTAACTCGACAATATTGTTACCTTTCTCAATACATAGTGTAATAATCAATGTTTTTACATGTTCCCACATGCAAGCGCACGGGGTCGGAGTAGTAGTCAAGGTCGATCCCATAAGGATTGGTGAGTGACCATTGGGACGGTGATAGAATTTGACTATGTTTAGACTACGAAATAAAAGGTTATAGAAATTATAACTAAACTAACTAAAATAATTAACTTAACCAAGAAAAAGAATGGAAATAACACTCAAGTAACTCCAATAAACAAGAAGGCTAAGGTTCCGGGTCATTACCCCTAATCCTTGAATGCAATTAAATATTAAACTGCAAATTGACTCAACAATCATGATTAATCATGTCAAAAAGGATAAAAAGTGTTGTGCTTTCTCAAGCCACAAACACCCTATTACACTTCTATGGCCGTAACTATCTATAGCTTAAGGTATAATAGAAGGTAATGCATTAAAGCCCACAAAGTTTCCTCATTTATTGTTGGAGAGGTCAATTGATCATCTCTTGACCTAAAATCTAACCTCTAGTTATGCTATTGGGTCTAATATCGGATTATCTCTCAATCGCACCGGTATTTCCCACACCAAAAATCAGAACCCAACCATAGTTCATTAATCCATCAATCAATCAATAACACAACACAAGGATCATAAATTGAAACAAAAAGCATGCAATTATTCAATACATTCGGATCAGGCGAAACTCCCCTTCACCTTAGCACAAATCTAGCCTACCAAATTCATAGAAAAAATATTGAAAACAACAAGAGATTTCATAGATGGAGAAAATATCATTAGATAATACCTTTAAAATTCACAAATTCTTGCATTGTTCAACTTCATGCACCTAGATCCTAGTTTACAAGAGAAATCTTGAGGAATTGGGGAAGAGGATCGAAGAGAGAGGAGAGAGAGGGAGTAAAGGCTACTAGGATGAGAATTAGAATTAATGTTGAATATATCAGCCTCCATGAATCCCTAGTTTTCTCCCCTGAAATGAACATGCACATTATTATTTTTATTCAGCAATTCTGGAACAACACGGTGGTGTTGAACAACATGGGCTACCCTTGTCAACTTTGACAATGCTAGGTAATTTGACCATAATGCTTTCATTAGGACTCTGATTGAGTTTATTTTGAATGCATTGGAAACATATTAACAATTTCTATAACTTTGATGTTGAAATCTTTTCCAAATTCAGATTGTATACCAGTATAAATTCCACATCTTTCATGCCCACATACTTTTAATATGCATTATTGCTTTTATTTCATTCCGAAATTTGCATCTCAGATCTAAATCTCTTTCCACTTCAACTTTTGATCCTCTTTGCTCCCTTTAGGCTTATTCTTGCTTCCATTCTTCATGCTTATTTGTTCTTTGAGATCCTACAAATTTTCAAAACACAATGGTAGTGACAAGAACAAAAAGGGAGAATTC
Organism: Tamarix austromongolica; assembly: GCA_039764185.1. NCBI lineage: Eukaryota > Viridiplantae > Streptophyta > Magnoliopsida > Caryophyllales > Tamaricaceae > Tamarix > Tamarix austromongolica. Next base: position 76,153,750 of record CM077817.1, read on the forward strand.
CAACTGAAATTTATGATATAAACACTTAGAAACCTTAGAAATAAGATGCAAAAGTCACATTTATCAACTCCCCCATGCTTAAACATTTGTTTGTCCCCAAGAAAAGTAATAAAAGAAACACACCTAGGGGAAAATAGGCTCCCTTTCTTAGAAAAGAGTGTTTATCCTTTTAATAGCACAAGAATCAAGTCTAAAGAAATATGACCCAAAAATCTGACAATTGAAAGTTCAAAAATGAAAAATGTATAGATTGCACTCTTATGTGAAAAGTGTAACTGTACTATCGAGTTCTGGGGATCTACCATGAAAGAAAGGATATTCAATAGTGGATAGTTGCCAACTGTATACCAACTTACTCATTCCACAAGGTTTTGAATTTGAATTCTCACTTTAGGTCTTGTGGATGCACCTCTCATGTGTTTAATTATATTTAGGGTTTCTACTCTAGTCCTGTCATTCATGATCAAGATCATCCATATGATTGCAATGCTTCTTGATTCTCCACCACTGAAAAGACTTAGGACACACAAAAATCAAGAGGTCTTATTAGGGTTGTAATGGGGCCATGGGTTAGAAGGTTAGGACAAAAAATTTTAGGAAGTGGAGCTAAAAGTCTAGTACCAATGAATTATGATCAATGATAACAAGACAAGACTCCTCCACCCTATTCACTTTTTTTTTCTTTCCATCCCAACTTTCTCATTATGAAAGACAAAACCCCCAAGCATCTTGTTGATTTTTTTAGTGATTTATTTCTTTATATAAGAATATATATATATATATATATATATATATATATAATTTTTTTCAATAGACATCCTACATAACCATCCACTTTTTCATACAGCCCCATGCTTAGATTGCATCACACTCCCAACCTCCTTTTTCAATTTTCGCAACACCCATTGGTTCTAGACTTGGGGGGATAAAGGAAATAGGGTTACATGTGTGGTTAGATCAAGAAAAATGGCCATAAACACAATAGGGTTCGCAAAGGATAAAACATGAAGATCGAGATATTTTGCTAATGTAGGTTTTATGAAAAGACATGTGCCTCTATCATTTTTAATGCATGTCTAAATTATATGTGATTTTGAAGAAAACCATTATAAGTTCTAGTTTAATAAGTCATGGTGGGACACACACACAAAAGAGAAATAAGAGACTGTAATGATGTACCAGTCTAAAGGCTCAAAGTCTCGCTGGGTCCAAATTTCTCTAATTCTAATCCCTTTTGGCAATGAGTAAAATAGCACATAAGTCAAACTACCATGCCACAAGAATGCTAATGCATGCATGACCCTAAAGTTCTCAACCACAGTTACACTTGTCTCATAACAATGCAACCAAAACATTCACAAAAATTCCACTTTAAGACAAAATAAACTCTTTAATATCATCAATGAAGGGTCATTTCCTATTCTTTTTTTTATACATAAAGATAAGAAATATCTAAAGAAAACACAACAACACACTCATCAAAATAAATAGAATACTAACCAAACAGAACGAATAGACCATCTTCTCCCCCATGCTTATGTGTCACGTTGCCCTCAATGTGAAACAAGAAGCACAAGAGAAAAGAGGAAGAAAAAAAATCCATAGCTCAATCTGACGGAGGAGGTGGTGGAGGGCAGTGGCCAAGCTTCCAAGATTGCATTTGGTACATAAGAGACTGCATCTCCCCTAGCTAAGTGTTATAAGCATCCTGGCGAGAATCGAAATGGGCTTGCATACTCGTAAAGCACTGATTAATGGAGTGATGGACATGAGCAAAATCCTGGGACATAGTGGCCAAAGTCAGTAAAGTGTTGGCCCAAAGTATTGTGGAGATCAGTAAAGTGCTGATCCCAAGCATCAAAACGAGTGTCAAAATGAGAGGCAAAGGTTGGAGAAGTTTGGGAGGAGGAAGAAGCACCAGGGTCAGGATAGGGCACTGTAGGCTGAGCGACGCCTGGTAAACTAGATGGATCATGTGGCTGCTAATTGTGCTCAATATCTAGGGAAGTGCGAGCTCTATCAGGAAGTGGGTGTTGATCCTCATCATCAATGAGAAGCCAGAGCTTATTGTCAAAGGCTGAATTCATGTTGAACTACAAAAGCACGTTAGTATTAAGATAGAGTTGAGGTTCGATAACCTAATCCACACTATGAACCTCATAACCCAGACAGGAAGCAATGATAGTAACAAGGCCACCCACAACAATGTGGCCCCTATGGCTTCTACCAACTTGCTCCATCTGCTTTGCTAGAAAGAAATCAAAGTCCACAACTACTTGGTTCACCATAGCCCATAAGAAAAACAACTCAGACTCCCGACAAACTCTAGCACTAACCCCTCTCTCAAATACAATGCATGTCATAAGGCGCTAGAGGTATCGGAACACCAGGTTATAAATACAGGAAGAATTAGCATTAGAGGGATGATAAATTGGGAGACCTCCTTCCCGATAAGCAATCCTCCTCCAGAATTCTTCACTCCGCCACCCTAGCAGAAAATCCCTCAATCCACCAATCGGTAGATGCAATAACTCATTGAATTCATCAATGGTAAAGATATGATCATTGTTGAACAAACGAAAATGCAATTGGCTGGGATCATTAAGGTTGCCCTTACAACCGACCACCATTATGGAACTTAGGAGTTCCAAGGTGATACGTTCGTAAGTCGGTCTAGTCATGGACACAAACTCCGACCACCCTATATTAGCCAACAATTTCTCAACATCCTCATAAAGCCCTAACATTTGCAAGGTCTGAACATGAATAAAACAAAGTCCCCACCACAGTTTGGTTAAACAAAATTTCATATCAAACTCTATGAAGATCTTTAGTAAAAATAATACCATGAGGATTTTTATTACCTCTGCACATATGGGGATGAGGCGATGTAGGGGTGCCAGCGGCAGTTGTGGTGTCTGTAGCCTAACCGGAGGAGGTTCCTTTGTATTTGTGGCTTCTCTTAGGTGCCATGTTTATGAAGATTATAGAGAATGCACAACCAAGCAACAAATTTGAGAAGAAAAATATGAAATTTAGAGAATGGAGATGGTATAGGGGAGAAAGGATGATGTGATGGTGGCATACTTGCGGCGTAGTGATACAGTGGTGGTGGTAGAGGATTTGGTGGTGGTGCAAAGGAAGGGAAGGGAGAGAAATTAGAGTGTGGAGGTTGTAGATTGGGTAAAATAGGGAGGTAAAATGGAAAAATGATGGAATATTGGAGGTATTAGGAGATGTTTATGGTGGATGGTGAGAAGAGTTGAGGAGAGGTTATGGAGGAAAAAGATTCGTGGGTTAAAGGTTGAAGAAAAATGGGAGGGGTTTTCCACGAAAAGGAGATAAAACGACCGACAGGCTGCAAGTGAAGGGTCAACATGGCCGTGTTAAACAACACGGGCTACCCATGTTGGTTTTCCAAATTGTAATCCTTTTCACGATACGGTCATGTTGCAGAGCAAGGCCTGGCCATGTTCTACTTCTAGATTGTAACTCTCTTAACAACACGTTCATGTTGCAGAGCATAGCCTGGCTATGTTGTCCTTCCATATTACATTCTTTCCAACACTTCTAAATTTTTGACTCCAACACCTTTCCACTCAACACATAGCCAAAAATTCCAAAATTCAAAATTTTCCTTCACCCAACATTTAGCAACATTTCACTAGGCTAAATTCACGTCTTCACATTCAAAAAAAAATTAGCATGATCTCTAAGCTTGATGCGGGATTTCCACATCACCACCTATAAATCCATCAAACTAAAAGCCATAAGAGGTCTTAAAAGAAAAATTCAAAAGACCAAATATGTTGCAAAAAATGATAAAAATAAAGATCAAAAGGAAGAAAGGTAGAAAAATCTTGGGTTGCCTCCCAAGAAGCACTTGTTTTAAGTCGTTAGCTTGACTTATTCACGATTAACTTGGGGTCATCTAGAAGAATAGTGGTTATGGGGGCTTCAACCTCACCACGTTCATACGCATTCAACCTTTTCCCATTCACTTTGAAAGGTCCTTTGTCAGGGCTAGTGATTTCAACACCTCAGGATGGAAAAACTTGTGTGATTGTGAATGGTCCTGACCATCTAGATTTGAGCTTTCTAGGAAACAGTCGCAAATTAAATAGAAGCACTTGTTCCCCTACTTAAAATTCTCATTTGGTGATGCATTGATCATGAATCCTTTTCGTGCACTCCTTGTATAGCCTCGCACTCTCATATGCCTTAAGCCAGAATTTATTGATTTCATTCAATTGAAGGAGCCTCTTCTCACCTACAGCTTGCATATCAAAGTTAAGGAGATGGGTAGCCCAAAATGATTTATGCTCAAGTTTTACAGGGAGGTGACAAGAATTTCTGAAAACAAAATTATAAGGGGACATTCCAATAGGGGTTTTAAAAGCGATTCGGTAAGCCCATAGAGCATCGTCAAGTTTCAAAGACTAATCCTTTCTCGATGAGTTAACTATTTTCTCAAGAATTCTCTTAAGCTCATGGTTTGACACCTCCACTTGACCGCTAGTTTGAGGATGGTATGGAGTAGAAACCATGTGGTTAACTCCATACTTACTCAAAAGAGCATTCAATTCTCTATTGCAAAAATGAGAACCCCCATCACTAATGATAGTCTGAGGTGTCCCAAACCTTGAAAAGATATTTGCATTCAAAAATTTGGTGATGACTTTTACATTGTTTGTGGGAGTGGCTATAGCCTCTACCCACTTAGATACATAATAAAATATTACAAGAATATATTCATTAAGCATAGACTTAGGAGACGGTCCCATAAAATTGATTCTCCAAACATCAAATAACTCCACTACAAGAATATTTGTGAGGGACATCTCTTGTTTTCTAGAAATAGTTCTCATTATTTGACACCTATCACAAGTCTTAACAAAGGAGTATGCATCATAAAACAAGGTAGGCCAATATAATCCACATTGAAAGACTTTTGCAGCTATTTTAGTGGGTCCAAAATGGTCACCACACTCTTTACTATGACAATGAGATAGTATAGAATACATTTCATGCTCAGGGATGCATCTTCTAATGACATGATCAGCACAAATCCTATAGAGGTAGGGATAATCCCAAAATTAGTACCTCAGATCATGTAATAACCTCTTCCTTTGATGAAAGGAAAGATCATTAGGTAATATTCCACTTACAAGATAGTTCGTAATATCAGCATACTAGGGATGATTGGTAACCATGTAGAGTGGCTCATCTGAAAATGCGCCTCGAATAGGTGTAGGTTCCCAATTGAACTCATAGGAAGAGGGTAAATGAGAAAGATGATCAGCTACTTGATTCTCTCTACCCTTCCTATGTAACACTCCCAAAATTCACTACTGAAAAATTTTATTTTATTAAAAGATTAGCAAAAGCAAAATAACAAACTATGAATTTTGGGGATATTAACCCACACTTAGTACCAGACCGGTTCACTCATATTGTTCCAGTACCAAGTGCTAAGGCTAAAAAAAGAAAAAAATACAATTTACAAGAAATTCAACATACTTAAATCAGAGTAGCGTATCAAATCATTTACAAGAATAAAATCCACCAGTGGTGGTTACATTAACAACATTAACGTTAAAACCAGGAATTTAAAATAGAAGAAGAAAAACCCTAATGGTTCCGGATAATTCCTTACTCTCTTTCCCGTTACCTACGTGAGTAGCACCTGAAAAGGCCTGCAAGGGACACTGCCCATTGAATAGGCAGGGGGCCCATGAAGGGAACCTTTCAGTACTATGGTACTGAGTAACCCTTTAATACCACACTTAAAAATAGGCCCGCAATGCAACACATAATGCAAGCTATAGACATATGTAATGAGAGGTGCATACATAACAATCACATATATAACAAGACTGCCACATATCAACAAGTTATAAGGTACGATCAATACTTTTGGGCCTTAAGCCATTAGTCCATCATTATTCAATCATCTCTCTGGTTATATCCAAGTGAGTGCGGGAACCCCACTATTATAGCTGGTGGACCGGAATACATACAGGGTAGAACGCTCTTGACCACTATTACTGTCGGTGGATTGGTCTCCAGGGCAGAACGCTCCTAGCCACTATTATTCGTCGGTGGGCCTGTCTAGCCCTGACTCACAAGGTGTTTCACTATAAGTGATTAATATCTTCCCATAATTTATTCACATCCAATGCTTGTTTTATTGAGCTTGGGACCCCCACTATTTTAGCCGGTGGACTGGAATACATGTAATCATCATCCAGGGTAAAATGCTCTTGGGCCACTATTATATCTGGTGGATCGGTACTCATAATCCCTTGCTAGGGCAACACGCTCCTGGGCCATTATTATAACCGATGGATCGGTACTCAATATCATAAGTCAACTAGGCCCAGCTCATTCATCTTTCACTTTCGTGATTAGTGTTTTTCCTTTCATTAATCTGCACAACAATTCTATTTATTTGCCTCAAGTGGGAGATCAAGAACCCAGGACACAAAGGTACACCGGTCGTATCGGTGCATACAAGCTACTCAGTACCCTTCAACCACGAACCCAAGGACGTAAAGGTACCCTGGTCGTACTGGTGCATAAAGCTACTCAGTACCCTACCGATAAGGACACCTAATCCATAAGTATGCATACCCCCTAACTAGGTCTGTAGAACTAGATTGAGTAAGATATAGGACATGGCTGGGGCACAAAGGTACACCAGCAAATACCAGAATAATCGTGGGCTAAACCACATCTTTAGGGTAGCGACCCCTAAAGAGCCACAATTCCCGATCTCGAGGTCTTTAACTTTAAGTATTAATGTCTTAATTAAGGTGATCACATAAAGCACAATAATCAAATACTTATTCGCTTTCAATCTTTCTGATATCATTAGTCATTTCTTATTCAGACGGTTATCCAAGATAACACAAAGAAATCATTAAAGTCGTCATAATCTCATATAATTGCGAATGAGGATTTATTCTCGTGATACTTACTAATTATCAAATGCTCTTACCTTACTAATCAGCATTATTTGAATCATTCTATGAAATTCTATAATCACAATGACATGTTAGGTATAACTTACTTATTTACCCCTTACTCATATAATTGCTAAGTCATCCCTTCCTTACTTGACAAATGACCCTATTACCCTTCAGGTTGCATAATTACCAAATTACCCCTTATTCGATTTAGGTTACCAAGTTATCTCCTACGCTTTTTAAATCATCATTCGCCCCTCATAATTGCTACACTTAATATGTCTCCCATTTGGTTGGTTAGATTACCAATTTGCCCTTTTCTTTTATTACAATCAACAACTTGCCCTTTAGTTGGATAAATTACCAAATTACACATCTTTGCTATCATGATTACCATTTTGCCCCTTTAGTAGGTTAAATAATTACTAACTCACCCTTTAGTTGATTAAATTACCAAATTACCCTTCTCCATCATCATAATTACCGAATTGCCCCTTAGTTGGTTAAATTACAAAATTACCCTTCTACCCCTTACTTCCAAATTACCATAATATCCTTTTATTTATAAAAATTACCATTTTACCCCCTTACATCCAATTTTACCATATTATCCTTTTGCTTGCAAATTACCATAATATCCTCCTTTATCTAAATTTACTATTTTACCCCTTACTTCCAAAATTACCATTCTTACCACTTACTTATAAAATTACTATATTGCCCTTGACTCCAAAATTACCACTTTACTCTTTTCTCCAAAAATTACCATAATACCCCTTTACTTATAAAATTATCATTTTTCCATTTAATCATAAAATTACCATATTGCCCTTTTGCCTCAAAAACTACCATAATGTCCTTTTTCTTACAACTTACAATTTTATCCTTTTACTTATAAAATAATCATTTCACCCCTTTCTTTTGAAATTACCAAAATACCCTTTTGCTTACAAAATCACCGTTTTACCCTTTTCTTTCAAAATTACCAAAATACCCCTTTATTATAAAATTTTTAAAATACCCCTTTCACCTATAAAATTACCACTTAACCCCTTTATTACACCACTTTTATGAATTTACCACCACTACATAAAATACTAATATTAGCACTTCATTCTTATCATTTAACTCCACCAACTTGTCATTATTCAACATAATACTCATTAGCAACTACATATATTAGATCACATACTTACATAGGCATATTACTAAAATACCCCTAGGCTCACAATAATATTATTAATGCATTAGCAACATAATACATCATAGAAAAGCATTTAACATTTCCATCAATAATCAAACTCCTTCCTTAAGTATCATCTCTACACATGGCACAAAATCTAGCATGCTCTTCTTTTTATCAATCAATATAAGCAACCACATTTATCATACTAGCCAACACATACATGTATAAAATCATACTAAAATCCCTAATGTGCTAGCATACGTTTTTCCATGGTTTTAAGTGGGGTTTAACGATTACCTTAATCTCGTAAAAATCGAACCTTACCGATATCTCAATTAAAGATTCAAGGCTTAATTATCAACTCAACACCTAAAAATAATATCAATAATTATTATATTAGAAGTAGGAAATTAAAAGGGATAAAACTTTATAAAAATTTATTTAATAATAATACACTTTAATTAACTATTAATATACCTCAAAATTTAGACAAATAAATTCCAAATCAATGTGGAGCTCATGCTGCATGAATACCATGAGCCACATGCAGATTAAGGGGGGAGAAAAGGGTCGAAGGGGTGAGGTAGAAGGGAGGGGGAGATGGCTCGGTTTAGGGTCTTTAGGCTAGAAAAGGATGTAGATAGGGGAGGATTGGAGGCAAGGTAAGGGTCCAGGAGTGAAGAGGGGGTGTACGTGGATGCTGGGGATGGGACGTTGGCGGCCAAAGGTGGCGGAGGCGGCGGCGAGGCAGAAAAGGGGGTCGTTGGGGTGGACCGGGATGAGAAGGAAGGAAAAAGGGGAGGGAAAATGGAGGGGTGAGAGGGATTATTCTGGGAAAACAAGGTATGGGGTGGTAGAGGAGGTTGCAAGGTGTGGATTGGTGGTTTGAGTGGCGGCCGGAGTGGTCGGACAGCGGCGAACGGGGCGGTTGTAGATGGCCTGCCGATAACGGAGGAAAGTAGGGAGGAAAAGAAGAGAGGGGGAGAAGGGAGGGAGTGAAGGGGCTCGAGGGGGTGGTGTGATGGTGCGGGGCAGTAGCAAGCAGTGGAAGAAGGTGGTACAGGGGCTGGTGCAGTTGTTAGAGCGGCGAGTGGCGGCAGCGGCGTGCAAAAACTAAGGAAAAATGGGAAGGAGGAGAAAATGAAAGAAAAGGATCGGGGAAGGGAAAGTAAGGCTAGAAAAAAAAATGGGGCAAGAACTATTGGTGGGGAGAAGAAAAAGAAGAGGGAGAGACAGGGGGAGTCGGTGGTCAGTCGAGGGTGTAGTACGATGGTAGGGGGAAGGGAGAGAAGAAGAAGGAAAGGAAGAGGGAATGCGGGATAGGGATGCAGGGGTTAGTTTGGTTTGAAATAGGAAAGAAAATGACGGGAGAGAGGGGGGAGTAGCAGGGAGGTAGGTGGTGGTCGAACATGGCCACTACAGGTGCGGCCGGCGTGCTCGATCATGGCAGAGGATGGTGGTCGGGCGTGAAAGAAGAGAGAAAGGAAGGGGAGGGGGTGCGAGCGGGCGGATCTGTGCAGGAAAGAAAAAGGTAGGCCGACTGGTCCAAGGGGAGAAGGAAAGAAAGAAAAAAATGCTGGGCCGGGCAACGCTACACGGGTGAAGAAGAGGAGGGGAAAGGGAGGAGGGCCTGTGGTCCAGTCGTGCGTCGGGGAAGGCAGGCCACGTCGGGCGGTCCGGAGGAAGAAAAAGGAAGAGAAAATAAGAAAAGGAAAAAAAGGTGAAAAGGGCAAAAGGGGGAAATGGGAAAATAGGGAAAATAATATAAATTAATTTATAAAATCATAAAATGTAATATTCTTGATAGACTATTTAATTTAATAATTTTAATCAATATAATTTAATATATTGGTTCGAAATTGATACTTTTACTAAAATATTAGTTTGAAAAATTACTTAATTAAAAATAATGTGATAAAATAACAAATTATTTATTTTTAATTTATTAGATACTCCTATCTAAATTTATATACTCAAAAATCCATAAAATATTTAAACTAAATAATTTTAAAAGCTAATTTATTTCAATTAAAAGCTATTTATTAAATTATTGGTTTTCTAAAATTTTGGGGGATTATATCCTATCCCTGATTTCCAAGTCAAACTCTTGCAACAATAAAATCCACCGAATGATTATAGGCTTTGCATCCTACTTTACAAAAAGATTATTTAAGGTGACATGGTCAATATAGATAATGACCTTGTTAAGTAATAGATAAGCACAAAACTTGTCAAAGGAGAAAACCACAACTAGTAATTATTTTTCAGTTGTTGCATAATTCATTTGTGTTTGAATTCAAAGTCTTGCTAGCATAATAAATAATATGAAAAAGTTTATCCTTACGTTGCCCCAAGACTGCTCCTATAGCAACATCACACATAATCTCAAAAGGTAAATTCCAATCAGGAGTAACAATAATCAGAGCACCCACAAGTTTTGTCTAACACCCCCAAATTTACTACTGAAAAATTTCGTTTAATTTCAAAGAGATTAACGGAAATGAAAAGATAAAACTGTAAATTCGGGTGCATTACCGCCACACTTAGTACCAGATCGGTTCACTCCTACCGTCCCAATACTAAGTGCTAAGGCTAAACCAGATTAACCATCAAGTATGAGTTAATAATAAAACACAGTTATAAGTAAGAATACGAGTCATACAAATTCAGAGTGCGGAAAGTCAAAAGTAAAATCCAAAGGTACAGTTTCAAGATTCCAAAAGTTTGAAACATCGTACATCAGAAATAGACTAACTTTAAAGGCATAAGAAAGATAAAGTGAATGATAGACTCCGGCCACATCCCTCTTGACCCCCAAGCTAGGTCTGGACTCAACTCTCGGTCCCACCCGATGCCTCATAAGCGTCGTAGGCATCGAATATAGAATCACCTACCTGCACTAAGTCAAAGGGGCCTTCTGCTCATAGGAATGAGCAGCACCCATAAAACGGGTGGTCAATACTCTTCGTATTGAGCAAGGTAATTGAATAGCTAAGGCCAAACATACAAGGTACACAATACATGCATTATCATATAGGCACATAAAATAATACAAATAGTGAGGCCGATTATGCTATAGTTAGACTTATCCTTTTAATCTCTTAATAACGTACTCAATTTCACACATACTCATTATTAATCCACGTGAGTACGGAAGCCCCACTATTATAGCTAGTGGACCGGAGATACGAACAGGGCAGAACGCTCCTGACCACTATTATTTGCCGGTAGACCGGTCTGGCCCCAACTCACATCGTATTCCACTGTAAGTATTAGTGCATTTCCCATGTCTTCTTTTTATTACATTTGGTTTGTTGAGCACGAAGTCCCCCACTATTATAGCTGGTGGACCGGAATCATACAGGGCAACACGCTCCTAGCCACTATTATTCACCGGTGGATCGGTCTCCAGGGCACCCCGGCTCCTGGCCACTATTATTCGCCGATGGATCGGTCTGGGCTCGGCTCAACAATCTTTCTCTTTAAGTGATTAGTATTTTATTATATCTTTTTCAACGGATTCCGCCCTAGACATGCATGGCTAACTTCAGCTATACTTATCCTCCCAAGAGAGTCCATCTCATATCTTGAGACCTCTACGCCTTTGAACTTGCCCGACATCCTTCCCTTAACCAGCTTATTCACTCTGGGAACCCGTCTCCTAAGTGAATGGGTCTAGGCCCACCACTTTATAACCCAAAGTCCACTCAACACCTTCCCTTAGGGTTTTCTCTAGAAACCCTAACTTAGGCCTCTATGGCCCACCCTTTTCTACCTCGTGCAACCCAGACTCATTCTAACAACCCTACACATCACGACCCTTCGATTCCACCCTCACTTCATGTCTCACTCATTTTCACTTATTTTTATTATTCTTTTTTTTTCTTTCCCTTACCCAAATTAGGGTTCCCTCTAAACTCTAGCCTAGTTTCCTACGCACCCTTATTTTGGTCCACGTACTATTTTTCGCTCAAAGCCCCCAAACACCCAAACGACACTTCTCTTACCTTCCACACGCCCTGAGGCATCTTTCCATACGTAAGGTTCGCCCCCATGCAGACCTTAACCACCCCATGCAAACCGTAGTTCCTCCTATTCCCCTCACTAGCCAACTTACTTCCCCTTGGTTATCTTTCTTTCCAATTTTTCTTTTTCATGCCCCCAACCACATCACCACATCAAATACCCTAGCATGCATGTCCTAAGGCCACATCATATCACAAACTTGCAGCACATCCACATTAATACATAACGAAAGCGATCACATAGACGTACCTCGAATCCAAGCTACGCCACACGTAAAACAAGATAATAATATGTAAAACACGACATATAATCATACGAGGCATCCAAGGCAAGTAGATCACATATCACACAAGTGGCCATAGTTAGACCCTTACCTGGATCGGCACCGGGCTTGGAGCACGCTCATACGCCTCCCGAAAGTTTTCACTCGATTCACCTATGAGAGGGAAATGCTATATGTTAATCTCCCTCTATCAAAATTACCAAAATTCCTATCTTACCCCTATCATGGCCTAACATTAAGGCTAATATTAATAATTAGTAGTTTGTAAATAAAAAGGGTAGGGTTATTATTATTCTCAAGATAGTTAATCGATTCCCCACTAATCAAAGTAAGTCTTGGTATATTCACAGTATTAAGGTAAGGGTTCCAATATTATCCATAATAGTTTTTTTAATAATACTAATAATAATAAGAATACTAATAATAATGATAGTAGTAATGATAATAGTAATAAAAATAATAGTAGTAGTAGCAGTAACAATAATAATAATAATGCTAATATTAACAACAACAATATGGTTAATAATACTAATAGTAGTAGTAGTGAAAATATTGATGATGATGATGATGGTGATGGTGATAATAATAATAATAATAATTTTGATAATAATAATAATAATAATAATAATAATAATAGTAATAATAATAATAATAATAATAATAATAGTAAGAACAACAATAATAATAACAATAACCACCACCAAAAAACCGTGGATCCGTGGCGCAATGGTAGCGCGTCTGACTCTAGATCAGAAGGTTAATAGTTTCAATCTTTAAAAAGGCTCGGCCAAGATTTTGCTCTCTCCTCTCTCCTAGGGTTGAGAGAGTTTCGACCATGGACAAGAAGAAGAGATCTTCCCCTGGTACTAGAATTCAATAACAGTTAGCTGCTAAGGATCAGGACTGTGGAAAAACTTTGATTGGAGTTAAATCTATGGTGGTTGGAACAGAAATCTCAAAATTTCTAGAAACCATGGATGCAGGAGGTAGCGCCCATATCCTCCCTAAGGAAATTGATCTAATCGACGTTAATTTGAATATTTATTGTCAAGGAAATATGAGGGATGATCATACTATTAATCCATCTACTCCAGGACTCTCCCATGCAGGTATTTCCAATGCAACAGTAGACACCCTGGCCGATGAGATTGACATTGAAGGGGTTCATCTTGAATCCAATATCAGAGAGTTAGTATGGAATAGGCTTCAACCAACATCACCCCCAAGATCATCATGGAGAGATGTGGTTCTTGGTAACAGAAACCCTAGCCATGGACAACATCTGGAATTTCAACATCCCATATATGAAAAGGGCGGGGTGATTGTAAAATTGGATAGGGAGGAAGTTGATTATGAAGCAGCTCTCTGGGCAAACACTTTGATTGGGTTTGTTTATGGCCAGACTCCATCTTTCACACAGATGCAAAATTTTATCCTGAGACATTAGAATTTAGTGAAGACTCCTCAAGTTATTTTGCACACTTCTGGTTTCTTTTTGTTTAAGTTTCAAACTCAAGAGGAGGTTGCTTGGGTTCTTAGCCAAAATTTGATGTTCTTTAATAGGCTTTTTGTCTTAAAAAGATGGCATAGAAGACTACAATTTAATCCAGATTAATTATAGGTGCTTCCCCTTTGGATTAAATTTCCTAACCTGCCTTTGGAATTTTGGTCCAGGAGCTCACTTAGTAAATTAGCAAGTGCAGTAGGGAATCTTGTCTGCACTGATTCTATAACTGCATCTCGAGATAGGGCCTCTTATCTAAGGGTATTGGTAGAGGTGGATGTTAAGAAACCATTACTGGAGTCTTTCATGATTTTGGATCCAGAGGGGATAGAGATTGAATAAAAAGTAGAGTATGAATGGAGGCCTTTTTATTGTCCTCTCTATGATTGCTATGGTCATGATCAAAGGAGGTGCAATAAACTACAGCATAGTAATAATATAGGCTCTACAACATAAGGAGAATGGAGAGTAGTTAGGGATAACAAAAAAGGAAAAGGGCCTATTGATGCTGCTCATGTGTACGAAGTAGAAAGGACAATACTGCACAGGACACTAGAAATGATAAGAGTGCTGGAGCAATTCCATGTAATACAACTGAAGATGGTTTTCTGGAACAGTTACCTTCTGAGTTGGTTGATCACCTCAAAACTCCTGCATGTCCTGCCACTTTTGATGCTGCTGAAGAAGGATTACCAGAAGGCAGTGTATCAAGAAAGAAAAAGTCACTGCAGAAACAGGTCCAATTTTCTGAACCTATGATTACTAGATTCAGAGAAAATATGGCTGGCTATCAAGATTGTATGGATGGTAATCCAGGATCAACTCAGCATAAAGAGGGATTAGATCATAGAGGAATGGTTTCCAATTTTGACCTTGTTGTTCATGATTAGTGTCTAGAATGTAAGAGAACTAAATAAGACTTCCAAGCATAAGGAAGTTAAAAGATTTTGTGTTAGATATAAAGTGGAGTTTTTTAGTTTATTAGAAACTAGAGTAAAAGAATCAAATTCAGTTGCTATCATTAAAAAAGTTCTTAAGGGATGGCTTTTTCTTACAAATTATTCTCAGCATCCTAATGGCAGAATATGGGTTCTTTGGAATCCTGCAGTTTGGGTGATGGGACTTTATAAACTACATGATCAGGCTATTTTGTGTCATGTTACAAATGTTCACTCAAATTCCAATTTTTGGGTGGCATTTGTGTATGCATTTAATTCTAGGAGGGAAAGGCAATCTTTATGGTAGTGGTTGAAGGAGAATTCACCTAGACAGGAGCCATGGCTGCTCATGGGGGATTTCAATGTGGTTTAACAGGAATCTGAGAAGTTTCAAGGTAGATCTCTTAATGTCTCTGATGTGCAAGATTTCAGAGATTGTTGTAATGAGTTACAATTATGTGATTTACAAAGTAAGGGTTGTCATTACACATGGTCCAGTCATAAACAGGGAGAAGGGGAGGTCTTGTGTAAATTGGATAGGGCCCTGGTCAACCTACCATGGCTTACTTCTTATCCACATTATTTCGTAGAGTTCCTAAGTCCTCTTATCTCTTATCATAGTCTTATCCATCTTAATATTGCTTATTTGACTGGTCCAACACCTTTTAAATTTTTTCAATTTTGGGCAGAATCTGAAGATTTCTTTCCTATGGTACATAATATATGGAGGATCAAGATGGGAGGAAATTTGCTGCTAAAAGTTTCCAAAAGATTGAGCTTGCTTAAGCAGGAACTGAAATCTTTCAATAAGGATAAATATGGTTCCATTTCTCACAGAGTCAAGGTTGCTAGAGAGGAAGTGGCGGCTCTACAGACACATTATTTCTCTCATCCTGGAGAGCAGGCCAATAGACTATTGTTGCAGGAGAAAGAGCAGAAATACTTTCATTTGTTGTACAGTGAAGAGCTTTTTTACAAGCAAAAGGATACCAACCATTAGATTTCATGTGGTGATACAAACCATAAGTATTTTTATGCAAAGGTGAAAGAGAGACAACAAAGGAAGATAATAGCTATGCTGTTAGATTCTAATAATAATGAGATCAGAGGTGCAACGCATATTCATGAATCATTCAATTCGTACTATCAAGAAATGTTGGGCACTGAGGTTGCTATAGAGGGAGATATTGCTTTGGCAAAGTCCTGCAAGTCTACTCCTCATTTTTTTGCTGGGCTTTCTACACCTGTTTTTGAGCTTGAGGTAAGAAATGTTGTGTTTTCCATGGGGGATACAAATGCCCCAGGAACTCTGCAAAGTGTGCTCTGTCTTTGCTTTTCTGTAATCACAAAGAGATTGGCATGAATGTGGGCACTCTGTGTATTTTCTGTAATCAGCAGGATAAGACTAGGGATCATCTTTTCCTCTTTTTTCCTGTTGTTACAATTATTTGGAAGACTAAGAGAAGGCTGGCTGGAAGAAGTGATCCTATTTTAGGATGGGATCAAGAGCTTAACAAGGCAAGCACATAAGAAGAAGTATCTTTTGGGAGCTCTTTTTGTTTCTTATATAGCTGTTATTTGGCATGAAAGAAATCTTAGACTTTTTCAAAACAAAACTAGACAACTAGGAGCCCTTAT
This sequence comes from Tamarix austromongolica, assembly GCA_039764185.1. Classification (NCBI taxonomy): domain Eukaryota; kingdom Viridiplantae; phylum Streptophyta; class Magnoliopsida; order Caryophyllales; family Tamaricaceae; genus Tamarix; species Tamarix austromongolica. Next base: position 76,170,293 of record CM077817.1, read on the forward strand.
GAGAAGTATTCTTGTGCATGTTTCCAGTTTTGTTAGTAACCCTGCCCTTTCTGCTCAGTTTGATTAGTGGTTAGGTCAGTTGGATGTCACTGCATGTAATGCAAACTTGTAATCTCCTTTTCGATTAGTAATACAAATTCTACTTATCGAAAAAAAATAACAATAACCACCATAACCATGATAATAATAATAATAATAATGAAAATGATAATAACAATAATAGTAATAATACTAATAGTAGTAGTAATAAATAAGATAATGCTAATAATAATAGTAATAATAATAATAATAATAATAATAATAATAATAATAATAATAATAATAATAATAATAATAATAATAATAATAATAATAATAATAATGGTAATGGTAATAATAATAAGAGTAGTAGTAGTAGTAGTAGTAGTTATAATAATAATAATAATAATAATAATAACATAGCAAGGTTTTAGTATTAATTAATACCATTAATTAGAGGTTCTTAGGGATAAATGTTAGGACCTAATAGTAATAATAGTGGTAGTAATAATTAGTAATTATAATGATAGTAATAATAATAATAATAATGTTAATAATAATCATAATAACACTAATAATAATAGTTAATAATATTAAAAATCATTAATACTTTTATTATTCAAGGTTTAGGGGTTCAAGAAGTTGGGGGCAACCTGGCAGGGTGGTGGTGCCGGCAGCGGCGCGGCGGCGGTGGAGGAAGGAAGAATTGGGAGAGGTGGATGTGGAGGTTAGGGGAGAGGGAAGTAGGGGGAAAATGGAGGTGTAGGGTGGTAGGGCAGGATCCTCTGGTTGTTTTGGGGGGTAGGGGCGGTGCTGCAGGTGGCGATTTGGGCAGCGTTGGGGGCCCGAAGGTGGCGTGGAAGGTCGAATGGGTTGTTCGGGGAGGTAGTTTCGCATGGACGGGGTGGCTCGTGTAGGGCGAGGCAGGGAAAGCTGGTAGTTTGGTTGTGTAGAGGGTGGTGCATGGAGGATTTTGGTGGTCGGGGTAGGCAGCAGAGGCGGCCGACGGCAGAGGAAGGGCTGACTGAAATGGAGGTGGCATGCGACGGAGTTTTATGGGTTCCAAATTTTTGAACCCGATTATGGCAGCTCTTGGGGCTATTTATAGGCCAATTGGGAAGGAAAACAACAAGGACGCATGGCAAGGTAAGGGGGCAGGGTTATGGGGGCTCCTGTCCGGCGAGAATGACCGGCGTAGTGTAAGTGTGATTTGTCGAGAAGGGAGAGAAATTGCGTGCGAGAGGGGGAGTAATGGCCTGGTCAAATTTGTAGGGGAGACAATGAAGAGGAGAGGGGAGGAATGGCCGGTGTAGCGGGCGTGGCAGCTGTAGGCTTTTTCCGGCGAGATTTTTGGTGGTAGGGGCTTCGAGCTGGAGGATGAAGACGATGGGTTGGACCGGCGGTCTAGGGGAAAAGAAAAAAAAAGAGAGAAAGGAGGCTGAACCGGCCGGGAGAAAAGGGGAGTAGCGCGGGAGGCTGGGCCATCAGGCCGGCCCAAGTCAGGGAGGAAGAAAATAAGGAAGAGAAGGAAAGAAAAGAAAAGGAAAAAGAGGGGGAAAAGGAGGAAAAGAAAAAGGAAAAAGAAGGGGAAAATGGTGGTTGGATTAATTAGTATAATTTGGGTAATTTGGGGTGTTTTAAATAAAACATAAAAATTAAAATAATAATTAAATTCTCTTTTTAGGTTAATTTAGGGATTTTTGGAAGATTTTCCATAAATTCCATTTTAATTAACAAAACACTCTAATTTTCTCCAATTATTGTATTTATAAAGTTTATATTAATTTGAAACTATTTTATCCTTCTTATTTTAAATAAAATAATTTATCTAATTAATCCCTACAATAAAATCCTTAATTAGCTTAAAATACCGAAATTCCTCCTATTTAAAACACTTATGAATTTCTTCTTGATTAGCCCTAATTAATTTCCTTTTATTGAATAAAAGTAGTTTATTTAATTAATTTCCTAATAATCCCTTATTTGGCCATGATTTCCCTAAATTAGGGTTTTGGGGTATTTCATTTTGCCTTCAAAGTGTTAAAGGCAGCCAGACATGCATCAAAAAAATGAAAGGGCGCATCTTTAGCCAACAGATCACAAAGAGGTTTTGAAAGTTTTGAGAAATCTTTAATGAAACGTCTATAGAAACCTGTATGGCCAAGGAAGCTATAAATGTCTCTAACACATGTAGGTGGAGGCAATTTCTTAATCATTTTTATTTTTACCTTGTCTACCTCTATCCCTTTACATGAAATCTTATGCCATAAAACTATTCCTTCCCAGACTATCAAATGACGCTTTTCCCAATTTAGAACCTAATTAGTATCCTCATAACATTTTAGAACAAGTTTGAGGTTGTCTAAGTATACATTAAAAGATGACCCAAAGACCAAAAAAATATCCATAAAGATTTCCATGAATTTTTCAACCATGTCATAAAATAGGGCCATCATGCATCTTTGAAATGTGGATGGGGAATTACAAAGACCAAAAGGAATCTGTCTCTATGTAAAGGTGCCATAAGGCCAAGTGAAGGTAGTCTTCTCTTATTCCCCAAGGGAAATAGGTATTTGCATATAACTGAAATACCCATCAAGAAAGCAATAATAGTCATGCCCCGCCAAGCATTCAAGCATCTGGTCAATAAAGGGAAGGGACTAGTGGCATCATTCAGCTTTCTAAAATCAATGCAGACACACCAACCTATAACAGTTCTAGCAGGTACCAATTTATTATTATCATTATTAACTATTGTGATTCTCCCTTTCTTGGGAACCACCTGGACAGGACTAACCCAAGAGCTATCAAATTTTGCATAGATCATACCTGCATCTAATAGCTTAATTCCCTCCTTCTTCACCACCTTTTGCATTTTTGGGTTTAATCGCCTTTGAGGCTGGATGAAATGCACCAAAAATTTTAATTTTAAAAATTATAGTTAAATAAGATTTTATTCGGATAATTATTTAAATAAATTATTTTTACTAGAATAAAAGAAAGTTTATTAGGGAAAATCAAGATAAAATTTATAAATATTTTAATTAAGAGAAATTTGGGTATTTTAGCTAATTAAAGATTTTATTTTGGAAATTAATAAAATAAATTATTTTACTTAAATTAAGAAGGATAAAATAGTTTCAAATTAATATTAATTTTATAAATAATTTAATTAAAGAAAATTAGGATGTTTTGCTAATTAAAATGGAAATTATGGAAAACCTTTTAAAAATCCTAATTTAGCTTAAAAGGGGATATAAATATTATTATTTTTAAATGTCCCCAATATTTTAATTAATCTAAATACCCAATCTAATTATTTTTCCTTTTTCCCTTTTTCTTTTTTTTCTTTCTTTCTTCCTTTTTCCTTTCTTTTCCGTTCTTTTCTTCTTTTTCTTTATCCTCTCCTTTTCCCTATTTGGCCTTCCCTCTTTGGCGGCCCAGCCCGTGCAGCCGCTCCACCTCCCTTCCCCTCTTGCGTAGTGCTTCCCTCCTTTTTCAGTCGAAGCGTGTCATTTTATTTAAAGACTTTAGCTCGTTGTACCCGGTCGGTCTCCTCCCTTTTATTGTCCTTCTTTTCTGCCCCAAACCGCCCGATCCAATCCCCTTTCTTCCTCCTTTATTCTTCCTCCCTTCCCCAGCGACGATCAGCCCGTAACCGCTCAGCAGCCACCAGTGAAAAATTTTGTCGGCGACTACGCACGTTCGCTGCCCATTTTCTCCCCCTCTCTTCCACATTGACTCACCGACCACACTTGTCTACCCACTTTTCCCCCTCCTCGCACATTTTCCTCTCTCTCTCTCTCCTACACATAACCCCTACCTCGAAGTTGGTTTTCGGCGGTTTTGTTGCCACCGGTAAACACTAACCCCACTTGCCATATTCCCTCTTCATCCCACTAACATCACTCTCTCATTTAAATCATATAAACACCCTTAGTTTGAGCCTGCTATCTAGTTATAGTGTCTTACCCAGATTTTCCCGACATTTCACCACCGCCCCTTCACCCACCACTTTCGTCGTCTCTGGCCAACACTGCCGCCCGTTCTTTCCGCCTACGCCTTCCCTACACCTCCCTCTAACTAACTAGACCACCCATACCCTTCAATTCTTCCTGAATAATCCACCCTGATCATGCAAATTGCCCTTCGTAACCAAACCATTTTCTGCCACCGCCGCCCTTCGAACCACCCTTAGCCACCTCTTATCCCACTTCTTCCACTCCTTTCACCTCCCAAACTATGTTGTATACCCTCCTCTATCTCCCCCTACCTTCTTTTTCCCCTTTCTCCCACTCTTCATCTCTCCCTCTTCTTCTTCCCTATTCGACCACCACCACCATCGTCGTGTGCCATCACCTTTGGTTGTGCCGCCACCATCATTTTGTTCCTCTCCTTATGGGCAATCATAATCACCCTTATTGCCACCCTCGTTCTTCTTATTTTGTTCCTAGCCTTCAACTTTTTCCCATTTCTTCTCTTTTCTAGTCGCCTCTACCTCCGTCGTGCATCACTGCCAATGCCGTCTATCCCCGCCAGCTTGAGGTTGAACCCTAGACCCTCTCAACCCTTTCCCTTTTTTTACAAGCCTTAAATTATTTTATTTCAATTATTCTAATATAAATCCTATTATTATTATTATTATTTCCGTTTTTAATATGTATTATTATTATTAATATTAATATTTTTATTATTATTCTATTGAGGACTGAAGCCCTATTATAATTTTTAACTCGATTTTAGGATTGTTACCCCTATTATTTCTATTATTACTGTTATTAATATTAACATGGTATAAGTATAATTATTGTTATTATTTCCTATTTTAAACTTCTATTGTTATTATTCCATTATTATTAATACAATTATTTTACCATTAGTGTTGTTAATAATGTTATTATTGTTATTATTATTGTTGTTGTTGTTATTGTTGTTGTTGTTGTTGTTGTTGTTGTCGTTGTCATTATTATTATTATTATTATTATTATTATTATTATTATTATTATTATTCTCGAGTGTTAGTATTATTATTTTATATAAGGCTAAGACCATATTGTGCTTATTTTAAATGTTAGTAATAGTATGATAAATATCCTATCTTATTATTATTAGAGTTATTAGTATTTTTATTATTAGTAGTATTTATTCTTATTAGTTTTATTATTATTATTTATTAAGTTATCATTATTCAATGTAGGGTGGAAACCCTACTTCTTTTTATCTTCGATCATTATCCTTACTATTATTACCATTATGGTTACTATTATTTTGTAATATTATTATGGCTTTTATCATTATTAGTATTATTATGTCATCATTATTATTATTACTAAATTTGGTTATTTATTTTAGTAATATTATTATTCATTATTATTATTTTAGTAAAGGGGTTGAAGCCCTTATTCCACTTTGTTTTGAATAATGTCCTTATTATTACTATTGTTACTATTATTATTATTATTATTATTATTATTATTATTATTATTATTATTATTATTATTAATCATATTATCATTTAGATTATTTTTAGTATCTTTGCTATTATTATGTTAGTATCATTATCATTATTATTAGGGTAAAGTTTTCAACCTTATGTTATCAACTTTTATAATATTTCTATTATTTCTATGTCTTTAGCAAAGTTAGTAATTTAGTTAATGTTATTTTACTAATATATTATTATTATTATTTAATTTAAAACCTAGTCTTATAATAAGTTAGTGATTAATAATATTTTTGATAGGAGGGAGTCTAATTTTAGCTTTTCCCTCATAATAGGTGAAACCAATCGAAGCCCTAAGGAGACGTAGGAGCGTGCTCCAAGACCGATGTCGTTTTAGCTAAGGGGTGCTAAGGCTATATGTGTATTATGTGATTTTATGCTATGCATGTCATGTGATATTAATTATAGTGTATTTCGTGTGAATATTGTATAATTGTTATTGATACAGCATAATTATGAAGTTGAAGTATGTTGGTGTGAATAAAATGTGGCATGAGAATTATGTGTATATTTATGTTATTATAATTGTATGATGTGGCCTTAAGACATGCATGTTAGGATGGTAAAATAATGATGGGTAGTGTAACAATGTGGCGTTAGGGTTTTGCATGAAATTGCATGGTGTTAAGGTTTTGCGTGAAACGGTATGGTGTTAGGGTTTTGCATGAAATGGTATAGTGTTGGGGTTTACATGAAATTGTACGGTGTTAGGGTTTGCATGGGATTGCATGGGGTTAGGGTTTGCATGGAAGTGTGATTTTCGTGGAGTTAGGGTTTGCATGGGGTTAGGGTTTGCATGGAAGTATGGTTTATGTGGATTTAGGGTTTTCATGGGAGCTAGGGTTTGCATGGAGTGTGGTTTACGTGGAGTTAGGGTTTGCATGGAGTTAAAGTTTGCATGGAGTTAGTCATGCATGTCTAGGCAAATGTTTATGGATAAAATATTTAAGACGCTAATCTTTTAAAGTGGAAGATTATTGAGCCGGGTCCAGACCGATCTATCGGTCAGAAATAGTGGTTAGGATTTTACCCTATGTGTGATCGATCCACCGGTTATAATAGTGGTTAGGATATGATGTCCTATATATGACCGGCCCACCACAATAATAGTGGGGTGACTCAAGATCAAAAAACACAAACTAGAATTGTTAAAGCTCTTAAAAGATACTAATTACTTACAGTGGAACACCATGCGAGTAGGAACCAGATCAATCCACCAGTCAAGAATAGTGGTTAGGGTTTTACCCTATATGTGACCGATCCATTGGTAATAATAGTAGTTAGGACATGATGCTCTATGTGTGACTGGCCCACCAGCTATAATAGTGGGGTGTTTCTATTCACGCATGGATTTGATAAAAGGCATGGTGTGTATCGTATTTACATAAAAGAAAAATTAAATAATTAATTTGGACCTTTTTGGGCCTTATGTGTGGGCTTGTTGACGACAAGCTATGGATTCTCTATACACTTTTATGTATCATATATGTGGTTTGGAATTGTATGTTGGTTATTATCTTGCATGATTTGATGTTTTTATGTGTCGGCCTTAGTGCTCAGTTACCTTACTCAGTATGTAGCATACTGATCACCCTTTTCATGGGTGATGCTCATTCCCACGAGTAGAAGTCCCTTTCTGACTTTGTGCAAGTAGGCGAGACATCAGTCAGAGTTGTGTGTTGAGCTTGTTTTGGCTCAAGGTTCGAGAGTTGTGGCCATATTTACTGTTTATGCTATGTATTTCCTTTTATTAGTTCTTTTGTATCGGATTTATCCATTTTGATCTATTACCTTGTATTGAGTATTTCAAATGAATATTTTATTAGTTGTAAGCTTATTTCTCTTTTGAAAATAAATTATAATTCTTTATGCGTACTTTGATTTTGTTTTACAACCAAGTTTAGTTTATCTTGACTTATAATTAACTGTTAATCTTTTCTTTAGCCTTAGCACTTGGTACTGAAACGGTCGGAGACAACCGGTTTGGTACTAAGTGTGGCGGTAACATCCCCATAATTCATGGGTTTTAAATAAAGTATTTTAATTACTTCCACTTTCAAAAAAATAGTGAATTTTGGGGTGTTACATTGGATCACTTTCTTATGGTTGTCTTCCATGAGAATTTTGTGCATGCACATGGAAGGGTTAATCCCTTTAATATCAATAATGGTCCATCCGAAGGCCTTCTTTCGTTCCATAAGCACTCTCATCAATTTTTCTTCCTGCAAATTAGTTAAAGATGAAGAAATGATGATGGGAAGTGTATCATTATGACCAAAAAATGCATATTTCAAATGTTGAGGAAGTGGCTTGAGCTCTAGTGTGGGAGGTTGCTCAATGGAAGACTTAAATTTTGGACTCTGGGCCCTCTCTAGCCCTATTAAGGGGACCATCGTGTGATGACCATATGGTGGATATGCATTTAAGTATTGGAACCTCTTCTTCTTTCTCTTCGTTCTCCCACTCTCTTTGTTGAAACAAACACCTTTCTAAGGAATCCTAAACAACACTTTCTTGAAAGAAATAATCAATTACATTATCCAAGATATCAATGCAATAGCAAGTGTTACCATCTAAGGGGTATTTCATGCTCTTAAATACATTAAAAGTGACTTCTTTGCCCTAGAAACGAAGAATGAGCTTACCCTCTTGGATATCTGTGAGAGTGCGTCCTATTGCTAAGAAAGGCTTACCAAGAATTAGGGGGACTTTGTGGTCTTCCTCCATATCTAGAACAACAAAGTCAACAAGGAAGATAAATTTGTCAACTTTAACTAAAACATCTTCAATAATACCCCTAGGATATTTGATAGATCGATCAGCCAACTGAAGGGACATATTGGTGGGTTTTGGTTCTCCTAGACCTAGGTGCTTGAAAACAAAGAAAGGCATCAAATTAATGCTAGCACCAAGATCACACAACACCTTCTCGAATTTTATATCCCCAAATACACATGGGATAGTGAAACTTACTGGATCTTTGAGCTTAGGAGGAAGTTTATTCTGCAAGATTGCATAGCATTCCTCATTCAAACTTACTATTTCAAACTCATCCAGTTTCCTCTTGTGATCGATTACGTCCTTTAGAAACTTCCCATAACTGGGCATCTGCCGCAAAATTTCAAGCAAGGGCAAGTTAATGTGCACTTTCTTAAGCATATCAAGAAATTTTAAAATTTGAGCATCTAACTTGCGTTGTACAATCCTACCTGGAAACGGAGGAGGAGGAACATATGCCTTTACCTCTTGAGGTGAAGTGTGGATAGCCTTTGATTTTGATTCAGGCACTTTCTCTTTAGGAGCTTTTTCTTCAACTTCTTTTGGCTCTTGAGGGTATCGTTCAGGTAGTGGTTTTCCACTCCCCAAGGCTATTACATTGGTTTGCTCTTTGGGGTTATTGATTGTATCACTAGGCAAAGTGTTAAGTGATCTCCCTAAAATGGCATTAGCAAGTTGTCCAAGCTGTGCCTCTATGCTATTGATAGATGTATCCTGATTTTGGAGGCAGACATCTTGTTTCTAAAGGTGAGCTTGAATTTGAGCATTATGTTTTTGAATGGTGCTATCGGTGTGAGTGATGAAATTGGACATTGTCTCTTCAAGGGAAGAGGATTGAGGTTTTTGAGGTGATAAAGGAGCTGGAGGTGTCAGTCATTGTTGTGTGAATCCTAGAGGCTTTGTAGGAATTTATTTCTCCAACTGAAGTTTGGATGGTTTCTCCATCTAGGATTCTATACATTGGAGTAGGGATTATTTAGTCTCCCATAACTATTACCCATGTAGTTCACTTGGTCATAAGATTGTTGGAAGGGATTCCCAACTTGACATTTTATGCTCAAGTGTGATCTGCCACATAGCTCACACACTGGTGCATTACCATGTACCTGCATACAATAGGCACTACCCATATTGTCAAATTTCTTAGCAAGCAAATAAATTTTAACCTCTAGTGTCATGATGGCATCTAAAGAGTGAATTCCTGAATACTTTTATATCGGGGCACATTCAAAGTGGCATTGGTGGGAATTCGAGGCTAACTCCCCAATGAATTCATAGACTTGCTCCGGAGTCTTGTTCATAATGGTACCTCCTTCAACTACATCTATCATAGAACGATTAGTAGCAGAGATACCATTGTAAAAATTTTGCATCTGAAGCCACATGGGTAGGCCGTGGTGTGGACATTTTCTAAGCAAATCTTTAAACCATTCCCAATCATCATAGAGTGATTCAAGATCATTTTGCAAAAAAGTAGTGATGTCATTCCTTAATTTTGTAGTTTTTTATGGTGGAAAATATCTAGAAAGGAAAGACTTAATCAAATCGTCCCAAGTAGTAATAGACCCTAGGGCTAATGAGTGTAACCAACTCTTAGCCTTATCACATAAAGAAAAAAGGGAACAATCTAAGTCTGATTGCATCATTAGAAACACAATTTAGCTTAAAACTGTCACAGATTTCTACACAATTGGCAATGTGGGAGTGGGGATCTTCATAAGGTTACCTCCGAATTGAACTAATGTTTGTAGCATCTAGTTGATAGCAGGCTTTGTAACACCCCCAAAATTCACTACTGAAAAATTTCGTTAATTAAAAGGAAGATTAGCGGAAGCAGATAAATAAAACGTGAACTTTGGGAGTATTACCGCCACACTTAGTACCAGACCGGTTCACTCATACCGTTCCAGTACCAAGTGCTAAGGCTAAGAAAATGAAATACAATTCGAAAGACATTCAACATGCATAAATCAGAGTAAATTGCAAGAACTTCAACATATTTAAATCAGAGTAGTGCATCAAATCGTTTTCAAGAATAAAATCCACCAATGGTGGTTACTTTAACAACGTTAACATTTAAAACTAAGAATTTAAATGAGAAAGAGAAAAAGCCATGATACCGGAAAATTCCTTACTCTCCTTCCCGTAACCCACTTGAGTAGCACCTGAAAAATACCTGCAAGGGCACTGCCCATTGAATAGGCAGGGGCCCCATAAAGGGAATCCCTTCAGTACTACGGTACTGAGTAACCCTTTAATACCACACTTAAAGACAGGCCCGCATACGGCACATAATGCAAGTCACGCACATAAATAATGAGAGGTGCATACGTAACAATAACACGTAACACAAGTTATAATTCACGATCGACATCTTTGGGCCTTAAGCCATGTCATAGTGTAAGATCAGTACATTCTGGCCTTAAGCCATTATTCCATCCTCATTCAATCAATATCATATTTTATATCCATGTGAGTGCGAGAACCCCACTATTATAGCCAGTGGACCGGAAAGTATACACTCAGGGCAGAACGCCTCTGACCACTATTATTGCCGGTGGACCGGAAGATAAACACACAGGGCAGAACGCACCTGACCCCTATTATTTGTCGATGGACCGGTCTGGCCCTGACTCACATGGTGTTCCACTATAAGTGATTAGTATTTTTCCATAATCTTATTCACATACATAGCCGATTTTATTGAGCTCGGGACCCCCACTATTATTGCCGGTGGACCGGAATACAGATAACTCATCATCCAGGGCACAACGCTCTTGGCCACTATTATAACCGGTGGACCGGGATATATAAAGAATCATCATCCAGGGCACAACGCTCCTGGCCACTATTATAACCGGTGGACCGGGATACATATAACTCATCATCCAGGGCATAACGCTCCTGGCCACTATTATAACCGGTGGACCGGTACTCAATATCATAATCATCTGGGCCCGGCTCATTAATATTCCACTTTCAATAATAGTACCTTTCCTTTCTTTAATCAGCACATCAATCATATTTATTTGCCTCGAATGGGAGATCGATAACCCGGGACACAAAGGTACACCGGTCGTACCGGTGCATATCAGCTACTCAGTACCCTTTAACCATGAACCCAAGGACGCAAAGGTACCCTGGTCGTACTGGTGCATACAGCTAACTCAGTACCCTACCGACAAGGACACCTAATCCATAAGTATGCATACCCCTTAACTAGGTCCGTAGAGCTAGGAAGAGTAAGATATAGGACTTGGATGGGGCACAAAGGCACACCAGCAAATACCAGAATAATCGTGGACTAAACCACGTCCTTAGGGTAGCGACCCCTAAGGAGTCACCATTCCCAATCTCGAGGTCTTTCACTTTAAGTAATAGTGTCTTAATTAAGATGATCACATAAAGCACGATAATCCGATACTTATTCACTTTCAATCGTTTCGATATCATTAATCGTTTCTTATTCAGAGGATTATCCAGGATACCACAGAGAAACCATTAAGACCATACTAATCATTAGATACTCTTACTTGGCTAATCAGCATTATTTAATCATATTAATATTCCACAATCTCAAAGGCATGTTAGGTACAAACTACTCATTTTCCCTTTTCTTATATAATTGTTAAGTATCCATTCCTTACTCGCCAAATTACGGTATTACCCTTTAGGTTACATAATTACCAAATTACCCCTTGTCCACTTTAGATTACCAAATTGTCTCCTACACTTTTTAGATCACCATTCACCCCTCATAATTACTACACTTATCATATTTCTCATTTGGTTAGTTATATTACCAAATCGCCCTTCTCCTTTGCTATAATTACTAAATTGTCCTTGAGTTGGATAAATTACCAAATTACCCTTCTCCTTATCATAATTACCATTTTACCCCTCTCAATTATTTTAATTGTCATTTACCCTTTTCAATTATCATAAATTCCAAATTAACCTTCCTCATAATTAATTTACCCCTATTCATAATTACAATTACCAAATTTACCCTTCTCCATATTTAAAATTACCATAATGCCCTTTAATTGGTTAATTCACCAAATTACCCTTTTATAGCATCGTACTTATCCAATTGCTCTTCTACAATCATAATTTAATTTCTAAATTATCTTTTGTCGTTATCATAATTACCACGTTACCCCTTACTCCCAAGTTTACCATAATATCCTTTTATTTACAAAATTACCATTTTACCCCCTTACATCAAATTTTACCATAAAATCCTTTTATTTATGAAAACTACCACCATACATCTTTTACTTTACAAATTACTATTTTACCCTTTCACATCCAAGATTACCATCTTTATCTTTCCATACATAATTACCATTTTGCCCTTCGTTCCCAAATTACCATATTACCCCTTTACTTATAAATTACCACTTCACCATTCACTTATAAAATTTACCATATTACCCTTTACTTGTGAAATTACGATTTTGCCCCTTTACCTCCAAAATTACCATAGTGCCCTCCTTCATTATCATGATTACTATTTTGCCCCTTTAGTTGGTTAAACAATTATCACTTTACCCTTTTATCGGCTAAATTACCAAATTGCCCCTTTATTTGAACAAATTATCAAATTGCCCTTCTACTTTATCATAATTACCATTTTACCCCTCTCAATTATTTTAATTGCCATTTACCCTTTTTAATTATCACAAATCCCAAATTAATCTTCTTCATAATTACCAATATTAATTTACCCCTTTATATCCAAAAGTTACCATTTTTATCTTTTATCTCAAAAATTATCGAAATACCCTTTTCACTTATAAAATTTCCACTCAACCCCTTTATTCACCATTTTTATGAATTTGCTAACACTACATAAAATAATGATATTAATACTTCATTTTTATCATCTAAGTCCACCAACTTGTCATTTTTCAACATAATACTCATTAGCAACTACACACATTGATTTATATACCTCGTAAGCATAATTACTAAAATACCCTTAACAATAACATCATTCATGCATTAACAACATGGTACATCATAAACAAGTATTTAACATTTCTATCCATATTCAAACTCCTTCTTTATTTAACATACCTACATATGGCACAAAAGTTATCATGCTTTTTCTTTTTATCAAACAATATAAGAACCATATACATATCATGCTAAGCATACAAAACATGCATAAAATCATACTAAACCCTAAATGTGCTAGCATGCGTTTTTCCATATATTTAAGGGAGGATTAACGGTTACCTTAATCCCCCAAAATATCAAATCTTACAAAGCATAATTAGCAACTCAACACCTAAAAATAATATCCATCATATTTATGTTAGAAATAAGAATCCAAGTATAAAAATTTATAAATTTTAATTAATAAAACACTTAACATAAAATACCATTATACCTTAAAAATTAGCCAAATAATTTTTTTTAAATGAAGGGGAGCTCACGCTGCATGGGCAGCGTGAGTTTCATGCAAAAACCATGGGGGAAAAAGGCTCAAAGAGGGTGAAGGGAGCAAAATACATTATTTTCGGGTTAGGGTATTTAGGCTAGAAAAGAAGGTGGTTGGGGGAGGTTCTAAGGCAAGTGAATGGTGCAGAAGTGAAGAGGGGGTGTAGGTGGAGGCTAAGGGTGGTTTCGAGGCGGCTCAAGGCGGCGCAGGTGGCTGCCAAGATGGGTCGAGGGAAAGGGGCTGTGAAGGAAGGAAAAGGAGAGGGAAAAATGGAGGGGTTCAAGGGCTGTTTTCGACCAACTAATGGATGGCGGTTGTAGAGGGGATTGCAGGGTGTCGAACGGTGGGTTGGGTGGCGGCAGAGGTGGCCGGAAGGCGGCGGTAGAGGTGGTTGCAGGTGGCTTGGCGGTAAGGGGAAAAACTGGGAAGAAAAAGGAAGGGGAGCAGAAGGGAGGAAGTGCAGGGCTCGAAGGGGTTGTGTGGTGGTGCAGGGTGGTAGTAGGCGGTGGGAGAAGGCGGCGAAGGGCTGGGCTTGGTGGTTCGAGCGGCGGCGGGCGGCGGTGTAGAGAGAAAACAGAAAAAAAAATGGGGAAGAAGGAAGGAGAGAAGGGAGAGCTCGGGGAAAAGAGTAGGACTCGAAAAATATGGAGAATGAAGGGCTGGGGAGATGAAGAAAAATAAGAGGGAGAAGAAAGGGGGCAGGGCTGGCCGGCGGTGCTGCAGTGGTGGCAGGGTTGTCGGTTCGCAGGGAGAAAGGAGGGGAAGGAGAAGGAAAGGGGGAGAGGCATGCAGGGCTAGTCCAGGGCCGGTTTGGCTAAAAAAAGAAAGAAAATGACGGGGGAAGAGAGAGAGGGAGAGGGAGGTAGGTGGTGGCCAGGTTGCAGGTGGCAGTCGACGCTCGACAATGGCAGAAGAGTCGGGCGTGGGAGGAGGAAGAAAGGAGAAGAAGAAAGGGACGGGCGGCCGGACCGGCATTGGAAAAGAACATAGGCAGCCGACCGGTCCAGGGGGAAAAAGGAGAGGCGGGCTGGAGGGACGGGCTGGACGGTGCGCGAGGGAGAGAAGGGGTGAGGCGGACCTAAGGCCCAACGCGCGGGGGAGAGGGGAGAGTAGGCCGGGCGGGCGGCCCAAGGGGGAGAAAAAGGAAAAGAGAAGAAAGAAGAAAAGGAGAAAATGAGAAGGAAAAGAAAAAGGGAAAATGGGAAAATATGGGAAATAAATTAAATTAATTTATAAAATCATAAAATGTAATATTCTTGATAAATTATTTAATTTAATAATTTAATTTATTATAATCTAATATTTTAGTTTAAAAAGGATAAAGTTGGTAAAATATTAGTTTTGGAAAATTATTTAAATAAAATAAATATGATAAATAGCAAAATATTTATTTTTAATTTATTAAATACTTTTATCCAAATTTACATACTCTAAAATCTATAAAATAATTAAAATAAATAATTTTACAGGCTAATTTTATTTCAAATAAAGTTATTTATTAAAATATAGATTTTCGAAATTTTTGGGGGATTACATCACTACCCCCTTAAAGAAAAACTTCGTCCCCGAAGTTTGGGTCTTAGCACTAGGGTTACAAAAAGAGGTCCTAAGTTACTTGGGGTAACTACCCCCTTAAAGAGAAACTTACTTAACGAAGGAAAACAACTACACACACAAAGTTAATGATACAAATAATCACGCGGGACCCGATGGACAGCTTGAAGACGTTACATCATGGTCGGTCACTCGTTCATCTTCTTCGATTAACGAAGCTGGGTAGATTACTCCAAGCGCTTGATTCTGTCGATCCGATGCTTGCCCTGGCCTCTGGATTCTTTCAAGGGGCGCACTGTAGCATTTGAAACATCTATGACCAAGTTGTCCACATTCATGGCACTAAATCAGCTTTCTCATGCAATCCTTGCCCGGATGGTCTCTTTTGCAACGTCTGCAGTGATAGTGTCGATCCGGTCTCTTGCTAGACGTTGATTTGGAAGTACTTTGATTCCTCTTACGTTGAGCTTTAGTTTGAAATTGAGGCTGGTCTCGCAAAACTTTGCTACGGGGGCGATGACTCTTTGCTTCAGTCTCGGTTTCTTCGTTCTTTCTCTTGCCTAGGATGGAGGCTTGTTCTTGGATCAAGGCATCGGCGTTACATGCCCGCTCATACACCGTACTCAGATCGTGGAAAAATTCAGCGCCCATCATGCTTCGAATATTGAATGGAAGTCCTTGCTCGAATTGAAAGATTGTCGTTGCCTTGCTAGCTGCTATCCCGGGGGCAAATCTCAGCAACTCTGTAAATCGTGTGTAGTACTCTCGAACCAACAAACTCCCTTGTGTTAGCTCCATGAACTCTTTGAGCTTGGCCCTCTTGAGAATTTCTGTGTAGAAATACGTACGGATGGCGGTCTTGAAGTCTTCCCATGATGTCGGTGGTTCTCCTTGAGTATGAAGATCCTCCCACCAAGTATCGGCTAATCCTCGAAGATAGTATGCCGCGATGTTCGTCCTTCGTTACTCGAGACAGTTGAGCGCCTCGAAGGTCCTATCAAGGTCTCGTATCCAGCTTTCTAAGACTACGAGATCCTCCTTTCCATCGTAGGTCGGGGTCGATGATGTGAAACCCTATCAAGCCAATCCTCTCCAATACCCGTCGAGGGTAAAGTTGCTTGGGGTTGAGGCCACGAGGAACCTTGAGCCATTCCTATGAGTACTTCGAATGCTCTCTCTAGATTGTCGAATGGTTCCTCTCGATCCATGTCGAGTTAGCTGTAAGACAAAAGTCTGTTAGGGAAGGTGCTATCTCTCAATCTAGGTGATCTAAACCTAGGTCACTCAATCTACCCATACCCAGCTCTTAGGACTAATCCGGTTTTCTCGAAACCAAGGAGAGATAGGTTGAAAACTCCTTTTAGGAATAATTTAACTTGAAAAACTTATGTGAAATACCTTGCTACTAACTTGTAGTATCAGCTCAAAACAATTAAAAATTGAGACAGGTTTTATGAGAATACCTGATACCAACTTGTGGTACCAGCTTAAAAGATTAAAACCGAGAGCGTGGTCAAAACCAGTTCTGATACCGACTTGTGGTATCAGCTTGAAAGGATTAAAACCAAGAACATGACCGAAACATGCTTCAAAATCAAACACAAATTTCAAAAACCAAATTTATATTCGAAAACGAGCGTGGCCGAAGGACCAACCGCCCTGATACCAACTTGTGGTATCAGCTTAAAAAGATTAAAATCGGAAGAGCGGTCGAAACCAGCTCTGATACCATATTGTAATACTCCCAAAGTTCACGTTTTAGTTATCTGCTTCCGCTAATTTTCCTTTCAATTAACTAAATTTTTCAGTAGTGAATTTTGGGGGTGTTACTGGCTTAATCTAGAAATTATTAGCTTGCACAGCCAGTCATCGCAAGCTTAAGGTTGAGCCATCAAGTCTCGGTGTAGCATAGTCCTAAAGCGACCTAGGAATGGGAGCTTGCTCTTGGATAGGAGCTTGTTCTTGATGAGGGATGTGCCCTTGTTGTGGGAATTGTCCATCATTAGGTGGGTGGTTCTTTTCCATTTCCATGATTGTGGTGTGTGACCTACATAAATGTGAGATGGTCCTCTTGATCTCGGGATCAAGTAGCACTAGATCACCCCCACTAGAGCAGGTCATGCACTAATGCACCTACACTAAATCAAACACTCCTACACCCAAGATTAGTCAACCACAACAAAAAGAATGTAAAAATAATAATAATAATAATAATAATAATAATAATAATAATAATAATAATAATAATAATAAACACCTAGATCACAATAAATTCCTCGGGTCCTAATGTCACTAGTTGCCAATCCCCTAGCAATGGTGCCAAAAACTGGACATGTTCATACCCGCAAGCACACGAGGTTGGAGTATTATTCAAGGTCAATCCCATAGGGATTGGTGAGTGACCACTGGGATAGTGATAGAATTTGACTTTGTCTAGACTACGAAATAAAAGGTTATAGAATTATAAGTAAACTAACTAAAATAATTAACTAAACCAAGAAAAATAATGGAAATAACACTCAAGTAACTCCAATAAACAAGAAGGCTAAGGTTCCGGGTCATTACCCCTAATCGTTGAATGCAATTAAATACTAAACTACAAATTGACTCAAAAATCATGATTAATCATGTCAATAAGGATAAAAAGTGTTGTGCTTTCTCAAGCCACAAACACCCTATTACACTTCTATGGCCCTAACTATCTCTAGCTTAAGGTATAATAGAAGGTAAGGCATTAAAGCCCACAAAGTGTCCTCATTTATTGTTGTAGAGGTCAATTGATCATCTCTCGACCCACACTCTAACCTCTAGTTATGCTATTGGGTCTAATATCGGATTATCCCTCAATCGCACCGGTATTTCCCACACCGAAAATTAGAACCCGACTATAGTTCATTAATACATCAATCAATCAATAACACAAGGATCATAAATTTAATCAAAAAGCATGCAATTATTCAATACATTCGGATAGAGGGAAACTCCCCTTCCCTTAGCACAAGATCTAGCCTATCAAATTCATAGCAAGAGTATTGAAAACAATAAGAGATTTCATAGATAGAGAAAAGATCATTAGATAATGCCCTTGAAATTCACAAATTCTTGCACTATTTAACTTCATGCACCTAGATCCCTAGTTTATAAGATAAATCTTGAGGAATTGGGGAAGAGAATGGAGGAGAGAGGAGAGGGACAGAGTGGAGGTAGCTAGTATGAGAATTAGAAGTAATATTGAATCTATTGGCCTCCTTGAATCCCTAGTTTTCTCCTCTGAAACACACATGCACATTAATTTTTTTTCCAATGATTCTGGAATGACATGGTTGTGTTAAACAACACAGGCTGGTCATGTCCACTAGCCAACATAGCCGTGTTGAACAACACGGGCTTCCCATATCAGCTTTGATAGTGCTAGGTAATTCGACCATAACTATTTTATTAGGACTCTGATTGAGTTGATTTTGAATGCGTTGAAACAATATTAGAAATATATACAACTTTGATATTGAAATCTTCTCCAAATTCAGATAGTATCTCAGTAGAAATTCCACATCTTTCATGCTCACAAACTTTTAATATGCATTCTTGCTTTTATTTCATTCTAAAAGTTGCATCTCATCTCTAAATCTCTTTCCACTTTAACTTTTGCTCCTCTTTGCCCCTTTTTTCTCCTTTTATGTGTAACACCACAAAATTCAATACTTTTTTTTAAAAGCAAAAGAATTTAAAAGTTAAAAATCGATGAATTCTGGGGATGTTACCACCACACTTAGTACCAGACCTGTTCTCTCCGATCGTTCCAGTATCAAGTGCTAAAGCTAAGAAAAGATTAATATTAAACTTAAATCAAGAGTTCATGAAAGAACTAGAAATATCATAATACCAAATATCAGAGTACACATAATGAATTGTAATCAATAATAAGATAGAAATTAGAGAGCAAAATCAAAATTCTCAGAGGGAATAATCTTACAATCGATAACAGGTTTAATTGAAATAATCAATACAAAGTAATAAATCATAAAAGGGTAAATAAGATACAAAAGAAATACAGAAGGAATAAATCGCATAAAGAGTGAATACAGCCACGACACTCTCGAACTTTGAGCCAACCACAAGCTCAATACTCAGCCCCACCTAATGTCTCACCCACTTACACAAAGTCAGAAGGGCCTTCTGTTCATGGGAATGAGTATCACCCATGAAAAGGGTGATTAGTACGCTACGTACTGAGTAAGGTAACCATGCACTAAGGCTAACACACAAAATCATACAAAAAATGTAGAAGAAATAAAAGAGCATAATCCATCATGATAATATAATATCATACAATCATTCTGGTAAGATACAAAAAGGCCCATTTATAGTCTGTATTAATTACTTAATTAATCTCTTATCAGAAATCGATTCACACCATGCTTTTTATCAAATCCATGCGAGTATGGGAACCCCACTGTTATAGCCGCTAGACCTGATACATACAAGGCACATAGCTCCTAACCACTATTATAGCTGGCAGGACCGGAAAACACAGGGTATAAAGCTCCTGACCACTATTATAGTCGGTGCACTAGAAATACATAGGGTATAAAGCTCCTGACCATTATTATTTACCAATGGACCGGTCTGGCCCTTTCTCGCACAGTGTTACACTATAAGTACTTAGTGTCTTTTCCGTATCTTATCACAAATATGTTCAATTTTGTTGAGTACAAAATCCCCCATTATAATAGCCGGTGGACTAGAAACGCACAAATACAAAGCCTGACCACAATTATTACCGGTGGACCGGTCATATATAGGATATCATGCCCTAACCACTATTATTCGTCAGTGGATCGGTGTGGGCCCGGCTCAACAATCTTCCACTTTAAATGATTAATGTATTACAGTATCTTATTTTGAAACTTTCACCCTAGCCATGCATGAATCACTCCCTTTACACTTATCCTCCAACTGACCCGTATTATACCATGAGAACCCTGCACCTCCGATCTTACCCAACAACCTTTCCTTTATGCTCAAATTCATACTATAATTCGAACACCGAAATATATGGGTCAAGGCCCACTACTACGCACCCCCAAGTCCACTTACTTCCTTACTCTAGGTTTTCCTCGAAAACCCTAATTTAGGCCTAAGTGGCCCATCCTACTCCACCTCACACAAACCTAATCATTTTAACGCTTCACACATCACAACTCATAAGTTCCACCCTCATAATTACCCTCTAATCATCAAATATGCATAATACCACAAAAACCTTAAGCAGCCACACCAAACCCTAATTGTCCACACAAACCCTAGCTCAGTCTCCTATGTACCCTTATAATGTCCTACATATTATTTTTCACCTAAACTTCTAAACACCCAAATAATTATTCTATTACATTCCTTACATCCCAAGGCAACTTTTCATACGTAAACTTTACTCCCATGCAAATGCTAATCTCCCCATGCAAACCTTCAAACTTTTTCACGCAAACCCTAAAACTCCCACATGAAACCCTAGATTCAATCATGCAAGCCCTAGATCCATCCATGAAAAACCTAGATTCCACCATACAAAACCCTGGATTCAATCCATACAAAACCCTAGATGAGGTTCTCCCATACAAAACCATAAATTAGATTTTCCCATATAAAACCATAAATTAGATTCTCCCATATAAAACCATATATTAGATTCTCCCATACAAAATCATATATTAGATTCTCTGATGTAACACCATAGATTAGATTCTCCCTTACGAAACCATAAATTCCCCATTTTACTCTTCCACTCATGGATCATTAAAGTACTTAGGTCAAATCACATCCCTTGGTCAACTTCTTTCCCCATCCTCCTTTTTCATCCTTTCCCCCACACAAACCACATTAACATCCTCACATCCATGTCTAAAGGGTCACAAACCATTCATCACATATATATAATACACACGCCATGTAAATATACAAAAACATACTTCAACTCCACGTTATACCACATACAAAATAATTAACAATGATAAACATAGAATACATAACATATGAAGCACATAATGCACATAAACACACATAAGGCCTTATTACACCCTTACCTAAAATGCCACCAGTCTTGGAGCACGCTCCTACGCCTCCTTAGGGCTTTAACTGGTATCACCTATATGAGGAAAAAACTACAATTAGATTCCCTCCTACCAAAAATACTATTACACCTAATTTATTCTAAAACTAGGTTTTTAATAAAATAATAACATATTAGTAATAATGACATTAACTAATTACTAACTTTGCTAAAGGTATAAGAAATAATAGTAATATTATTAAAGTTGATACATAAGGTTGAAGACTTTACCCTAATAATAATAACAACAACAACAACAACAACAACAACAACAATAATAATAATAATAATAATAATAATAATAATAATAATAATAATAATAATAATAATAATAATGAAATAGTAATAATAATGATAAAAACCATAATAATACTAAAAAAATAATAGTAATCATAATGGTAATAGTAATAATGATAATAATCGAAGATAAAATGAAGTAGGGTTTCGATCCTACATTAATAAACTTAATTAATAATAATAATAATAATAATAACACTAATAATAATAATAAATGCTAATGATAAAAAATATTAATAATATTAATAATAATAAGACTTGATATTTAGAATACTACTACTACAATTCAAAATAGGCACAATAGGGTTTCAGCCCTATATAAAATAGTAATACTAACATTGAAAATAATAATAATAATAATAATAATAATAATAATAATAATAAGAATAAGAATAATAATAATAATAATAATAATAATAATAATAATAATAATAATAATAATAATAATAATGATGATGATGATGATGATGATGATGATGATGATGATGATGATGATGATGATGATGATGATGATGATGATGATGATGATGATGATGATGATGATGATGAGGAGAAGAAGAAGAAGAAGAAGAAGAACAAAAACAACAACAAAAACAACAATAATTATAATAATAATCGCATAACACTAATAATAATAATAACAACACTAATAGTAAAATAGTTGTAATAATAATAATAATAATAATTTTGAAATAGTAATAATAATAATAATAGTCACATATTAATAATAATAATAATAATAGTAATAATAGAAACAATAGGAATAATAATAATAATAATATCAAAATAAAAATATAATAGGGCTTCAGCCCTTAATAGAAATAATAATAACAACATTAATGATAATAATAGTGATGATGATGATGATGATGATGATGATAATAATAATAATAATAATAATAATAATAATAATATACATATTTGAATAATTGAAATAAAATAATTTAAAGCTTGTATAAATAGTGAAAAAGAGTTGAGGGGGTTTAGGGTTCAACCTTAGGTTGGTGGTGACAGACAGCACCAACGGTAGTGCACAATGGTGGCGGCGGTGGCCGAAAAAAGAGAAGAAAAGGGGAAAAGTTGAGAGATGGGAAAAAGAGAAAGAGAAAAAGGGTGGAAGTAAGGGTGATTATGGTTACCCATAAGGAGAGGGACATAATGAGGATGTTGGCGTAGCTAGAGGTAGTAGCGCGTGGTAGCGGTGGTGGTGGCCGAATGGAGAAGAAGAAGAGAAAGAGAGGAGGAAAGGGAGGAAGAGGAAAACAAAGGTAGGGGAATGTATAGGGTGGTCTGCATAATAGGTTGGGAGGTGAAAGGAGCAATGGCAACGACGGAAGTGGTGGCTAATGGTGGTTCGAAAGGAAGTGGAGATGAAAAGGAAGGCTGATCGGGAAGGAAACTTTGCACAGTCGGGGTGGCTTGTGCAAGAAGAATCAAAGGATATGGGAGGTTTAGTTGGGTAGAGGATAATGTAGGGAAGGCTTGGATAGGAGGAGTGGGTGGTGACATTGGCTGATGGTGGCAGCAACGGCTTCTAAAGGGAAGGCGGCGGATAAGGAATGATTTTCTAGGTTCGAAAAACAAAACTAGACTTCATGATTGGTAAGGGGTATTTATAGACTTAAGCAAGAGATAAGTTCAAAGGGAAGAAGGGAGGATAGGGTAGGGGTGAGGTCACCGGCCAGTAACGGTTGGCCGGAAAAAAATTCAAACAGTCGAAGTTGTGCACAGGAGAGATAGAGGAGATCATGTGAGAAGAGGGGAGAAGTGGTTGGAATATAGGGTTCGCGGATTAGCAAGAAAAATACAAGAGAAATGGCTGATCAAACGGTAAGATCAGCAGCGTAATTTTCGGAGGTTGCAGTCGACGGAGTTGCAGGTGGTTGACGAGCTGGGGAGGAAGAAGAAGATGGGGGCTGGACTGACGGTTCGAGGAAGAAAAGAAAGAAAGAAAAGAAGAGGGAGATTGGCTGGGTGATAGGCTAAATTTTTTTCAATAGCAAATGAAGGAAAGTGTCGCGTAAGAGGGGAAGGGAAGCTGTCGGTCGCATGAGTTAGGTCGCGCCAAAGGCAAGGAAGGAGGGAGAAGGGATTAGGCTATTGGGCTAGCCCAGGTCGCCAAAGAAGAAAAATGAAAGGAGGAAAAGAAGAGAGGAAACGGGCCACGAGAGAGGGCAGGCCCAAATGGGGGAAAAGAAGAGAAAGAAAAAAGGAAAAAAAAAGAAAGAAAAAGGAAGAAAGAAAGGAAAAAAGGAAAAGGGGAAAAGAAAAAATAGGAGGGTTGAGTTAATTAAATTATTTTGAATATTTAGGATATTTAAAAATAGGTTAATTTAGGGTTTTTGAAATATTTTTCATAAATTCCATTTTAATTAGCAAAACATCCTAATTTTCTTCAAGTAAATTATTTATAAAGTTCCTATTAATTTTGGTACTATTTTATCCTTCTTATTTTAAATAAAATAATTTATTTAATTAATTTCCAAAATAAAATCCTTAATTAGCTAAAATACCTAAATTTCTTCCTAATTAAAATATTTATAAATTTCTTCTTGATTTTCCCTAATTAATTTCCTTTTATTTTAATAAAAATAATTTATTTAATAAATTTAAAAATAAATCCTTAATTAGCTATAATTCTTAAGATTAGGTTTTGAGGTATTTCATTACACTTACTCTTTCTTCTATCCTTGAGATCCTACAAAATTTCACAACACAAAGATAGTAACAAGAACAAAAAGGGAGAATTCTAACTGAAATTTATGGTATAAACTCTTATAAACCTTAGGAATAAGATGAAAAAGTCACATTTATCCATTTTCATGGGTATTACTCATCCCCGTGAGTAGACAACACTAATTATTTTGTGTAGGTCGTTGAGGACCCACTGGATAATTTTGTTGCCTATGATTCGATGTATAGGATAGAGTGATTTTCCTACTCTGAGGGTTTGGGAAAAAAGTCATGTTATGTAGATGATGGTTTTACCTAGATATCTTCTTAGACTCTTAGATCCATAGTATCCCTTTAGCCTTATTTTATTATTGTAACTAGAGTTAATCTCCAAAATTATATTTATGTTTATAAAGATGCTCCTATTTTATATTTATCTTGGTTCACATTTTAATGGTTTTAGACTTGTGATTGATATGAGGATGGTATGGTAAGTCAGATTGACATCAATTATAGTGGTAACACTCAGTGATTTGGTTATAAGCTTCAACCATAAATTAAAATCTTTCAGTACTAAAATTTAGGTTGTTACAAGTTGGTATCAAAGCTTTGGCTTTGATTACCTTATTTTGTTTTTTAGAATTTGGTTTTTAAACTATCCCTGTCATCTAATTTCATCAGTCTATTCCACATTTTTAGAAAAACATCATATAGACAAAAAATATGAGGTAGCTAACTACCCACCTACTCGAAAGGTGAGCATTGTAGCTTTCTTATTTTGAGGAGCCACCAACACCTTATGGGTAAGTCAGCATGCATAGAGAGAACCACCGGTGTCCTATGAGGAATTCAAGGTGGTGATTCATACTAAGTTTTACCCTAAGTGTCTTAAGAGGGGTAAGCTAAAAGATTTTATATATTTGACTTAAGGGAGCATAATTGTAAGGTAGTATCACACCCAATTTACTGAGTTATTAATGTTTTCATAGGGGATAGTAGCCAGTGAATTGATAGTTATCTATGAGTTCAAGCAAATGATCTATTTTAGCATCTAGAGGATGATGGGTGATGTAGCTTTCACAAACTTAGCCACCTTATACAAGTGATTGCATGTTACCACTACTCTAGTGCAAGAGCAAGCTTCCATTCTAGGTAAGAGGAAGTCGAAGACATAAGGTAATGGAGATAAGATCCAGTTATAAGGAGGCAAACCTATAGGGTTCCAATAGTAAGCTCAAGTTCTGCCTTAGAGAGGTTAGTTTAGACACTAGGTTCACACAAATGATCAGAGTAGATTTTTGGGTCAATAAAGGTCCTTCATGTGTTATTTCTACAACTAGGATCATCAAAGGTGATACTATCAAGGTATTCTTATTCAATGTAGAGCAAGTAGTTAGCTGGGACACTAGTCTTTTGAGTCTTAGTACCCTCAAGGTCACTTCCAATAGTAGGAACCATTGATACCTCACCAATAGGCATATTAGTAGCAAGCCTACTAGCCACAACAGTAACATAGGGCACCTAATCTAGACAATGGATAGCCTAAAGTGGCTAGGGGAGACTACAAGGGACTCGCCCATTTCCTTAGGGAGGAGGACAAACCTAGGGTCTTGGAGGGTATCATAGAGGATACTAGGGATGACACTCAAGTGGGAACCTCAATGGCATCAACTAATAAGAGACTTATCGATAGTTGGATGTGGTCACAGACATGTTATCCATCCTTTCATTGCCAACTTATGTGTTGTTTGTCTCAATAATTATATATCTACTGCTTTTATTGTTAGAGTTGCATTATCCCTCTATACTAACATATATATTTATGTGATGTTGCCTTATGGGGAAATATTGTATTACACTAGACTCTATTCAAATGTGGCCTCAGAGATAGGCAAGGTTGACTTCCCAGCAAACTTGGTTGAGATGGATATGTTGGGGAGATTCCAAGCAAAGATAGATTTCTCATAGAAATGAGTTGTATTATGGTGACTTCAAGGTGCTAGTGTCTCCTACTAGAGATGTAAGCCTAAGCCTACAATGAAGGTTGTATATGCCCATACACTATTTTCTTTGGTGTTAAGGGGTTATCCAATGTACTTGTGTGGAATTCAGGAGTTGAACAAAGGCTTGTTAGCTTTAGAGGATATTGCGATTACCTGTGAGTTTCCCAACATGTTTCAACCGGAGATCCTAGGTATGTCACTGATATATGAGATTGACTTCAATATTGAGTTAGTATCGAGGGCTAAACTAGTTTTGAAGTTGCCTTAACAAATGACACCAGTAGATTTAAGGGAGCGAAGGATTAATTGGAGGACTTATTGGCTCACAGATACATTTTCCCTAGTATGTCCCCATAGGGAGCACTAGTTTTTCTTGTAAAGAAGAAGGATGGGAGCATTCACCCATGCATAAATTATTAGTCTAAACCAAATGACCATGAAGAACTGTTATCCACCTTCGAGGATTGATCACTTGTTCAATCAGCTTCAAGGTACTTTAATCTTCTCAATTATTGACTTGAGGTTGGGATATCCTTAATTATTTATTGTTGAGGCAAACATCATGAAAATAGCATTTAGAACACGATATGGGTACTATGAGTTTACTGTGGCACCTTTTGGATTACTAATGCACCTGCCATCATTATGGATTTGATGATGAGGATTTTCCAACCATTCCTCAATCACTTTGTGATGGTTTCATAAATGAAATTTTGGTATAATTTTGAAAGGAAGAAGAGCATGAGCAACAACTTTATACTATATTGTCCCTACTTAGAGAGCATAATTTGTATGAAAAACCACCTAAGCAAGAGTTTTATCTTGGTTGCATTTTTAGGGTCAATTA
Organism: Tamarix austromongolica; assembly: GCA_039764185.1. Classification (NCBI taxonomy): domain Eukaryota; kingdom Viridiplantae; phylum Streptophyta; class Magnoliopsida; order Caryophyllales; family Tamaricaceae; genus Tamarix; species Tamarix austromongolica. The sequence continues at coordinate 76,197,521 of CM077817.1, forward strand.
GTGTCAAGAAGAGGAGGAGTCATGGATCTAGCGAAGATTTTGGTAGCAACTGAGTGGAAGGCACCCACTGTGTCCCTGAGGTTTGTAATTTCCTAGGTTTGGCCAAGTACTACAAATGCTTTATTAATGACATCCTAAAGGTAGCTTATCCTTTTATGAAACTTCTGAATAAGATAAACAAATTCCATTGGGATGACACATATGAGAGGGAAATCCAAGACTTGAAGCAGCATTTAACTACAGCACTAGTTTTTACTCTACAATTGGGATAAAACGATTTTGATGTCTACAACAACATGTTGAAGCATGATCTAGGTTGTGTAGTAATGCAGGATGGTAAGATAATAGCTTGTGCTTCCCAATATTTGAAGTAGCATGACCAGAACTACCCAACACATGATTTAGAGCTGGTAGGCATCATATTTGTAATAAAAATTTGGAGGTATTATCTATATAAGACTCAATACAAATCCTTCACTGACCATAAAAGCATCAAGTATATATTCACTCAGAAGAAGTTGAATATAAGGTAGAAGATATGGTTAGAGTTGTTGAAGGACTATGATATATAGTTACACTACCACGAGGGTAAGGCCAATGTCATTACATACCCTGAGTAGGAAGAAATAACACTCACTATATGCTTGTGTAGTGGCTAGTCGGTTGGTAGAGGAGCTTACTGAGATGGGAATAAAGATAATCCAGCATAATGACCTAGAGGTTCATATATATGCTTTGATGATTACACCAACGGTTTTTGATGAGATTCGAGTGGGAAATCTTGGAGATGTAAAACTCAAGATGATTCGGCATAAGATTTAGGATGGTCAAGCTTAGTGCTTCCAAATACATGAAGATGGCATCATTTTGTCACAATATATGACTTTTCCCAAGCATCTTACGAATGATCCATATAAATATGAGTGATTTATTATTGCTTGACAGTTGTTGATATTAATATTAGGTCTCATACATGACTTAGTATCCATTCTAAATATCTCTATATACTATTATTTAGGGATGTCCTACATAGTTGGTATGGTGCTTAGTAGGATTATGTGTTGGATGCTAGCCTCACAAGGGACATTAGGGATAAAACCGCTTAGCATGTGATAAAATGGTATCAGAGAAACTCATTACCCACACCAATCAACAAGCATTTTATCGTGTTGTTAGGTGTACCCCGAGGGCATGTAGGTATCCTATTGGTTTTAGGCACATTAGTTGGCGATAAGCTTCGAAAGAGTGAAGCTAAGGAGTCATGCTTGCCACATGGGTCCATACATAAGGAATGTTGGTGGACATGTTTTGGTGTGCTATCGACATTATAGGCATGAGCTATTGGAGGACATGTGATGAGACTATCTTAAGCAAACATGGATAAGTCAATACGAGGGTCGAATATGATGCAATAATTTGTGTTGGATATGAGATGTTGGTTGGAGCAATGTATGGTGTTTTGTGGTGCTTTCTTAAAATTGAGCTAATGTTGACAGACTATCAAGGGGACAATACCTAAGATATTGGGAAGCGATGTTGGGATCTTTCTATGGTGCAAGCAATGGCATTTTTGATTTTGGGTGGGTGAGATTATCATAGTCCTTAACTTACCCCAAGCATCTTATGAAGGTGCCATGCAATATCGGTGCTCCTCTATTACTTGATGGTTGCTAATGCCAATATTATGTCACAGGTACAACTCAGTTGCTAATGCTTTTAATTTTCCTTTCCTCCTTTGATTAATAAGTTTTTCCCACCAAATAGAGGTGTGGCCTTTAATTTTCAAGGTGTCCACTATGAAGCTCTTGTCATATTTATACCCTTTGGCCTCAAATAGCCTAGAGTATCCTAATTCCCATTCTAGAAATTCTTCCGGATTATGTTGGCCTTCAAACTCCAGGATTTTGGTTTTAACATCCCCATAGTCTCTTCCTTTTTCTTTTTTCCTCCTCCTTGATTCATGAGCGGATTCACTCATTGAAAATTCATCCTCACTTGAGAGACTTTCCACACCATAGGGCTTTTCTACTTTATGGGGGGCTCAACTTGGATGGTTTCTTGGGGGTTTGAGATTTGGGACAAGTTGTTGTAAGAGGGTTCAGATGTAGCCCATTTCTTCATGTAATGCCACCAATGTTTGATCTATTCTTTAAGTATTATGGTGTAAGGATTAAATGGCAAGATCCCTCCTCTCATTATGTGCCTCATTGAGATTTAAGCCTCTAGGTATGGGATGATCATCCGTAGAGCTAGGAAAAAAAATTTGTTTGTGGGAAAACCTTTGAAAAATATATTTGATTATATTAGTTTAAAAAGGTAGCAATTTATTTATTTTAATTTATTAAACACTCACATCTAATTTGGTATACTTAAAACCCAAAAAATAATTAAGTTAAATAAATTTAAAAGGTAAAATCCTCAACGTAATTAAATTAAATAAGTTTAAGGGTTAAATTATCCCTACTAAAAGTAATTTAATAAATTATAGGCTTTTAAAATTTTTGGGGGATTACAAAACTAGTATCTGATTAAGAAAAAAATTAAGCAAAACTATCAATTTAGGGTTGGTTTTAATAAAAAGGGTCACATAAAATAATTATAATAATTTATTAGATAATTTACCTAGATTTGTAGGTCACATGTCAACAAAACTCATTAAATTAATATACAAAGGTTAAAATTTTCATATAAAAGGCAAAACGTTTTAATTAAGGTTACAAATATTCAAGAATTACACTAATCATACACTTACTTTTAAAAGTTGTATCCCTTTGTGTAGATATATTATTTATAATACCCCATATTTTTGTAAAGTTTTTTGAATTAGAAGTCATGGTATTTATTAAAATTTGATACTGTTTGAGTTTGATTTGGAATTATAATTGAGTTTAAGGAATGTTTGGATTTAAATAGGATTTGGAAATCGAATAAAATGAGTTTTTAGGTAGACCAATTAACTGGTTTTATGAACCAATCAACTAGTTTACATTTTAGATAAAAGGTTTTTCTCAACCAAATCGATCGATAGGTTTGAGGAACCGATTGACAAGTTGGAAGAATAATCAATTGGTAAGCCAAATCGATTCATTTCTTTATCGAGCTGAGCACATTTTTTAAACTCTTTTTTTAGGAAACTTCTTATAACAAAATAGAACCTTAATAATCTCATTCCAAGCTATTCTATAAGATTCTTAAACTTTCCCATCATACATTTGGCTTGAGCTTTTACCTCGAACTTATTCAAGTGTTCGATTTGGATAATTTAGGGAGAATGTGACCTCAACTTTGTCTTTTTCCACCTCTCTCTTATGCATGCTCTAGAATTGTTGCTTTGATTTCCATACTTTCTTTGCTAGTGAGGATATTCCTTCCAAGATAATCTTTCATTTCCTCTCTTGTTTGTGACAAATTTGGGCGAATTCGATATACATTCTCTAGAAATCACCATTTCGGTACTAGAAAGGAGGTTAGCCTATCTTTGACAAAATCTATCCATAGAGCTCTAATTTGAATGGTAGAAATTATTTTTTTTCAACCTAAGAATAACCACACTCATTCATGTACTGATTGGTTTGCTATAAATAGCCTCGATCACCCCTTCCACTCAATTTTATTTAGCCTCCAAAATATTCCAGTTCTCTAGTCTTATATTTTTTCTCCATAATTAGAGCTTAATTTCGGTTCCTTTCCACTCTTATGATCTCTTCTCTAGCTAATTCATGTTTATCTTTAAGTAAATGAAGGTTAGATTTAGGAGAAAGTTGACTCTCTCTTTTAGCACAATGTTTCTCTTAGGTTTGGTATGTTCATTTTCTCCTAATTTGATTTTTGGGTTATGAAATTACTCACAATATTTTTAAATCTTTGACCTTCTGTTTTAAGTTTTGGAAGTTGAAAATGTCTATTTTGATAATTTGGGAAAATTGATTGATTGGTTAGGTAAAATCGATCAACTAATACTTAAAACAATCAAATAGTTAGCTTAAACCAATCAACTGGTAGGTCTATGGTGACCTTAGTTTTCTCTCTACTTACACCCAAGGGTTGGTTTGGTAGAACTGATCAACTGGTCTCATAATAATCAACTGGCTTGGCCAAATCAATTAACCAATTTAAGGAAAGCCTAGGTTTGGCTGATCCAAACTAATCGAATGGTCAGCCTAAGTCATTCAATTGGTCAGCCTAAGCCAATCAATTGGTTAGCCCAAAACAATCAACTAGTTGGCCAACCGATCGACTGGTTAGTAAAACTGATCGAATAGTTTATCCATATTATATGATTTTGATATTTTGACTTGCATATGCTTTGAGAACTTGTCCTAATGTTGCTATATGATTATTTAATGAGTGAAATACATCTTCTATAGACATGGATTGAAAACCTAATAGATGTATTAAATGGATCATAATTTATCACATATTCAATGGGTGTTCTAAAGACCATAGTGGGAAAAAATGACTAAGAATTTTATGATTTTGCAAAGGAGTAACATAATTTGGAGTATTGGCCTAAAATGGATTAATTTTATGGATTTGTTAGTATTGAGTAAGAATTAATGGAAATCCTACACATGGTTAGGGAATGGTAATGATTAAGATGGAATAAGAATGTAAATCCCTTACTTGCATATTGTGTGAGCCATCTATGATCACGTAACCTAGAGAGTACTATACTAATCACTTAAAGAAAAAGATGATTGAGTTGTGTATGGGTCTAGGTAACCTGATCCTTAATTAGCTACTAAGGGTTAGTTTACCTTTGAGCTTTGCCTCTAGGTAGGATCCTAGTAGATCTTAGTGCCTTACCTACTCTAAACACTAATGATGTACTAGAGGGCATTGATACTAAAGGGTCTGGTTACCTAGGTGGTTTTTGGCTTTGGCCTGCACTTATGTCCATTGGTGGTTACTTAGTTTTAACTTAGAATTATTTCCATCAGTGATTACTTGGCTTTGGCCAGAGTTTATGTCATTTGCTTTGGATATACTTCTATGGTATATAGATAATGGCATGATGTATAACTCATCGCTCGATAATAATTGAAATAAGTATTTGGATAATAATATGTATTTCGATAATAATTGGAATAAGTATTTAGATAATAACTTGAATAGGCATTTCATTAATAATTAGAATGTCTTTGATAAGAATTCGGAATAAGAATGCGTAATACACTGAAATTTTAAAATCTAAAATTTAATTATCAACAAACTAATTTAACCTAATTCCAAAATTTTATTTTAATTAATGAGCCCAAAACAAGTTATAGGTAATTTATATTAATTTTATTTAATTATGTAATTATTGGCACTAAACCAAACTATACTCCAGAATCTAAGCTAAATTCCACAATTTTCTTTTTTCCCTTTTTTCCCTTTCTTTACTTTTCTTTTCCCTTATTTTTCTCAATTTCCTTTCCTTCATTCTTTCTTTTTTATCTCTCTCCTTCTTCTTTTGATTTGCATCACTCCTTGGCCTAGCTCCTTTTTTTCTTTCTTTTCTTCTTTCTCTCCTTTCTTCCCCAGAGGTCCAAGCCTTTCTCCCCCTTTCTTTTCTTTTCCTTTCTCCCCTTGGAGGCCTAGTCCTGCACTTGCACCCTACATGCCACTTATCCTTCCCAGCATTCCTTTCTTAACCATATACCACCATGCCCACTGCCATGCTCCCATGAACCCCTACACTTGGCCCCCTACTCCCCTACACCTATGCCCCTACCCTACCCTGCCACCTATAACTGTCCTCTCTCCTCCTTATAGTTATGCATGTTGAGACCCTTGTAGTCTTCCCCACTCCAAAATCTCCCTTTACCACCTATAAACACCCTCTTTAACCTCCCTCCCTTCCTTTCCTCTCCACCAACCACCCTCCCCTATTTTTTCTTGCCTCTCCCTTCTAGCCCACTTCATCATCATACCGCCACCGTCGATACCCAACCCCCCTCCCGTGCCACCCTTCTTCCCTACCTAATCCCAACCTACACATTCAAATCCCTATTTTTCCTCCTACTTCCTTCCTCCTCTTCTCCCAAGCCTATAGCCATTGTAGGATACCCTTCCAGTGCCACCACTACCAGCCACTCTTTCCCTCGTCGTCACCACCATGCCTCAACCATCTTGCATAAGTGCCCCACCTTATGTAGCCACCCTTAACAACCTCTTTTTTCCTCCTTTATCCGCCTCTTTTTCCTTCTCCCTCTCATCTATGTTCCACCTAGCACCACTTCCAGCTACTAGCTCCACCACCACCCCTGACCCCATATTGCTAACCCTCATCTTTCTCCACCAAAAATCAACCATAGTCGTTGCTACCACTACACCATTTTTATTTTCCATTTTCCTCTCCTTGAGTTTTCTTTAGCCTAGGTTCTCTTTAGCCCTTAAAGAAAAAATTAAAAGAAAATAAAATATAAATTGTGTATATTCCCATTTTCTTGGTATTGTTCAAGTGATGGCAAAAGAGAAGGCATAGTTCATACTTGTTTAGTGAATGGAGCCACTCCAGTAAGGATACAATCATAAATAGGGCTTTATTTTTGTTAAAATATGACCTTGTTGTGTGTTAAGTGAAGACATGCATAATATGATAGATGACTCTAGTAGTGTATGTGCAGCTTGGCTTAACAATAGCTAATGGTAAGAAGATGTGTGGATATGATTGTATTATGTGTTGATGTGTATCTCTATTATATGATATTGTGTGTTTGAAGAGTTTAGGAGAGTTATTATATTGGATGCCTAGTAACTTAGGTGAGGTTTTGAGACCTAGGGGCATTTTGGTTAAAATTGTGAAAAATGAGATATAGGGTACTTTAGGGTCAAAATTAGACTAAAATAAGTTAGAGGTGCTATACAAAATAACTATAGCAAAAATAAAGAGGTTTAGGGTAATCACAATATAGGGAGGAATAGCTATGTATGGGATGAGTAAAACCTAAGGAGAGTTATGATCATGGGCGAGTTGAGTTGGGTTTGTTACTAAGAAGTGGATATAGATTTAGTGATGACATCATTAGGTAGCCTTGCAAATTTGGGAAGTCCTTGGAGTACTAAGGGATGAAAGGTTGCCAAAAAGTGAAACTAGGGTTTTTGGAGGTCAAGGCACAAAACCCTAGCAGTAGGTTATTGTCACATGTATGAAATGGAGGATTTGGGCTATAATCCTAAAATATGATGTTAACTATACCATTTGGGGAACTTTTACCAAATTTAATAGCCATGTGGGATAAGTAGATATAGTTATAACTATAATTAGGAATAAGGGTTTCGAGAGGGGTCCGATTAGGACGGGTATTATCACATGGGTGTGGAAAATTAGGGATAAACAAGTAGTAAAGAAGAGGATATGCTAATTGGGAAAAAATAGGGTTTTGAGGAGTAATCCTAGAGGCCGGTTATTATCATATGTGAGAAACATGGTCAATAGGCCGTGTATATGCCTTATATATATGGCGTATACAATACAAAAGAAAGACGTAAAATATACACAATCCCAGGCCTTCGTCTCCTATACAAATCAGCCGAGACATATACAATATGGGTCGACAGGTGGTTATAGAAAAACACCCCAAATTTACAAGATTATTACAATGCATAATAATCCAAAGTAATGGATGAACAAATAATTCCCATCAGCTAAAATATATAATAGCTAATCATGGTTACCAAGGGTTGAGTAATCCACATTCCAACTAACCCAAATAATTATGGGTCGGGTGGCAGATTACACAGCTAATCCCCATTAGCCAAATTTACTGGCGAATGCATCACATGGGATTTTCTACAATTAATATAACATAATTTCTGTAACAACTCCCAGCAGTAGCTACAGCAACCTCTCGATCCATTCCTATGTTTTGAATTAATTTCCTAAGCAATCACACAATAAGAAAAATAATTATAGGTACAACATAATCTATAACAATTAATAGAATTATTTAAACACAAATTTTGGAGATATATATCATTCCCCTCTTCTTGGAGAGGTTTCGTCTCTGAAACCTGATTAATACCCATAAATGAAATAAGATCAACAACATTAAAAGAATCACTAACATTACCAAACTTAGCAGGTAAATCAATTTTGTAAGCATTATCATTAATCATTTCTAATACAGTAAAAGGTTCATCTCCCCTAGGGTCTAATTTTGATTTTCGAAGGTTTGGAAAACGTTCTTTCCTAAGGTGTACCCAAACTAAATCTCCAAGTTGGAAAACCATTTTCTTTCTTCTTTTATTAGCATTCTCAGCCATTTGTTGAACCCTCTTAGTAATTTGTTGACTCACAGATTCATGCAATTTCTTTATATTAACAGCACAAGATTCAGCATTAAAGTTATGTAATTCAAAATTAGGCAAAGGGCTCAGGTCAAGAGGAGTCAAAGGATTAAAACCATGCACAACCTCAAATGGAGTATTTTTAGCTGTAGAATGTAATGTCCTATTATAAGCAAATTCTACCTGAGGCAATACATGTTCCCATTGTTTAAGATTCTTTCCAAGGAAAGCTCTCAACATATTACCTAATGTCCTATTTACTACCTCTGTTTGTCCATCTGTTTGAGGGTGATATGTGATGGAAAATAATAGTTTAGTTCCCAGTTTACTCCACAAAACCTTCCAAAAATGACTAAAAAATTTAACATCTCTATCTAATACTATTTTTTTAGGTATTCCATTCAACTTAACTATATGAGAAAAGAACAACTCAGCCACAACCACAGCATCATTTGTTTTATTACAAGGTATAAAATGAGCCATCTTACTAAACTTATCCACTATAACCATTATTGAATCTTTGGCCCTATTAGTCCTAGGCAAGGCTAAAATGAAATCTAAGAAAACATCAGCCCAGGGCTGATTAGGAACAGGTAATGGAGTATATAACCCAAAAGGTTTTGATGTGGACTTAGCCTGTCTACAAGCTATACAATTAACACAATATTTCAACGCATCTTTTTTTATATGAGGCCAGTAGAAATGATTAATTAGTATATCTAAAGTCTTTTCAAATCCTAAGTGTGCCATTAGTCCACCATTATGAGCTTCTTGAATTAATAGTTCCCTATATGAACAATTAGGAATACATAACCTATTTTCTCTAAACAAGTAACCTTCAGATATATAATATTTTCCTTGTGTGGCAGTTTCACAATTTTTATAAATTTCCTTAAAGTCATGACCCTCCAAATATAAAAGCTAGATGCAAGAAAAAACCAACAAATTGGTGTCTACAGCATTTAACAAAGCATGTCTCCTAGATAAAGCATCTACACCTACATTATCACCTCCCTTTTTATATTTAATTATATAAGGAAAACTTTCAATAAAATCAATCCACATACCCTGTCTTCTATTTAACTTTGACTAGCTTTTTAAATATTTGATAGCTTCCTGATCAGTGTTTATAACAAATTCTCCGGGCTATAAGTAATGTTGCCAAACTTCTAAGGCTCTTACCAAAGCAAATAATTCCTTTTCATAAGTAGAGTAATTTAAAGTGCTACCATTTAATTTTTCACAAAAATAAGCTATAGGTTTACCTTCTTGAGAAAGTACAACCCCTATTCCCAACCCTGAAGCATCACAGTCTAATTCAAACATCTTTTTAAAATCAGGAAGGGTTAATACAGGTGATTGGGTTAATTTATCTTTAAGAGTTTCAAAAGATGTATGTTGTTCTAAACCCCACTTAAACCCATTTTCTTTTTTTGTTATTGTTGTTAAGGGAGCAGCTATGGTACTAAAATTCCTAACAAATCATCTATAAAATGAACACAAACAATGAAACTCCTTACTTTAGTCATAGTATTAGGTATAGGCCACTCTTGAATAGCCTTAATCTTTTCTTTATCCACAGATATACCATCCTTACGCACAACAAATCCTATAAATACTACACTTTCTAAACAAAATCTAGACTTAACTAAATTGGCATACAACTGTTCTACTTTACACACATCCAAAATAATTCTTTAATGTCTCAAATGTTCTTCTAAAGACTTGCTATAAATAAGTATGTCATCAAAACAAACAACCACAAATTTCCCAATAAAATTTCTAAGAACATGGTTCATAATTCTCATGAAAGTGTTGGGAGCATTGGATAATCCAAAAGGCATTACTAACCATTCATATAACCCAAAGTTATTTTTGAAGGCTGTCTTTCATTCATCTCCTGGTTTCATTCTAATTTTATGGTATCCACTTTTTAAATCTATTTTTGAAAAAATCACAGCACCATGTAGAAGGTCTAACATATCATCTAGCCTTGGTATAGGGTATCTATACTTAATAGTTATTTTTTTTTACTGCTCTACTATCTATGTACATTCTCCAACTTCCATCTTTCTTAGGCACTAATAATACTGGAACTGCACATGGACTCATTGATTCCTTAATATAGCCTTTACTTAATAATTCAGAAACATGTCTCTTTAATTCATTTACCTCTTCAAGATTAGCCCTATAAGCAGGTTTGTTTGGTATAACAGCTCCTAGTACAAAGTCTATTTGATGTTCTATCCCTCTTAATGGAGGTAATCCATAGGGAATGTCCTCAGGAAACAATTCACTATATTCCTCTAATAAATGCCTCACATCAGTAGGTACTTCCTCACTTAACTCTAATTGACATTCATAGCATTCCTTATAAACCATCAAATATACATTTGCTTGTCTCTTAATTGCTTTTTTCACATCTCCACTCTTAGCATAAAACCCATATGTCCCTTTAACTTCCTTTGAACCAATAGCAGTCTCTATATTTTGTTTGGATAGTTCCTTATAATCAGACTTTATTTTAATTTGATCATCAAAGATTTCTTTTGGAGTCATATGTGCTAAACAATTTTCTTATCATCCTTATGTAAGGTGTATCTATTTTTATAACCATCATGTGTCACTCTCCTATCATATTGCCAAGGTCTACCTAATAATAAATGAGCAGCATGCATAGGAACAATATCACACATAATAGAATCTTCATACTTACCTAACTTTAAGTTTACTAAAACTACTAACTAACCTTAACATCCCCTAACTCATTTAACCACTGTAGTCTATAGGGTTTTTGGGTGTCTAGTAGTTGGTAAGCCTAGTTTAGATACTAATAAAGTACTAGCAGCATTAATACAACTACCACTATCTATGGCCATGTTAAAACACTTATCATCAATCAAACATTGAGTATGAAATATATTTTCTCTCTGAATTGAATTTGAGTCAGGTAACTTATTACTATTTAAAGCCCTACGTACCACAAAACGATTTCTACTTATTGGGACCACTAGTAGGATAGCTGTTATATTTCTCCCCTTCTCAATCCTATTTCCTACTTTAACTTCATTATTCTTACTTCTAGGTTCAAACTTCCATTATTCTTCCAATTTCTAGAGTTAGTTCCTGCAAAATTCCTTTTTAGTGTACTCCTAATCCCAATTCCAGGGGGTTTATACTGCCTAGTTCTCCTTATCTGCCTCTCTATCTTGGTAGTTATGTTAACCATTTCACTTTAAGTCCCACAAGTATATAATTCTACCTTATCAGCTATCTCATGGTTTAATCCACTTAAGAAACTAACCATTGTAGCATCCTCATCCTCAACAATTCCTGTTTTAATCACTAAGACTTCTAGTTCCTTAGAGTATTCATCCACAGACCTATTTCCTTGATTCAGTGTCTGTAACTTCTTATGTAATTCCCTATAATAGTAACTTGGAACAAACATTTTCCTCATTAGAATCTTAAATTCATCCCATGTTTGTATAGGTGGTTCTCTACTCCTATGCCTAGTTCAAACAAGATTGTGATACCAAGAAGATGCATATTCTGTAAATTCTACTACTGCTACCTTAATTTTCTTCTCATCAGAATAATTATGACATTCAAACACTAATTCTATCTTTCTCTCCCACTCAAAATAATAATCAGGATCATTTCTTCCATTGAATCCAGGTATGTTAAACTTAAGATTACTTAGGTTCCTATCAACTAGGTCTAATTCTCTTTCTTGTCTATTATTCTGTCTAGGTCTCCTATCACTATTATTGGATATTTGATCTTCTAATTCTTCTAAACTATTTAAGGTGGAATCCTAGTTCTAGGGTCCATAGGAGCCCTTCCTAATACCCCAGCATGTTGATTATCTACCCTATTATTTTGCAATTCATTAATTCTTATTTCTTGTTCTCCTATCCTCTATTCTAGATTAGCAGACAAAATAGCAAGCTGGGCAATCATTTGTTCTTGAAAAGTCCTAAGAGTTTCTAATAAGTCATTGCTAGATATTGAGACAGATTGATTAACAGATTGGTCGTTATTAGACATCATTGGATTTACTTTATGAAGTATAAGATAAGACACAGATAACAGTTAGTCTAAAGTAAAATTTACTTTATTATCAATTCAATCAGACAACAAATTGATCACTACTAGGTATAAAAGATATCGCAGCACTACACAAGATTAAACAATATATCAGAACACACAGAATGCACAATAATTTCCAGATAGTTGTTTAATCGAATACAACAAAAATCTCAAGAAAGGAATGATATTACCGCGAGAGCAACTTAAGCAATCAAACCAATTACGAGATACGACCCCTCTTCTTGGAGTCCTTACCCCTTTCTAGAACCAAGGGTTCGCCGGATTTAATCACTCCCTGCACACTCTTTCAATTGTGAGCAGAAATGATCAATTCATAATAAAAATGTTAAATTGACGACCAAAAATTGCAGTAATTAGCAAAATGAAGGTTCAAATTTACCAATCGAGGAGTATTCCTTGAATATCATCAAGATTCAAGAATCTTGACCAAACCCTAACTGCAAAATTGTCAAAAGCTACTTAGGGTTTCCCAAGTAGTTCTGACTTCGATAACACAACCCTCTTGGTCACCGGCTTAAACAAGACAAAAATAGTTCGATTTTTTTTGTCAGTCACAAACCCTAGATTCACACTTCAGAAATAAGGGTTAGCAAACTCAAGAATAGTAATTAGAACAATAAAAGTTCAGTAACAAACGAATTAAACCATGAGCACTTGAATAATTGAGGCTCTGATATCAAATGATGAAACCAGGAAGGGTTTCACAGAAATTTCGCCGGATTGCAAACAAAAATCAAGTACGGGGTTCGATTCACTGAAACAATCAACCTAAGGGTTTTCTCCAAAAGAAGATTAGAAAACTCAGAGTGCAATTGAATCAATGGCTATTGAAGTTGTAGAATAGAGAAGATCGAGAAGAGATCGAGAAGAACTGCGAATAAGGAGGTCGCAAGAGAGAGTCGAGAGAGAGAGAGAGAGAGAGAGTTCCAGAAAATTATTTCAAGAATGTATTTGATTAAAAGTGTGTCTGATACAGCCGTGTATATGCCTTATATATATGGCGTATACAATATAAAAGAAAGACGTAAAATATACACGATCATAGGCCTCCATCTCCTATACAAATCAGCTGAGACATATACAATATGGGTCGATGACTGGTTAAAGAAAAACAGCCCAAATTTACATGATTATTACAATGCATAATAATCCAAAGTAATGGATGTACAAATAATTCCCATCAGCTAAAATATATAATAGCTAATTATGGTTACCAAGGGTTGAGTAATCCACATTCCAACTAACCCAAATAATTATAGGTCGGGTGGCAGATTACACAACTAGCTTAATCCCTATTAGCTAAATTTGTCGGCGAATGCATCACATGGGATTTTCTACAATTAATATAACATAATTTCTTTAACAACTCCCAGCAGCAGATACAGCAACCTCTTGATCCATTCCCATGTTTTGAATTAATTTCCTAAACAATCACACAACAAGAAAAATAATTATAGGTACAACATAGTCTATAACAATTAATAGAATTATTTAAATACAAATTTTGGAGATATATATCAATGTATTTTAGCTTAATTTTTCCTCGTGTATTTTAGTATTTTCATAACATTGAAGTTCTGTACTTGGAAGCCTTTCTTTTAATATCTACATAACGTATTTTCGTGCACTCTACTTTTGTTTTTGTTGGTTGGGTTATTGACTTTATATCTAACATAAGACAAGCGACTAGAGCCTATCTAATGTTAGGTGCGGCAGTAACACACTATTTTTTCCCAAGTGTTTAGCATTTTTCTACTCCTACAAGGTTTTTAAAATGAAACTTTTCAGTAGTGAAAAATGGGGGTATTACATTATAAAGTTTTATTTGTAATACCTATTGAAGTACAAAGCATGGATTACCGTCTTTTTCTTGCATACTTAGGTATCATCATTAGACTTGGTTTCTAGTTCATGATTATCATTATATGGTTCCATGCCCACTATTTCATTTAATGTCAAAACTCTTTGATAAGGACACTCTCTAGCAAAAATACCATATCCTCCCCATTTAAAGAATTAATTATTGGACATTTCATTAACCTTATTCTTACCATTTTCATCTTAGTTAGGGTTTTACTTTTTGTCATTATTCGAGTATGCATGTGTTCCAAATCTTGATGTAGATGCATTTGGATAAGTTTTGATTGAATTAAAAGTTGAAGAACTTGTTATAGCATAAGCCTTAGTTGACTTAGTTTATTTTCACATTTTAAAGCCAACTTAGTCATATCATCAAGTGAATCATAAGCAAAAATATCTATCTCATTTCCAATCAAGTTATTAAGGCCACATAAGTATTTAACACATTTTCTCTCTCTTGTATATCGCATAAAAGTGCCAGCCTTTCCAATTCTCTATTATATTCTTTTACACTAAGATTTTCTTACTTATGAGTAGTATATTTAATATACATATCTTTTTCATACTTTTTAGAACAAAAATTCTTCCTTAGGTATTTTTATAATTTCTCCCATGATTTTAGTTTTATATTACCTTTCATGAGTCATCTTAAGATTATCATACCAAAACCTAGAAAACTTTTTAAACTTGAGAGTAGCTAGCTTACATTTACATTCATCATCATACTCTCTAAACTCAAATATGACTTTATTTCATGCTACCATTAAAAAAACAATTCCCCATCAAATTCATCATAAAAATTAGGAAGATCAAGCTTTATAACTTTGTCTTCATCATGATTATAACTTGGCAGGATTTTTGTATGGCTTCTTTATTTGTGGCTAAAACCATTTAAGGCATCCTTACTTTCTCATTATTCATACTATGTTATGTGGTTGAGTTACCCATCTCTTGTTTGAACATCTTATCTCACTATGTCCTCTACTAGGTCATTAGTGGCCTCCATTGTATTTTGTATGTGTTAGAGTGTCTCCTGCTCAGCTACTCTTGTTTCCAACAGTTGGAGTTTGCTCTAAATGGAGGGGAATTTCTAAAGTTGTGTGTTGGTAGCATTAAGACTTGCTACCAATTGTTGTAGCGGGTCGAACATGATTTTCATTCACACTTCTTCACCCATAGTTGTTATCTTTGCTATAAATACTCTCCATAGTATGGTTTTGATAGGAGTAACCTATTATTGATGGAAGTTTAAAGATTCTGGAAATAAGAGTGAAGTATAAGGAGAAAGGAAGAGATCGAGTATGTTACCACAAATTTTAGATTTCATTTGAGTGGCTTCTTAATGGAAGTTAATAGATATATGATCATAAATAATGGAGTAGAAGTGTGAACCAGAGAATACTTCAAAGGTAACTTCCATTGTGCATGAATGTGTATAAAAGATAGGAAAAATGCAAACATAAGGATGGTATTGAAATAATGCTTGAAAATTATGAATTCTTCTTTATTTGAAGTTAGAATTATCGAACAAGGTTATGTGCATCAAAAAGGGGGCTCATGGAAGAAGAGATGCATGACTATGTGAATTTGGCATAGTTTAGCAATGCGTGTTATGTGCGGTTGTGCGAGATGGATCATGACTAGTGCCAGGTTACAAGAGAAGCTCTGAATGATTACTCAATGGTACTTAAGTAGGGTAAGAGACCTTTAGTTATGTGGTTCAAAGAATCAAGGACTAATGGATGAAAACTAATCGATAGTGTAATCCCCCAAACTTTTAGGAAACTATTAATTTAATAAATGGCTTTATTTGAAATAAATTAGCTTTTAAAATTATTTAGTTTAATTATTTTATGGATTTTTGAGTATAAAAATTTGGATATGAGTATTTAATAAATTAAAAATAAATATTTTGTTATTTTACCATATTATTTTTACTTAAATAAATTTTCAAACTAGTATTTTACTATAATTATTCTTTTTAATCCCATATATTTAATTATACTAAATTAAATTATTAAATAAACTTATTATCAAAAATATTACACCCTATTATTTTATGAGTTTAATTATTTTAAATTATTCCATTTTCCCACTTTCCTTTTCCTCTTTTTTTTTTCTTTTCTTTCTCCTTTTTCTCCCTTTTTCCTTATTTCTTTCTTTTTCCCTTTTTCCTGGCTTTGGGCCACCAGGCCAGCCTCACGGCCTCCCTCCTTGCGCGCTGGGCCAGGGGCCTGTTTCTCTCCCTCTCTTTCCCCTCCCATGTGTCTCGACCCAGCCAGACCAGCCTTCATCTTTTTTTTCTTTTCTCCCCATACTAGGTCGATCCGCTCGTTTTTTTTTCGTGCGCCGACCTACACGTCCCTCTCCCCTTTTTTTTCTTCTTCTCCCAACGTCTCGACCCAGCAGCTCCCCGACCCGTCGCCATAACCGCCTGCCACCTCGAATACCCCGCACGGCCACCGCCTGCAACCTCTCACTACCATCACCTGTCTCCCTCTCTCTCTCTCTCTCTCTCTCTCTCATCTGCCCTTTTTTTCATTATTTCGAAAACTAGGTAGCCATGCACCCCATCCCGAATGGCTCCCCTTTCCTCCCCATCGTCACCTTCTCCCTACCACCCTACAACGCCCTGCCACCCTAAACCCTGCCACCGACCGGCCACTTATCTCCCCTACCCTCCCTCTTCTTTTTCTTCTCCTCTTCAGCCCATTTTCTACCCCATCCTCTCGAGCCTTTAGCCCCGACCTCCTCCCCTCTTTCATTTTCTCCCCCTCCACTTTTCCCCCTATTTTTGCACGCCGCCATCCTCCGCCACTCCAACCACTGCACCCAACCCTTGCACGGTCTTCTGCACCCTTCTACTACCGCCCTACACCGCCCTAACACCGTCCAAGCCACCCTGCAACTCCACCTTCCTCCTCTCTTCTTTTCTTCCCCATTTTTCTCCCTTCTCCGTAGCCCACCTACAACCCCTCCTTCTGCCGCCGTCTAGCCGCCTCTATTGCTACCCAACCCACCATTCGACACCCTGCAACCTCCCCTATGAAAACTTGACACGTTCCTACCCGCAAGTGCACGGGGTCAGAGTAGTAGTCAAGGTCGATCCCACAAGGATTGGTGAATGACCACTAGGACAATGATAGAACTTAACTATGTCTAAACTACGAGATGATATGAAATAATAAATTGTAAGCTAAAATAACTAAATAAGCTAAAAAGAAAGGAAAATAGCACTCAAGTCACTCAAATAAATAGAAGAGCTAAGGTTCCGGTTCATCGCCCCCGATCCTCGCATGTAATTGAAGATCACATCACAAAATAATTCAACAATCATAATCAATCATGCCAACAAGGATAGAAAGTGTTGTGCTTTCTCAAGCCACAACCACCCTATTACATAGCTATGGCCCTAACTATCTCTAGCTTAGAGTCTAATAGAATGTAATGCATTAAAGTCTATAAAGTTTCCTCCTTTATTGTTGAAGAGGTCAAATCGATCGTCTCTCAACCTACAATTTAATCTCCCGTTGTGCTATTAGGTCTAATACTGGATTATCTCTCGATCTCACCAGTATTTCCCACACCGAAAATCAGAACCTGGCCGTGGTTCAAAAATTCGACAATCAATCAATAACACAACACATACATTATGAATTGAATAAAAAAAAGATGCAATAATTCAACACATTAGGATCGGGGAAAATTCCCCTTCACCTTAGCACAAGATCTAGCCCATCAAATTCATAGCAAGAATATTAAAAATAATAAGAGATTCCATAGATAAAGAAAATATCATTAGATAATACCCTTGATATTCACAAATTCTTGCAAAAATTAACTTCTTGAATCTCCGTCTCTAATTTACAAGAGAGATCTTGATGAATTGGGGAAGAGGATAGAGAAGAGAGAAAAGAGAGGGAGTGGAGGCTGCCTCAAGCTATTAGAATAAGAGTTTTTTACACTACCGCCTCGTGGATCGCTAGGGTTTCCGTAACGATGGGCTTCCCGTGTCAGCTTTGACCATAATTCATATTTTGACCATAACTTTTTCATCTTAACTCCGATTAAGCTGATTTTGGATGCGTTGGAAAGCTATTAAAAATATCTAAAACTTTGATGTTGAAAGCTTCTCCAAATTCAGACCCTTTCTTGGTCTAAATTTCACTTCTTTCAGGCCCATATACTTTAAATATGCATTCTTTCTTTTTCCACTTTAACTTTTGCTCCTCTTTGCTCCTTTTTTTCTCCTTTCTTCTCCCTTTAAGGTTATTCTTGTTCTTCATCCTTCATGATTATTTTTGTTGCTTGAGACCCTGCAAATTTTCACAACACAAAGGCAGTAACAAGAACAAAAAGGGAGAATTCTGACTGAAATTAAAGGTAAAAACTCTTATAAACCTTAGGAATAAGATGTAAAAGTCACACTTATCAACTCCCCCATGCTTAAACATTTGCTTGTCCCCAAGTAAAGTAATACA
Organism: Tamarix austromongolica; assembly: GCA_039764185.1. NCBI lineage: Eukaryota > Viridiplantae > Streptophyta > Magnoliopsida > Caryophyllales > Tamaricaceae > Tamarix > Tamarix austromongolica. The sequence continues at coordinate 76,216,249 of CM077817.1, forward strand.
AGAAACCCACAATGTGGTAAAAGAAAAGTAGTAGGATCCCTTTCTCAGAAAAGTGTGTTTAGCCCTTTAATAGCACAAGAGTCAAGTAAGGAGCAATAAGACCCAAAATTATAACAATTAAAAGCTCAAAATCCTTTTTCAAAAGATATTTAGGTTGCCCCCACATGTGAGAAATGTAACCGTGCTATCGAGCTCTAGGGACATGCCATGCAACAAAGGACATCCAATTGTGGACAGTAGGCATCCATATACCAACTCACTCTTCCCTCAAAGTTTCAAATTAGAATTCTCACTTTAGGTCTTGTGGACACACCTCTCATGTGTTTTATTTTATTTGAAGGTTCTGCTCTAGTCCTCTCACTCATGATCAAGATCATCCATATGCTTGGAATGCTTTTCGATTCTCCACCACTAGAAAGACTTAGAACACACAACAATCAAGAGGTCTTATTAGGGTTGTAATGGGGCCATAGGTTAAAAGGTTAGGACGGAATTTTTTTTTTTTTTGGAAGTAGATTTAAAAGTCTAGTACCAATGAGATATTTTTTTTTAATAACATATATTTTACCATCCCAACTTTTCATCACGAAACACAAGCACCCAAAACTTCTTATTGATTCTTCTTCTTCTTCTCTTTTTTTTTCTTTTTTTTTTTGAGAGAGATATATCGATTTGCTCTTCATCATACACAACCATTTACTCTTTCACACCTCCCTCATGCTTAGATTACATCATACTCCCAACTTTCTCTTTTTTTTTTTTTGAAATTGCGCAACAACCATTGATTCTAGACTTAGGGAGGGATAAAGGAAATTGGGTTACATGTGTGTTTAGATCAAGAAAATGGCCATAAGCACAACGGGGTTAGCAAAGGATAAAATGTGAAGGTCAGGCTATTTGGCTAATGTAGGTTATGACAAAAAAAACAAGTGCCTCTATCATTTTAATGCACGTCTAAGTCATATGTGGCTTTGAAGAAAACCATTACAAGTTCTAGTTTCCCAAGTCATGGTGGGAGACACACACAAAAGAAAAAATAAGAGACTGTAGTGATGTATCAGTCTAAAGGCTCAAAGTCTCACTAGGTCCAAAATTCTCTAAATCTAACACCTTTTGGCAAAGAGTAAATCAGCATAAGTCAAACTACAATACCACAAGAATGTTAAGGCATATATAACCCTAAAGTTCTCAAACACAATTATACTTGTCTCATAACAATGCAACCAAAACATTTAAGCACATAGAAATCCATTTTCAAAAGATGATTTAAAGGGTCTTATCACACCAAACTAAACACTCATGCCATTGCAAGACAAAACACACTCTTTAATATCATAAATGAAGGGTCATTTCCTTTTCTTTTCTTTATTTGTTTTGTTTTTTTTTTTAGATAAAAATCTGAAAGAAATGACCAAGGAAAAAGATAGCAACACTCATCAAAATAAAATAGGGAAGAATAGAATACTAACCAAATGACAAGGATAGGCCATCTTCTCCCCCATGCTTATGTATCACATTGTCCTCAATGTGAAATAAGAAGCACAAAAGAAAAGAGGAAAAAAAAATCCATAAGGAAAAAAAGAGCAAACAAACCAAGAAAACCAAAATAAAAAAAATAAAAAAAATAAATAGAATAAAAAAAAATATTGGGTTGCCTCCCAAGAAGCGCTTGTTTATAGTCATTAGCTTGACTTTCTCACTTCACTTAGGATCATCCAGAAGAATGGTGGTTTTGAGGGCTGCAACCTCACCACCTTCATACACCTTCAACCTTTGCCCATTCACTTTGAATGGCTCTTTATCGAGGCTAGAGATTTCGACTGCTCCGGATGGAAATACTTGTCTGATTGTGAATGGTCCTGACCATCGGGATCTAAGCTTTCCAGGGAACAATCGCAAACGAGAATTAAATAGAAGCACTTGTTGCCCCACTTCAAATGCTCGTTTGGTGATGCGTTGATCATGAATCCTTTTCGTGCGCTCTTTGTATAGCCTAGCACTCTCATATGCCTTAAGCCGGAATTCATCGAGTTCATTCAATTGAAGGAGCCTCTTCTCACCTGCAACTTGCATATCAAAGTTAAGGAGACGGGTAGCCCAAAATGATTTATGCTCAAGTTCTACAGGGAGATGACAAGATTTTCCAAAAACTAGATTATAAGGGGACATTCCAATAGGAGTTTTAAAAGCTGTTCGGTAAGCCCATAGAGCATCGTCAAGTTTCAAGGACCAATCCGTTCTAGAAGAGCTAACCGTTTTCTCAAAAATTCTCTTAAGCTCACGGTTTGACACCTCCACTTGGCCGCTAGTTTGAGGATGGTATGGGGTAGAAACCTTATGGTTAACTCCATACTTACTCAAAAGAGCATTAAATGCTCTATTGCAAAAATGAGAACCCCCATCACTAATGATAGTCTTAGGTGTTCCAAACCTTGAAAAGATATTCTTTTTCAAAAATTTAGTGATGACTTTTGCATCATTTGTGGGAGTGGCTATAGCCTCTACCCACTTAGATACATAATCAACTGCCACAAGAATATATTCATTCACCATAGACTTAGGAAATGGTCCCATAAAATCGATTCCCCAAACATCAAATAACTCCACTACAAGAATGTTTGTGAGGGGCATCTCTTGTTTTCTAGAAATATTTCCCATTCTTTGACACCTATCACAAGTCTTAGCAAAGGAGTATGCATCATGAAATAAGGTAGGCCAATAGAATCCACATTGCAAGACTTTTGCAGCAGTTTTGGTGGGGCCAAAATGGTCACCACACTCTTTACTATGACAATGAGATAGTATAGAATGCATTTCATGCTCAGGGATGCATCTTCTAATGACATGATCAGCACAAATCCTATAGAGGTAAGGATCATCCCAAAAGTAATACCTCAGATCATGTAAGAACTTCTTCCTTTGATGAAAGGAAAGATCATTGGGTAAGATTCCACTTACAAGATAGTTTGCAATATCAGCATACCAAGGATGATTTGTAATAGCGTAGAGTGTTTCATCGGGAAATGCATCTTGAATAGGTGTAGCTTCCTGATTAATCACGTAGGTAGAGGGTAAACGAGAAAGATGATCAGCTACTTGATTCTCACTTCCCTTCCTATCCCTGATTTCCAAGTCGAACTCTTGCAACAATAAAATCCACCGAATGATTCTGGGCTTTGCATCCTGCTTACTAAAAAGATACTTCAAGGCCGCATGGTCAGTATAGACAATGACCTTGTTAAGCAATAGATAAGAACGGAACTTGTCAAAGGAGAAAACCACAGCTAGCAATTCTTTTTCTGTTGTTGCATAATTCATTTGTGCAGAATTCAAAGTCTTGCTAGCATAATAGATAGTATGAAATTTTATTTCCTTACGCTGCCCCAAGACTGCTCCTATAGCAACATCACTAGCATCACACATAATCTCGAAAGGTAAATTCCAGTCAGGAGTAACAATAATCGGAGCATCTACCAGTTTTGCCTTTAAAGTGTTAAAGGCAGCCAGACATGCATCAGAAAAGTGAAAGGGCACATCTTTAGCCAACAGATCACAAAGAGGCTTTGAAATTTTTGAAAAATCTTTAATGAAGCGTCTATAGAAACCTGCATGACCAAGGAAACTACGTATATCTTTAACACATGTGGGGGGTGGCAATTTCTCAATGACTTCAATTTTAGCTTTGTCTACCTCTATCCCTTTGCATGAAATCTTATGCCCTAAAACTATTCCTTCCTGGACCATTAAATGACACTTTTCCCAATTTAAAACCAAATTTGTATCCTCACAACGCTTAAGAACAAGTTCAAGATTATTTAAGCATGCATCAAATGACGACCCAAAAACCGAAAAATCATCCATAAAAATTTCCATAAATTTTTCAATCATATCATGAAATAAAGCCATCATACATCTTTGAAAAGTGGCGGGGGCATTACAAAGACCAAATGGCATCCGTCTATATGCGAAGGTGCCATAAGGACAAGTAAAGGTTGTCTTCTCTTGGTCCTCAGGGGAAATAGGTATTTGCATATAACCAGAATACCCATCAAGAAAGCAATAATAGTCATGCCCCGCCAAGTGTTCAAGCATTTGGTCAATGAAGGGAAGGGGGAAGTGGTCTTTTCTAGTGGCATCATTCAACTTTCTAAAATCAATGCAGACACGCCAACCTGTAACAGTTCTAGTAGGCACCAATTCGTTATTATCATTCTTGACTACCGTGATTCCCCCTTTCTTGGGAACCACTTGGACAGGACTAACCCAAGAGCTATCAGAGATTGGATAGATCATACCTGCATCTAATAGCTTAATTACCTCCTTCTTCACCACCTCTTGCATTGTTGGGTTCAATCGCCTTTGAGGTTGGATCACTTTCTTGTGGTTGTCTTCCATGAGAATTTTGTGCATGCACATGGAAGGGCTAATCCCTCTAATATCAGCAATGGTCCATCCGAAAGCCTTTTGTCGTTCCTTAAGCACTCTCATCAATTTTTCTTCCTGCAAATTAGTCAAAGATGAAGAAATAATGATGGGAAGTGTATCATTATGACCAAGAAATGCATATTTCAAATGCTGAGGTAGTGGCTTAAGCTCTAGTGTGGGAGGTTCCTCAATAGATGACTTCAATTTTGGAATCTGGGCCCTCTCTAACCCTCATAAGGGGACCATAGTGTGACGACCATATGGTGGATGTGCATTCAAGTACCGGACAACCTCTTCTTCTTTCTCTTCATTCTCCCACTCTCTTTGTTGAACCAAACACCTTTCCAGGGGATCCTACACAACACTTGCTTGAAAACAATCATCAATTACATTATCTAATATATCAATACAATAGCAAGTGTTATCATCTAAGGGGTATTTCATGCTCTTAAATACATTAAAAGTGACTTCTTCGCCTTGGAAACGAAGAATGAGCTTACCCTCTTGGACATCTATAAGAGTACGTCATGTTGCTAAGAAAGGCCTACCAAGAATTAGGGGAACTTTGTGGTCTTCCTCCATATCTAGCACAACAAAGTCAACAGGGAAGATAAATTTGTCCACTTTAACTAAAACATCTTCAATAACTCCCCTCGGATATTTGATAGATCGAACAGCCAACTGAAGGGACATATTGGTGGGTTTTGGTTCCCCTAGACCTAGACGCTTGAAAACAGAGAAGGGCATCAAATTAATGCTAGCACCAAGATCACATAATACCTTCTCGAATTTTAAATCCCCAATTACACATGGGATAGTGAAACTTCCTGGATCCTTAAGCTTAGGAGGAAGTTTGTTCTGCAAGATTGCAGAGCATTCCTCATTCAAACTTACTGTTTCAAAATCATCCAGTTTCCTCTTGTGAGTGATTATGTCCTTTAGAAACTTCCCATAACTGGGCATCTGTCTCACAATGTCAAGCAACGGCAAGTTAATGTGCACTTTCTTAAGTATATCAAGAAATTTTACAAATTGAGCATCTAACTTGCGTTGTACAATCCTACCTGGAAACGGAGGAGGAGGAACATATGCATTTACCTCTTGAGGTGAAGTGTGGATTGTCTCAGGTTGTGATTCAGGCACTTTCTCTTCAGGAGCTTTTTCTTTATCTTCCTTGGGTTCTTGAGGGTATGGTTCAAGTAGTGGTTTCCCACTCCTCAAGGCTATTGCATTAATTTGCTCTTTGGGGTTGATGATTGTATTACTAGGCAAAGTGTTAGGTGCTCTCGCTGAAATGGCATTAGCAAGTTGTCCAATCTGTGCCTCTAGGTTCTTGATGGATGCATCCTGATTTTGGAGGCGGGCTTCTTGTTTCTGAAGATGAGCTTGAATTTGAGCATCATGTTTTTGAAGGGTGCTCTCGGTGCGAGTGATGAACTTGGACATCATCTCTTCAAGGGAAGAAGATTGAGGTTTTTGGGGCGGTAAAGGAGCTGGAGGTGTTGGTTGTTGTTGTGTGAATCCCGGAGGCTTTGTAGGAACTTCATTTCTCCAACTAAAGTTTGGATGGTTTTTCCATCCAGGATTGTACACATTAGAGTAGGGATTGTTCGGTCTCCCATAACTATTTCCCATGTAGTTCACTTGATCATAAGATTGTTGGAAGGGATTCCCAACTTGACATTCTGTGCTTAAGTGTGATCCAGCACATAACTCACACATAGGTGCATTAGCTTGTACCTGCATACAAGAAGTACTACCAATTTTGTCAAATTTTTTAGCAAGCAAATCAATCTTAGCCTCTAATGCCGTGATGGAATCTAAAGAGTGAATTCCTGGAGTCCTTTGTATCGGGGCACGTTCGTAGTGCCATTGATGGGAATTCGAAGCTAGCTCCTCAATGAACTCATAAACCTGCTCTGGAGTCTTGTTCATAATGGTACCTCCTGCAGCTCCAAATTGAACTGATGTTTGTAGCATCTGGATAATGGCAGGCTTGATCTCAAAATTATTAGCTTGTACGGCCGGTCTTCGTATGCTTGAGGTTGAGCCATCAAGGCTTGGTGTAGCATAGTCCCGAAGTGACCTAGGAATGGGAGCTTGCTCTTGGATAGGAGCTTGTTCTTGGAGTAAGATGTGCTCTTGTGGTGGGATTTGTCCATCATGGGGTGGATTATTGGTTTCCATTTCAATATTTGTGGTGTGTGACCTGCGTAAATGTGAGATGGTCTTCTCAATCTCGAGATCAAGTGGCACTAGATCACCTCCACTAGCGCGGGTCATGCACTAATGCACCTGCACTAAATCAAGAACTCTTACACCCAAGATTAGTCAACCACAACAAAAAGAATGTAAAAAGATAAAAAAAAAATGTCTAGATCACAATAAATTCTTTGAGTCCTAATGTCACTCGCTGCCAATCCCCGGCAACGGCGCCAAAAACTTGACACGTTCCTACCCGCAAGTGCACGGGGTCAGAGTAGTAGTCAAGGTCGATCCCACAAGGATTGGTGAATGACCACTAGGACAATGATAGAACTTAACTATGTCTAAACTACGAGATGATATGAAATAATAAATTGTAAGCTAAAATAACTAAATAAGCTAAAAAGAAAGGAAAATAGCACTCAAGTCACTCAAATAAATAGAAGAGCTAAGGTTCCGGTTCATCGCCCCCGATCCTCGCATGTAATTGAAGATCACATCACAAAATAATTCAACAATCATAATCAATCATGCCAACAAGGATAGAAAGTGTTGTGCTTTCTCAAGCCACAACCACCCTATTACATATCTATGGCCCTAACTATCTCTAGCTTAGAGTCTAATAGAATGTAATGCATTAAAGTCTATAAAGTTTCCTCCTTTATTGTTGAAGAGGTCAAATCGATCGTCTCTCAACCTACAATTTAATCTCCCGTTGTGCTATTGGGTCTAATACTGGATTATCTCTCGATCTCACCAGTATTTCCCACACCGAAAATCAGAACCTGGCCGTGGTTCAAAAATTCGACAATCAATCAATAACACAACACATACATTATGAATTGAATAAAAAAAAGATGCAATAATTCAACACATTAGGATCGGGGAAAATTCCCCTTCACCTTAGCACAATATCTAGCCCATCAAATTCATAGCAAGAATATTAAAAACAATAAGAGATTCCATAGATAAAGAAAATATCATTAGATAATACCCTTGATATTCACAAATTCTTGCAAAAATTAACTTCTTGAATCTCCGTCTCTAATTTACAAGAGAGATCTTGATGAATTGGGGAAGAGGATAGAGAAGAGAGAAAAGAGAGGGAGTGGAGGCTACCTCGAGCTATTAGAATAAGAGTTTTTTACACTACCGCCTCGTGGATCGCTAGGGTTTCCGTAACGATGGGCTTCCCGTGTCAGCTTTGACCATAATTCATATTTTGACCATAACTTTTTCATCTTAACTCCGATTAATCTGATTTTGGATGCGTTGGAAAGCTATTAAAAATATCTAAAACTTTGATGTTGAAAGCTTCTCCAAATTCAGACCTTTTCTTGGTCTAAATTTCACTTCTTTCAGGCCCATATACTTTAAATATGCATTCTTTCTTTTTCCACTTTAACTTTTGCTCCTCTTTGCTCCTTTTTTTCTCCTTTCTTCTCCCTTTAAGGTTATTCTTGTTCTTCATCCTTCATGATTATTTTTGTTGCTTGAGACCCTGTAAATTTTCACAACACAAAGGCAGTAACAAGAACAAAAAGGGAGAATTCTGACTTAAATTAAAGGTAAAAACTCTTATAAACCTTAGGAATAAGATGTAAAAGTCACACTTATCAATCCCCATACATTGTTTGGCAGAAAACAAGTCCCCAAACCCCTTCATTTTTCCCTCCTCTTTTCCTTCCTTCTCAGCCCCTCCACCTCGACCCATCTCGGCAACCAACTTCACCACCTCACCGCCCTTGGCTGCCGTGGACCTATCCCCGACAACCACCTACACCCCCTCTTCACTCCTGCACCATTCCCCTGCCTTGAAACCTCCCCCATCTATCTTCTTTCTTATCCTAAAGACCTAAACCCGAAAATGACTACCCCTCACCTCTACGCCCTACCTTTGACCCATAATTGGTGGAGTTGGATATTGTTAATGGAGTGTTAATATTATCATTCCATGCAGAAATGTTAATTTAATAAAAGTAGGGTAATAAAGGGGGTAAAGTAGTAATTTTGAAGGCAAAAGGGCAATATGGTAATTTTACAAGTAAAATGGGTATTATGGTAATTTTAAAAGTTAGGGGTATTATGGTAAGTTTGGAAGTAAAGGGGAAAATGAAATTTTATGAGTAAAGGGGTATTATGGTAATTTTGGGAGTAAAGGGGTAATATGGTAATTTTGGAAAAGAAGGGCAAAATGGAAATTTTGGAAGGAAAGATAAAAGGGAAATTTTAGATGAAAAGGGTAAAACAGTAATTTGTAAATTAAAATGGGTGTTATGATAATTTTAATAAGTAAAAGGGTATTGTGGTAATTTTGTAAATGAAAGGATATTATAGTAATTTGGAAGTAAGGGGTAGAAGGGCAATTTTGTAAATTAAAAGGATTTATGGCAAACTTAGGAGTAAGGGGTGACTTGGTAATAATGATAACAACGAAGGATAAATTAATAATTAAATTATGATTATAAAAGGGTAATTGGATAATTATGATAATAGAGAAGGGTAATTTGGTAAATTAATCAATAAAAGGACATTATGGTAATTTTAATAATGGAGAAGGGCCATATAGTAATTATAAGAATAGAGAAGGGTAAATTATCAATTATAAATATGGAGAAGGGTAAATTAATAATTATAAATATGGAGAAGTGTAAATTAATAATTATAAATATGGAGAAGGGTAAATTGGTAATTATAATTATGAAGAAGGGTAAATTAATAATTGTAATTATGAAGAAGGGTAATTTGGGATTTATAATAATTGAAAAAGGTAAAATGGCAATTATAATAATTGAGAGGGGTACAATGGTAATTATGATAGAGGAGAAGGGCAATTTGGTAATTTATCCAATTAAAGGGGCAATTTGGTAATTTAACCGATTAAAGGGTAAAGTGATAATTATTAAACCAACTAAAGAGGCAAAATAGTAATCGCGATGATGAAGGAGGGTAATTTGGTAATTTATCCAACTCAAGGGCAATTTAGTAATTATAACAAAGGAGAAGGGCAATTTGGTAATCTAACCAACCAAATGGGAAGTATGATACGTGTAGCGATTATGAGGGGTGAATGGTGATCTAAAAAGTGTAGGAGATAACTTGGTAACCTAAAACGAGTAAGGGGTAATATGGTAATTTGTCAAGTAAGGAAGGGATGACTTAGCAATTATATAAGTAAGGGTTAAATGAGTAATCTGTACCTAACATGTCACTATGATTGTAGAATTTTATAATATGACTCAAATAATGTTGATTAGCAAAGTAAGAATATTTGATAATTAGTAAGTATCATGAGAACAAATCCTAATTCGGAATTAGATGAGATTATGATGGCCATAATGATTTCTCTATGTTATCTTGGATAACCACCTGAATAAGAAACGATTAATAATATCAGAACAATTGAAAGTGAATAAGTATCTAAGTATTGTGCTTTTCGTGATCTCTTTAATTAAGACACTAATACTTAAAGTGAAAGACCTCGAGATCGGGAATAGTGGCTCTTTAGGGGTCGCTACCCTAAAGACGTGGTTTAGCACACGATTATTCTGGTATTTGCTGGTGTGCCTTTGTGCCCCAGCCAGGCCCTATATCTTACTCTATCTAGCTCTACGAACCTAGTTAGGGGGTATGCATACTTATGGATTAGGTGTCCTTATCGGTAGGGTACTGAGTAGCTTTATGCACCAGTACGACTAGGGTACCTTTGTGTCCCTGGGTTCATGGTTGAAGAGTACTGAGTAGGTTGTATGCACTGGTACGACCGGTGTACCTTTGTGTCCCGGGTTCTTGATCTCCCGTCTGAGGCAAATAAATGGAATTTTTTGTGTTGGTTAAAGAAAGGAAAAATACTAGTCATGAAAGTGAAAGGTTAATGAGCTAGGCCTAGTTGACTTATGATATTGAGTACTAATCCACCGGTTATAATAGTGGCCTAGGAGCATGTTGCCTTGGAAAGTGATTATGAGTACCGATCCACCGGATATAATAGTGGCCTAGGAGCGTGTTGCCCTGGCAAGTGATTATGAGTACCGATCCACCGGACATAATAGTGGCCTAGGAGCGTGTTGCCCTGGATGATGTTGATATATATATTCCGATCCACCGACAATAATAGTGGGGGTCTTGAGCTCAATAAAATCAGTCATGGATGTGAATAAAGTTATGGAAAAATACTAATCACTTATAGTGGACCACCATGTGAGTCGGGGCCAGACTGGTCCACCAGCGACTAATAGTGGCCAGGAGCATTTTGCCCTGGAGACCGATCCACCGGCATATAATAGTAGTTAGGTGCGTTCTGCCTTATAAGTGACCGATCCACCGACTATAATAGTGGGATTCCCATACTCACATGGATATAAAATATGAGATTGATTGAATAATGATGGACTAATGGTTTAAGACCCAAATGTATTGATTTTGCACTATGACATGGCTTAAGGCCCAAAAGTATCGATTGTTCATAATGACCTATTGATATCTGATGTGATTGTTAATTATGTGAATGTTATGTGTACACATCTTGTTATATATGTATATAGCTTTGTATCATGTGTGACATTACGGGCCTTCTTTTAAGTGTGATTTTAAAGGATTACTCAGTACCATAATACCGAAGGGTTCCCTTTGTGGGGCCCCTGCCTATTCAATGGGTAGTGTCCCTTGCAGGTCTTTTCAGGTACTAATCAAGTGCGCAATGGGAAAGAGAGTAAGGATTATCCGGACTTTTAGGGTTCTCCCTTTGCTTTTACTTTCTGGTTTAAATGTATTTCTTGTTCTTGTGACCACCACTGGTGGATTCTAATTTTGTTAAGTGTATTGCACTACTCTGATTTAAACATGTTTTGGAAATCTAGCAAAGTGTATCTCGTTCCTTTAGCCTTAGCACTTGGTACTGGAATGGTATGAGTGAACCGGTCTGGTACTAAGTGTGGCGGTAATATCCCTGAAATTCACCGTTTTATATTTTGCTTCCGCTATTTGTTTTAAATAAAATGAAATTTTTCAGTAGTGAATTTTGGGGGTGTTACAGGTAGTGTATCTTCAAGGTTGAATTTGATAGTTTAGAGGATGTGGTTGAAGTTTTGTTACACAATGTAAGTTGAGTTGATGATGTAAAGGTTTCAACATCAAATATTCAAGAAATGATTGAAGATATACTCAAGAAGTGCTGGAGATTGTAGATTCGATGAGGAGAATTCTATGGCACTACATGGTTGCATGACTCATTAAAGAAGGATGTATGTACATGTAGAAGGATTGAGAAGGTTGGAAATTCAAATGGATGGAAAATCCAACCTAGGTTTAATACCAAAATGATGCAAATCTTCTATGAGGTTTGAAGATTCGAAGGAGTTGAGGGAGAATTTTGTTTGGTATTTGAATATTAGAAGGGAGGTTTATTAATCTCCAAACAATAACTCACCAAGAAAGCTAACTTTAAATGTCTCACATATAACACATTCAAAGGATAATATCTAATAACATACAAAATAATCTTAGCTAGCAACAATGAATCACAAAGAAAGATAACCAAGTTATCCGCATGTATTAAGATTTTAATATTGCTCAACATGTGTGTAAGAGGAGTCGACTATGGCTTATATAAGTAGCTATAATATTTTCACAATTGATGCTAATTAGTACATTAAGATATCCATTATCTTCTACTTGTTAGAACTAAACTTATTTTAAGAACATAACTAGCATAGATATAGCTAACTAGCACACTAAATAAGCCTAACTACTTGTAACAATCTAATGCTAACTTCTATAATACATGAATCAACCGAAGTTAGTATTACATGGAAATAACTAACAAGAGTCATAATTTACATAAAATGATAACTATGTCTCCTTAACTTAAAAGTTTAACTTTCATGCATAATTGCTTCATTTGAGCTAAAATAACTTGTAACACACAAAATCTTAAGTATGCTGACATATCGAAATAAACTAATTTCCTCCTTACAAATATGTTAAATACCAACAATAATTACTCAATGTGAACTAATTAGGGTTAGAAATATTATTATCAAAGACAAATAATGTGGTTGGCTACAATACCCCATTTTTAGAAACCTTAATTATAAACTGATAATTATGTGTAATTGGTTATGATAGTTATTTTAGGAGGTTTTTTTACTAAATGTGTTATTAATGTGTATTATTATGACATATTATATCTACATACATACATACCTACATACATATGCATATATATATATATATATATATATATATATATATTAACTAAGAATAAAATATGATAAAGCTTAGGTTATTAAATTAACCATATTTTAGACCATAATTGATATTGGGGTAACCTTACTTCTAGTGACAGGATGTTTTTACCCTAGTTAATCTTTATAAATTATTACCCCTATCCTACATTAGATTTTAACAATAACCTTTCACCATACCTCTCTCTCCTCCATGTTTCCCTCACCATGTTTTGTTATATTCTCCCCTTCATGCCACTATCCTATTTAAACCTTTCCTCCCCTCATTTTTTTAATCATGCATCAAGCCTAAGTGAAGCCTATGTCCTTCCCTTTCCTCCTAAGCCCCCTTAAGCTATAGAAAGCCCAATCGAACACCACCATCACTCTTTCTTTTTCTCCATTTTTCTCCACAACGCACGCAACCATTGGTCACATTCCCCTAGCTTTGTCCATTTCCATTGCTCCCTCACTCCTACCTTTGGCAACTCTTGCCAAAACCATCCCCAACCTATGCCTAAACCCACCAAATCACCTCCATCCTCTATTGGCCATTTGTACCAACCCCCACCCTTTGTTGCACCTATAACCACCAATCGTATTCCCTTCTTTTTCCTTCTTCACTACAACTCACCACTCCCAACAACACATATTGTTGTTGCTCACCTCCATTCTTCAACCCTTTTTGCTAAAGATCCCTCCTTTTTAATGGCTCCTCCACCATTTCTCACCTCTCCTTGTGTCCATTGTTCCTTGCTATATTGTGTCTTGTTCCTTGTCGCATTGCTACCTTATGGGCATTTCCTTCTAATTATTTTCTAAACCCTCTCATCTATATTGGTTTAATAAATTTTAGTTAATGAGCTATAGTGTTAAATGCTAACATAAGTGTGTGTTAATGTAAGGGTTTTGAATAAATTGAGTGGAGACTAATATTATGTGAATCTTACTTTAATTTGTTGCTTAGATAAGAGATAAACTGTACCCTTCTACAAAGATGCGAAATCATGTGCTGACACATAAAAGTCATTATATGTTAAGGCATGATTTATACATGAGTTTTGAAATGTTATATTTGTGTGTCACATCTTTAAGTTTTACAATATGTATGCAAGGGTGATGAATAGGCATGGAGCATGAAAGTAAAATATTAAATAATTAGCATGTATTCAAGGTATCATATACGCATGTGTAATTTGTTAAATGATTATAGTATGCATGTATAGGGTTTTGATAGGATTTGTAACCTTGTTAAGTTATGATGTAGTTTCCTAAATAAATGTTTCATGAATATCATTGCATGGTAGTTAGGGTTGATATTATAAAAGCATGTGTGCATGATTAAGGTTAGAATACTATAATTATTATTTGCGTCATTTAGGACTACGAATGTCTCCTCACATGCATCAAAATGGAAATTACTCTATTAAATGCCTAAATATATATGTATGTGTTGCATGGAATATATGCCAAATTAGAAATTCATGATTAAGGTTTGTGGACATAACTCAATAAATGCATGAAAAGTGGAAAATATAGTCAACCGCTTGATCGTAAAGTCTACCTATATGCTGAATTCTTATGAATTATTGTCTTATATCCTTTTCATGGAAAATTGCTCCTAATAATGATATTTTGCTTAGAATTTAGATAAAATGGTGGAATTAGGGTTTTGAGGGCATTTTGTTCATTTTCGACCTAATACATCTTTGTGAATAATTGGGTGTAGGATGGCCTTAGACTTTTGATAGGCTAACTTTAGTGCCAAATTTGACTTTGACATAGACCAATGACCTTAAGGTTTGCCTTATAATTGAAAATAAAGGAAAAATGAATAATTATGGAAATGGGAATAATTGTGTACTATGTGTGAAATATGTGATCACCTTGTAAAATGAATAATTATAGAAAGCAGGAATGATTGAAATCTAGTAGTAGTTTCCCTAAAGATGAGGTAATATTCCTTTGTTTGTTTGGTTCACTAGTGTATCATTGTGCCCACTAAGACCCTAATCTACGATATAGGTAACTTACAGGCTTTATAGGACGTATCCATACCTAAGGATTAGATGTCCTAGGTTGGGAAAGTATTGTGTTACCTTATGTACTGGTATAACTAGAGTATTGGTATGCCTCAGGTTTGGATGGTAGTAGGGTATTATGTTACCATATGCACAAATATGACTGGTGTACTTTTATATTTCTAGGTTATTATTATATCCCCCATGAGTAATTAAAATTAAAAATAAGTATTGTGTAAAAATATTAATGGGTTGTTTTAGATTACTATTTTGGTAGTTTCTAATGTGAGCTACATGTTTTGGTATGTGGTTTGATAGATGCATTAGTACTATGCCTTTGTATCTAGAATTTATTTAGATGAGTTGATCTAGCAGTTGCCTTATTGCCCTTCCATGGAATTAGAATTGATATGGATTGTTGGTTTGGTAGTTGTCGTATCCTACCTTGATATTTGGGATTGTTTTGATTATATCAATTATGACCATTTTATGATCATATGGTTTCCTTAATATATATAAGCCATGTTCATATATTGGGCCCCACATGGCCTTGTATGTTAATGTTGTGTAATGGCTTACTCAATATCGTAGTACTAATGTGTTACATTTGCGGTCCCCTAACTACGCAATATGTAGTGTGTACCTTAGAGGAATATTTTTAGGGTACCTAACACATGGGAAGGAAATTTAGCACAATTTTCAACCTTCCTAAGCCCTAAGAGCATGCATTAGTTGGTTAAGTTGTAACTTTCAATCTTGTACTTCTTCTAAAAGTGTTGGGGTAAGATGAAATGAAGAGAACAACTTACCTTGGCTGCACATTTTATCTCAAATAGCCAAGAGTCCTCTTCATTCTACAATATCTTGAGCTTGAAGATCATTTGAAAAATATTACAAGATTTATTTTAAGATTTAAATACCTTAAGTGTTTCTTGCAAGTGTCGATTCAAGGAGTTACCAAGAATCAATTGTTTCCCTTCAAATCTCCCTCATTTCTTTCTTATTGTTTCTATTGTTCTACAATTTTAGAATACCAATACCTAGCAAAACTCAAGTTAGATCTCATATGCATCAACTTGGTATCAAATCTTAGGTTAATTCAAATTGGGTCACATATTTTTCTTCTCATAAATTTTATCTAAACCAAACACACACATAAAAATATCTAGCCTACCTTAGTCAAAATGTATCCTATTTTCTCTTCCACAACTAATTCTAGTTCTCTTATTTTAACATGTATCCTTTAATGGGAGACCAACCATTACCAATAGGATTGAGTCTTGAAGAAGCAAACAACTTGAGAAGATATAGAGATATTGAGTCTCTTCAAAATGATATGAGAAGAGTACTCGATATCTTGGATACTCAAATTCTAAATAAAAACTAAAATCATTATAAAAGAATCCCCCTTAATTTAAGAACTAAATCAATTCTTTAAAGGTGAGGAAAGTGAAGGAGTTAAAGACTCTTCCTCAAGTGAGTCCTCCATGGAACAACGAAGGAGAAATAAAAAAGAAAAAGAAAAAATAAGGAGATCACTTTCATGATGTTAGAGCTAAGGTTCCGGAAGTTGAAGGCAACCATAATCCCAAATATTTTTAAGAATGGGAGTTAAGGTGCAATAGGTTGTTTGGGGCTAAGGGCTATATTGACACTAAAGCCTTTAAGGTGGCAGTTCTTAAGCTTAAAGGGCATGATTCTTTATGGTGGGATAGTGTTATTCATAAGAGGAGAAATAAGGAAAAATTAAAAATTAAGTCTTGGATGAAAATGAGGAAGTTGATGAAGGAGAGATTCCTCCCTCCTTCTTTTACTCAAGACTTGTATAACAAAATTTCTTCTTTGAAACAAGGGTCATTAAGTGTAGAATAATTAGAGAGCTTGAAAAAATCTCCATGAGGCTCAATTTGAATGAGATAAAAGAGTATACTATGTCTCATTTTCTTAGAGGTATTAAGCAAGACATTGTAGGAAAGTGGAGATGCATAAATACTATACCTTGGAACAACATTTTCATCTAGCCATCAAGGTAGAAAAACACAAAAAAGAGAAGAGGACCATGAGGTATGGATGTCCAAAAAAGGGTGATAGCACGTCAAGGGAGGTTCCTCCATCCTTTAAATCCCCTAACACACCTTTGACAAAAGATGTAAGGAGCAAGGAAGTGGCAGCTGAAAGTAAGCCTAAGAGTGTTAGGTGTTTTTAAGTATTAAGGGTTAGGAAACTATCAAAATGAGTGCCCTAATAAAAGAGTAATGACCAAGGTGGATTTAGAGAAGGGAAACTAAGAGGAGGATAGTGAAGAGAAGGAGATAGCCACGATGTTGGATGGGGAAGAAGAGTTTGCACCACTGGATGTTGGGGAGTCTTTGATGATTAAGAGGGAGCATGCTAATGAGACCAAATGGGATGATTCACAAAGAGAAAACATTTTTCAAACCAAATGTACCATTCTTGGAAAAAATATGTTCTCTTATTGTGGGTGGAGAAAGTTGTGCTAATGTTGCATCTTGCACCTTAGTAGAGAAGCTCGATCTTCCCACTACAAAATGTGACAAACCATATAAGCTACAATCGTTTAATGATGGTAACATGGTGAATGTGAAAAAGCATGTGAAGGTGTCATTCTCCATTAGGAGGACCTATCAAGATGAAGTGGTGTGTGATGTAGTTCTAATGGATGCTTGTCATTTGCTATTAGGGAGGCCTTGACAATTTAATAGAAGTGTCTTACACAATGGAAGGATTAACACCTAATGCTTGAAGTTTTCCAAGAAGAAATGTGTCCTCACACCTTTAGCTACTCAACCTAGTCATGTTAACATGATTAATCTACTTGTTTTTGTTAAAAAATAATGAGGGGGGATTTATAATGAGTCATGTTAAAGGATTATTAGAAGAGTTTGATGATTTATTCCCTAATGATCTACCCCATGTACTACCCCTTATTAGAGTCATAAATCACCAAATAGATTTTGTACCAGGTGTTATACTTCCTAATAAGCCAGCTTATATGAAATTCCCCAAAAATTCTAATTTTATTATTTATCATTAAATAAGTTTTTATTTTAAAAATTAATTAAATAATTTACTTTTATTAAAATAAGAGAAAATTAATTAGGGTAAATCAAGAAGAGAAATTTATAAGTCTTTTAAATGAAATGAATGGTGGTATTTTAAGCTAATTAAGGATTTTATTTTGGAAATTAATTAAATAAATTACTTTATTTAAATTAAGAAGAATGAAATAGTTTCAAATTAATATAAAATTTATCAATAATTTAATTGGAGAAAATTAGAGTGTGTTGTTAATTTAAAATGGAATTTAAGAAAATTCCTTCAAAAATCCCTAAATTAACCTAAAAATAGAATTTAATTATTATTTTGATAATTGTATTTTATTAAACATCCCAATTACCCAAATCATGCTAATTAATCCAACCACTAATTTCCCTTCTTTTTTTCCCTTTTCCCTTTTTCCTTTTTCTTTCTTTCCCCTTCTCTTCCTTATTCCCCCCCCCCCCGACTAGGCCCGCCTGCTAGGCCTAGCACCCCTCGAGGCCCGTCCCTCTCCCGCGCCCTTCCTTCCCCTTTTCTCCCGGCCGGTTCGGCCCGCCCCCTTTTCTTTCTTTCTTTTCTTTTCTGCTTGACCGCCGGTCCAATCTTCTTCCTCTTCCCTCCCCGCGTCGTCTTCTTTCCTTCGCCGTCTGCAACACGAAAACCATGGCTGGGAAGGAAAGCCTGCAATAGCAGCCATTGCTCCCGTCTTTTTGTCCCTCTCCACATCGTTGTCTTCCCTGTGGATTTGACCGATCGGTGTAGTGTTCTCCCACACGAAATCACTCCCTCTCTCCCCGACTAGTCTCGGTCTACAACAGTAGACCTGCGCCGGCCAGGCCTCGCCGAACACGCAAGAACCTAACCCCCCCTAACCTCCCTCGCACCCTTGTCGTTTTCCCGTCCCAATTTCCCTATAAATGGCCCTAACCATTGCCTTATTCGGGTTCGAAATTTGGAACCCAGAAAACCAGAGCCGCACACCGGCCCACCTTTAGCCGCCCTTTCCTCCGCCTTCGGCAACTGTTGCTGCCTGCCCGCGCCACCAACATCTTCCCTGCACCCCCCTCTACACAACCAACCCCGTTAGCTTCCCTGCCTCGCACCGCACATGCCGCCCTGGCCGTGCGAAAACCCCTCCCCAAATCAACCCCTTCCAGCCCTGTGCCGCCTTTGCGCCGCCGCCGCCGTCGGCTGTGCCGCCACTTGCAGCACCTTCACCACCCCCCAAAACCACCAGGACTTCCTGCTCTACCACCCTACACTTCCATTTTCCCCTAGTTTCTCCTCCTTTAGCCTCCATAGCCACCTTTCCCAAAATTCTTCTTCCTCCTCCGCCGCTGCTGCCACCGGTGCCACTCCCCCCAGCCAGGTGGTCCAACTCCCTAAAACCCTAGACCTGGAATAATAGAAGTGGTTAATAAATTTTAATATTATTATTAACTATTATTGTTAATGTTATTATATTTATCATTAACCTAATTATTATTAATACTATCACTATAATTACTATTAATACTACCATTATTATTATTATTGTTATTATTAACAGGCCCTAACTTTTCCCCTAAGAACTTCTAATTAATGGTATTAAGCAATACAAGACCCTATTAAGTTATTATTATTGTTAATATTGCTAGTATTACTATTATTATCCTTATTATTATTAACACTACTATTATCGTTACTATTATGTTTACTATTATTATTATTATTATTATTATCGTTATTATTATTACTCTTATTATTCTTATTGTTATTATAATTATTATTGTCATTTATTACTATTATTATTTTTATTACTATTATTATTACTATTATCATTATTATTATTATTATTATTATTATTATTATTATCATTATCACATGTGTTACTTTAACTATGACTAACATCCTTAGTACCTCTAATATTATTATTATTATCATTATTATTATTACTATTACTATTCTTATTCTTATTATTATTATTATTATTATTATTATTATTATTATTATTATTATTACCTTGTTATTATTTTGTTGTTGTTGTTGTATTTAATGCAGTTATTATTTTATCGATCATTATCATCATTATTATCCTTAACATTATAATTTAATACTACTACCTTAGTATTTTTGTTATGCTTAGTATTGCCACAACTATTATATTATTATTATTGTTATTGTTATTATCGTTATTACTGTTACTATCATTATTGCTATCATTACTATTATTATTACTATGGTTAATACTAGTGTCATCATGTTTATCTTTCTAACTATTGTTATCATTTTTATTATTTCTATTGTTATTATTTTTAGTATTCTTACTATTAATTGTATTGTCATTATTATTATTGTTGTTATTATTATTATTTTCATTGCTATTACTACTTCTACTACTATTATTATTACTATCGTTATTATTGATATTATCATCAGAATGATTATGGTGGTGTTAGTATTTTATTATTATCGGTAATATTACTATCACTAATGCTACTACGATTTCAATTATAATTATCATCATTATTATCATTATAGCCATTATTATTCTTATTGTTGTTAGTATTATTAGTAATTATTATTAATAATATTGAAACCCTCACCTTAATACTCTGGATTTGATAAAACCTACTTTAATTAGTGATAATCCGTTTGAACTATCGTAAGAATAGTAATACCCCTACCCCTTTATTTATAAACCCCTACTATTA
Source organism: Tamarix austromongolica (assembly GCA_039764185.1). Taxonomy (NCBI): domain Eukaryota; kingdom Viridiplantae; phylum Streptophyta; class Magnoliopsida; order Caryophyllales; family Tamaricaceae; genus Tamarix; species Tamarix austromongolica. The sequence continues at coordinate 76,236,877 of CM077817.1, forward strand.
ATATTAGCCTTAGTATTAGGCCATGATAGGGGTAAGATAAGAATTTTGATAATTCCGGTAAAGGGAGATTAACCCTAAGTATTTCTCTCTTATAGGTGAACCGGGTCAAACCCCAGGAGGTGTAGGAGCGTGCTCCAAGCCCGGCGCCGATTTAGGTAAGGACGTAACTAAGACCACCTGTGTGTATTGCACGTTATACCTGTCCTATATGCTTTGTGCGGTTGTATGCTATAACCTGAATGTTATCTATGTATTTATGTAGCGCAGCATGGAATCGAGGTACGTTCTCGTGCTCTCCTCTCTGTGTACTAATATGGTATGGTACAAATATGATGTGATGTGATGTGACCCCTACGGCATGCATGCTAGGTTATGTGAGGAAGTGTTGTGAAGTGGGGACTTGAAAAAGAAAAATAAGCAATTAAGATAACCAAAGGGAAGTACGTCGGTTAACATAGGTATGGACGACCTAAGGAATTCATAATTTTTGAGATGATGAGGAAAAGGGGGAATCAAATAAATAGAAGAGTGGGAATAAAAATAAGGTTGCATGGGGGAAACTAGGGTTTGCATGGAAATGATAGAGTTGACATGGTAGAAATGATAGGGTTTGCATGGGAAGGTTAAGGTTCGCATAGGGGCGAACCTTACGTATGAAAAGTTACCATAGGACGTGAGGAAGATAGTGGGAGGTCTGTTTGGGAGTCTGGAGACTCGAGGTGAAATATAGTACGTAGGGTCATATAACGGACCCGATTAGGGTTTTGGGAAGAATTAGTAATCTGAAAAAAAAAAGTGAAAGAAAAATGATTAAGGGTGAGTGAGGTGCGGGCTGAGAGTGAGAGTTTATGTTATAAGGGATGATTATGGGAGTTTTGAGGGAGAAGAAACATTGGGTGAAAAGGAGAGGTTACTTGTGGGAAAAGAAAGGTACTAGAGTTGAAGTGGCCAACTAGAGTTTTAGGGTCACAGGTAGAATCGATGGGTAAAGCGATATGATTTGGGGATTGGACCTAAATGAGATGAGGTGTTGAGGATAGATAAATTAATGGTAGTGAAGTAAGAGGAGGTTGGACCACATAGTTCCAATTAGGGTTTCAAGGGAAACCCTAAAGGCTAATGGCGGGTGGAGTCCGATGTCACGAGGTGTTGTGCCTTAATTCATACTCTAGGAGTTGGTTTTTATTATGTGTAAGTATAGAGGGGAAATGGATATCGAGGTGTGATAAGGGGTGCACGAGTTCCAAGATATGGGACGGGCCCTCTTGGGAGGATAAGTGTGGATATAGTCAGCCATGCATGTCAAGGGTAAAACACTTTCAAATAAGATATGTTAAGATACTAATCACTTAAAGAGGAAGATGCTGAGTCGGGCCCAGAGCGGTCCACCGGCGAATAATAGTGGCCAGGAGCCGGGGTGCCCTGGAGACCGTGCCACTAGCGGACAATAGTGGTCAGGAGCGTTTTGCCCTGTATGATTTCCGGCCCACCGGCTATAATAGTGGGGGTTTCCGTGCTCAGCAAACCAAACGTAAAACTTATAAGACATGGGAAAGATACTAAATAATTACATTGGAACACCATGTGAGTCGGGGCCAGACCGATCCACCGGCAAATAATAGTGGCCAGGAGCGTTCTGTCCTGGAGACCGGTCCACCGGCAAATAATAGTGGTCAGGAGCGTTCTGCCCTGAGTTTATATATTCCGGTCCACCGGCTATAATAGTGGGGTTCCCGCACTCACGTGGATTAATAAATACTGTGGTGTGAAATGACTACTTTTAATAAAGACTCAAAGGAAATAAGTCTAATTGGACTACGGTCAGCTTTTATTATCTGTATTACTACATGGTGCTTACGTGAGTATGTCACGCATTGAGTTTCCAATAATATGGATTATTCCTACTTGAGGCGCATGAGCCACTTTATATTTCGGATATACTACGCTTATATGTTTAAATGTGACGTTACATATGTCTCATATGTTACTATAGGTGTATGGCTAGATTCATGTTGTGGGTTGTGAGTACGTATGATATTATATCAATGTATTGTATCATAATATGAACTCGATTCTATAGTTACGTCTCTCCCATAAGATAAGGTAGTGGGACTTACTCAGTATTGGACCCGTACTGATACTACGCTGGTTGAATGGGTCATGTGATGATCCACCGACGGTGGGGAGCAGACCTTTGATGCAGGTTTTGATCGGTTACTAAATTAGGGTGGAAGGCTTGACTTGAGTGAGTAAGTGGTCCGGATATTTACCCTTCGGAATTTGTTTTGTTTAATCGTATTCGTCTTTGGAAGTTACAAGTGTTGTATTTAAATTTCCAAGGGTTTTATCGTACCTTATCCTTCCGTCATTTTAATTCCTCTGACATTTGGAATTTTAAATTGTACTTCCGAATGTAACTCTTGACTTTCGTACTCTGATTTCCTTATCACTTATGTCTTACTAATGGTTTGTTTTGATTCTATTATTTTAGCCTTAGCACTTAGTATCGGGTCGATAGTTGTGAATCGATCGGGTACTAAGTGTGGCGGTAATACCCCTGAGTTTATAGTTCTATTTGCTTGCTTCCGCTAAACCTCTTTTAATTAAACAAAATTTTTCAGTAGGAAATTTGGGGGTGTTACATTATATCCCAAAGGAAGCCTTAGAATTACCAACACAAGCGGATGAATTGTTGTCCAAGGGTTTAATAGGGGAGTCCCTTAGCCTTTGTGGCATGATTGCCTCCCTTGTTCCAAAGAAATATGGCACCATGAAAATGTGTGTTGATAGTAGAGATATTAACAACAAAACTTAAAGTGAAAGACCTCGAGATCGAGAATTGTGGCTCTTTAGGCGTTACCCTAGAGACGTGGTTTAGCCCACGGTTATTCTGGTATTTGTTGGTGTGCCTTTGTGCCCCAACCAGGTCCTATATCTCACTCTATCTAGCTCTACGAACCTATTAAGGGGGTATGGATACTTATGGATTAGGTCCTTGTCGGTAGGATACTAGTTAGCTTTATGCACCAGTACGACTAGGTTACATTTGTGTCCCTGGATTGATGGTTGAAGGGTACTGAGTAGCTTATATACATTAGTGCAACCGATGTACCTTTGTGTCATGGGATCTTGATCTCCTATTCGAGGCAAATAAACAAAATTATTGTGATGATTAAAAAGGAAAAAAATACTAATTGTGAAAGTGAAAGACTAATAAGTCGGGCCCAATTGAATTACATTATGAGTACCCATCCATCGGATATAATAGTGGCCCAAGTACATGTTGCCCTGGATGATGTATATATGTATTTTGGTTCGCCAACTATAAATAGTGGGGGTCCCAAGCTCAATAAATTTGATTTGGTTGTGAATAAATTATGGAAAATGCTAATCACTTATAGTGGAACACTATGTGAGTCGGGGCTAGACCGGTTCATCGATGAATAATAGTGGCCAAGTGCATTCTGCCCTAGAGACCGATCCACCTACAATAAATAGTGTTCAGGAGCGTTCCGCCTTTTATGTTTTCCAGTCCACGGGCTATAATAGTGGGGTTTCCGCATTTATATGGATATTTATAATATGAGATGATTGATTAATGATGGACTTGTGGCTTAAGGCCTAGAAGTATTAATTATACATTATGAGCTATTAATATCTGATTGACTTGTTAAGTATGTGAATGTATGAATTTGAATATTATGTATGCACCTTTCATTATGTATATATGCAATGTTGTATCATGTGTTGCATTGCAGGTCTGCTGTTAAGTGTGTTTTAAAGGGTTACTCAATACCATAGTACTGAAGGGTTTCATTCATGGGGCCCCTATCTATTCAATCGGTAGTGTCCCATGCAGGTCTTTTTCATGTTCTATTCATGTGGGTAACGGGAAGGAGCGCAAGGAATTATCCGGAATTATTAGGGTTCCACTCCTTTTCTTTTAAATTCCTAGTTTCAATGTAATCATTGTTTTGTAGCCACCACTTGTAGGTTCTATTCTTGTAATTTTATATTTACTCTACTCCAATTTAAATATGATTTGAGTTCCTCGTACATTATATTTTACTCTTTTAGCCTTATCACTTAGTACTAGAATAGTAGGAGTGAACTAGTCTAATACTAAGTGTGGCGATAATATCTCCAGAATTCACAGTTCTATCATTTCGCTTCCGTTATTATTTTAATAAAATAAAATTTTTCAGTAGTGAATTTTGGGGGTGTTACAGATGTGACTTGTGTTTGTATTATGCCTTATGCATTGTTTCCCTATATGACATGCATTTTAGGAGTCTTTAAGTAGTATGATGAGGTTGTGAGAAGATAAAGGAAGTAAAGAAAGTGGAGTGGTAAGAGAGAGGTGGGAATGACCTAGGTATCTCATGACTTATGGGTGGACAAATAAGAGGATAATATGAATAAAATAAAAGGATGGAATAAATCTTGCATGAGGACTGTAAGCCTTGTATGTATGAGGTGGTTAGTCTTTGTCTGGGGATGACTCTTATGTTGGAAAAGGTGGCTTAAGGATTAAGGAAGGCGAGGGAAAAATAATTTGGGTGGTTAGAGTTCATAAGTGGAAAATAGTATGTCGGTTGGTATAAGGGTGCATGGGGGACTTGGTTGGGGTTGTGAGGAAAACCTTAAGTGGGGGAATTGTGCATGGAATGGAGGGTTAATGGGGGTGGTTAGAATGTGTAATAAGAGTGGAAGGGTATCATATGGAGGGGAAGTGAGTCAAGTGGAAAAGGGATTGGTGTGTGGGTGATGAGGAGATGACATAAAAGAAAGGAGAAGTACCGGGGTTTAGGGGACTAACTAGGTTTTTCATATGTGCATATGAAGGATGGAAAATGAGGTTGTGATGTTGGGCATGGTTTGAGTGGAGTAATGGTATTGGAAGAAAAGGGGAGCATGGGTTGTGTATGATAGAGAGAAGTGAGGCCACATAGGCCAGATTAGGATTTCTAAAGGAAACCCTTAAAGGGCAATGATCAATTGAAACAAAGATATGGGAAGTTGAAATACCCCAAAAATCCTAAATTAGGAATTATGGCAAATAATGATTTATTAGAGAAAATTTAAGAAAATAGGTTACTTTATTAAATAAAGAGGAAATTAATTGAGGAGAATAAAGAAAAATCAATAAATAAATTATTTATAAAATTTTAGACATTTTACTAATTAAAATGGAAGTTAATGACAATTTACCCAAAATAGTCTAATTAATTTAATTGTTATACTTAAAATAATTATTATTAAAATTAAATATCTAAAATAAATATATAAATAAATAAAGACCAATACCCCAACCCAACCATTTATCATTTTTCCCTCTTTCTCTTTTCTTTTTCTTTTCTTCTTTCTTCCTCCTTTACTCATTTTCTTTTTCCCCATTTTTTCTCCCCCGACTGGGCCAACCCACCGACCCAGATCCCTTTCTCCCCCACCCGTCTCGCGTGCCAAGCCCGCCCAGCCTCTTCCCCCTCCTCTTTCCCTTCCCGCGGCCCAGCGCCGTTCGACGCCTCCCCGTGCATCCAAACGCAGCGTTTCGGCCATCCTTCCGCTGAGACGATGTGTTCCAATTACTAAAGATAGCCGTTGCCAAACGGGCAACTCGACGCAGCGCTCTGTCCCCCATACTGTTAAAACGCCGCGTTTTGGTTTAAACCTTATAAACATCGCCGAACCGGCCGGTTTCCCCCTTCTTTTTCTCTTTCCCCTGGACCACCGGTCCACCCCGCCCTGTCCTCTTCTTCCCCGACCTGCACCGCGACCTGCAAGTCGACGCCTGCAGCACGATCTTCGCCGGCAGCCACCAGCACCGACCATCCTCCCCTACCTCCCTGTCGTTTTCTTTCCCTTTTTCGACCCCAACAAGCTCCATGGCTACCCTCCCCGCGTGCCATCTCCCTTCCCTTTTTCTCCCCTCCTCCCGACCCAACCTGCCATGGCAGGACCTGCACCACTTGCCACCGGACGGCCACCTGCACACCTGCCCCGCACACCTCCTTCTCCCCTTGTCGTTTCCCCCTTCCAATTGCCTATAAATACCCCATTGGCAGCCCCGATCAGCTCCCTTTTCAATTTTTGCCCCGAAACCCTGCCTCTCCGCCGCCTAAAAAAGACGAGCTTCTTGCCGTCACTAGAGACCGCCACCGCCACCGCCACCTCTACCCACCGTTATCATCCCTGAAACTCCCTCGACAAAACCAAGCCACCACCACCCTCCACCTTGCCCTGCACGTGCCGCCCTAGCCGTGCAAAGTTCCTATCCCGAAAACCACCACCCCTAGCCTTCGCCGCCCTTGCGCCGCCTTCCACCACTAACCCAACCGCCACCAGCACCTCCTCCACCCTCCAAAACACCCAGGGAAGCTTCCTCTACCTTCCCCTGCCTTCAACTCCCCCTGCCTCCCTCTCCTCCTTCCTCCCTCATCTTCCACCTCTCTCCACCACCCTCGGCCGCCGCGCCAACCACCGCGCGCCGCCACCCCTTGCCACGCCACCACCCTCACTCCACTCCCCTTCACCTGCTGTTTCTTTCCCCACCTCAAACTCCTCCTTTTCTCCTCCCACCTAACCACCACCTCCATCTTTTCCTCTCTTCTCCACCTCCACCGCCGCCGCCGGACCACCACCGACCCTAGGTGGTTCTCCACTCATCCAAACCCTAATATCCCTTTTATATAACTGCTACTATTTTCTACTAATATTAATACTAATATACTTAATATTATTATTATCATCATTATTACTTTTATTATTATTATTATTGTTATTGTTATTATTATTATCATTATTACCATTGTTATTGTCTCTATTATTAATGTTCTTATTTTCTTACTAATACTAACATCCCTTTTAAACCCTAACTTGTATTATACTTAACTTTGGTCTTATTGTTATTAGTATTAACATTTTATCATTATTATTTCTATCATTCTCACTATGGTTATTATTATTATTACTTACACTTACTTGGTTGTATTATTATTATTATTATTATTATTATTATTATACTTAACACATTTATCACTATTGTTAATAATAATACTACTTTTGTTCTTATCCATGTTACTTAACTCAAGCTAGTAAATATCACGTGGTTGTTAACTAAGAAGAGTACTTGAACCTTATTACCATACCATTTAACATTAACCCTAACCTCATTACTAGGACATTATTATTAGCTATTACTATTATTACTACTATCACTACCTTATTATTGTAATCAAAAGCATTTGAACCCTTTTATTATTCAAGAATATACAACTATTATCATTATCACCCTTAGGAATAGTTTACTTGTAATATTGTGACCTTATAATATTATCATTTCAAATATAACACCATTAATAGACTTGGCTTAAAACGCTAGGGTTTCTATCACTAGACATTAGTGTCACTATTTTATTAATACTAACAATATTTTTCTATAGCTAGCATGAACCCTATTACCACAAGATTAGAACAAATGGGTTTAATAAAATAAGTGTAACAATAAGTATCAAAAAATAAATAAATATATTTTGACTACTAATATTTAGTATACTAATTCTAAGGTAAAAACCCTAGTTTTTGTATAATACCCTCTTTAGTAATATAAACCCTAATCCTAAACTAGAATAAGGGATGACGGTACTTTGAGGGAAACTAATACTTAGCTTTTCCCCTTTTCATAGGTGACCCCGATCCGAGCCCTAAGGAGCTAGAGGAGTGTGCTCCAAGCCCGGTGCCTACCTAGGTAAGGACGAAGCTAATGACCTTGTGCTATGTGTGACATGGATGTGTTGAATGATGTGTATGCCATGCTATGCCATGTATTATATGATTTGTGTATAACTTGTCTTATGTGTAGCGCAGCTTGGAGATTGAGGTATGTTGTATGTGCTTCCATGACATGAGCATGACATGTATATGTATGATGTTTATGATGTATTATGTTATGGCCCTCTAGGACATGCATGTTAGGATAAATGGTAATGTGAGTTGGGAATATAAGGATGACCGGAAATAAATGGGAAGTGAGACCACTAAGGGGGATATGAGGTTGACCTAAGTACCTCATGATCTATGAGAGAAGATTTAAGTGGGAGGAATGTCCGAAATAAATGCGAGTTGGGAACCATGCATGGGAGTCTTGAAGTTTGTATGGTGGTATTAGTGATTTCATGGTGGTATTAATGGCTTATGGTGGTATTAGGGTTTGCATGGTGGTGTTATGGTTTGGTGGTATTAATATTTGTATGGTGGTATTAGTGATTTCATGGTGGTATTAATGGCTTATGGTGGTATTAGGGTTTGCATGGTGGTGTTATGGTTTGTATGGTGGTATTAATGTTCTATGGCGGTATTAATGGTTGTATGGTGGTATTAATGGCTGCATGATGATATTAGGGTTTGCATGGTGGTATTATGGTTGGAATGGTGGTATTAGGGCTCTCATGGTGGTATTAGGGTCTGTATGGTGGTATTAGTGATTTCATGGTGGTATTAATGGCTTATGGTGGTATTAGGGTTTGCATGGTGGTGTTAGGGTTTGGGGTATTAATGTTTGTATGGTGGTATTAGGGTCTGCATGGTGGAGTTAGGGTTTTGCATAGGAGTTAATGATTGTATGGGATTTAGGGTTTGTATGAAAAGTTCGAGAGGTTGTATGGGATGTGTAACGTTTGCATGGGAGCAAAATTTACGGATGAAAGGTTGATTTGGGATGTAAGAAAGGTAATGTAAGTATAATCTGGGTGTTTGACTGTTTTGGACGGAGAATAGTATGTGGAGTATTATAAGGGTATGGAGGAGACAAAATTAGGGGTTGGAGTGATTAACTCTGGGTCGTCGTGATTAAGTAGGGTTGGAGTAGCTATGTAATCCCCCAAAATTTTGGAAAACCTATAATTAAATAAATAACTTTTATTTGAAATAAATTAGCTTTTAAAATTAATTAGTTTAATTATTTTATTGATTTTGAGTATGTAAATTTGGATGGGAGTATTTAATAAATTAAAAATAAATATATGGTTATTTTACCATATTATTTTTACTTAAATAATTTTCCAAACTAATATTGTACTAAAATTATCCTTTTTGAACCAATATATTGAATTATATTGAATCAAATTATTAAATTAAATAAATTATCAAAATATTATATTTTATTATTTTCTAAATTAAATCACATTATTTTTCTCTATTTTCCATTTTCCCTTCTTTTCCTTTTTTTTTCCTTCTCCTTTTCTCCTTTTCCTCCTTCCTTTCTTTTTTTTCCCTTCTTCTTTTCCTGGCTCGGGTTGCCAGGTTTGTGCCCTCCTTGCGCCTGGGCCAGCGGCCCATTCCTCCCCTCGCCCCAGCCACGCACAGCCCGACCCCCTCTCCTTTTTTCCCCTCTTCCCCTCACCCTGGACCGGCCCAGATTTTTCTTTTCCCTGCACCGGACCGGTTCGGTCTCCCTCCCTCTCCCTTCTTTCTTTCTTCTCCACCCTCGCCATGACTGCCACCAGCTGCTGCCTCCCTCTGCCACCTCCTGCAACCACTACCACCTTCTGCCACCATTTGTCTCTCCCTCTCTCTCTCTCCCCTGCATTTTTCACCAAATTAGAACTGGGCAGCCATGCACCCCGTCCCGCATGGCTCCCCTTACCCTCTTCGCCAACCTCCCCCTGCCACCCTACGACAACTTGCCACCCTAAACACTGCCGTCGATCAACCCCTGCCTCCTCTCTTCTCCCTCTTCTTTTTCTTCTCCCCTTCGTCCATTTTCTGCCCATCATTTCGAGCTCCTTACCCCCTCGATCCTCCCTTCTCTCTCATTTTCTTCCTCTCCTAATTCCACCCTGTTTTTGCGTCGCCACCACCGTCCGCCGCTCCTCCCGCCTCACCAACACCCTGCACCGCTCCCCGACAACCTCCACCTCAACCTTGCACCACCACAACGTCCCTCCCGAGCCATCCCGCAGCCCTCTTCCTCCCCTCTTCTTTTTCTCCCTATTTTTCACCCTCTCGACAGCCCACCTGCAACCCCTCCTTCCGCCGCCGCCCAGACCACCAATCTCCTCCCTGCAACCTCCTCTACCACCCCCATACTTTATTTTTCCGAAAACAGCCCTTGCACCCCTCCATTTTTCCCTCCACTTTTCCTTCCTTCTCAACCCTTCCACCTCGACCCACTTCAACAGCCTCCTTCGCCACCTCACCGCCGCCGCCTCAGCCGCCCTTGGCCACCAACAATCCATCCCCAGAATCCACCTACACCCCCTCTTCACTCCTGCACCATCCCCTTGCCTCCAAACCTCCCCCATCTACCTTCTTTCCTAGCCCAAATACCCTAACCCGAAAATAATGGATTTTTCTCCCTTCACCCTCTTTAAGCCCTTTTCTCCCCATGATTATGCATGAAACTCACGCTGCTTATGCAGCGTGAGCTCCCCCTTATTTTGAAACTCCTCGGTTAAGTTTTGAGGTATATCCATATTTAATTAAAGTGTATTACTATTAAATAAATTTGTTTTATAAAGTTTTATCCTTTTTAACTTCTTATTTCTAACAATAATAACGGATATTATTTTTAGGTGTTGAGTTGCTAATTATGCTTGGTAAGATTTGATATTTTGCGGGATTGAGGTAACCGTTAATCCTCCCTTAAATATATGGAAAAACGCATGCTAGCACATTTAGGGTTTAGTATGATTTTATGCATGTTTTGTATGCTTAGCATGATATGTTTATGGTTTCTTATATTGTTTGTTAAAAAGAAAAAGCATGATAACTTTTGTGCCATATGTAGGTATGTTAAATAAAGAAGGAGTTGGAATATGGATAGAAATGTTAAATACTTGTTATGACGTACCATGTTGTTAATACATGAATGATGTTATTGTTTAAGGGTATTTTAGTAATTATGCTTATGAGGTATATAAATCAATGTGTGTAGTTGCTAATGAGTATTATGTTGAAAAATGACAAGTTGGTGGACTTAGATGATAAAAATGAAGTATTAATATCATTATTTTATGTAGTGTTAGTAAATTCATAAAAATGGTGAATAAAGGGGTTGAATGGAAATTTTATAAGCGAAAAGGGTATTTTGGTAATTTTATAAGTAAAAGGGTATTTTGGTAATTTAACAATAAAGGGGTTAACTGATAATTTATAAGTAAAGGATAAAATTGTAAGTTGTGAGAAAGAAGGGTAAAATGGTAATTTTGGAAGTAGGGGTAAAATAGTAATTTTGGATGAAGGAGGGCATTATGGTAATTGTTCAAGTAAAAAGGGCATCATGGTAATTGTTCAAGTAAAAAGGGCATTATGGTAATTTTGGAGGTAGAGGGGCAAAATCGTAATTTCATAAGTAAAGGGTAATATGGTAAATTTTATAAGTGAATGGTGAAGTGGTAATATGGTAATTTGGGAAAGAAGGGCCAAATGGTAATTATGTATGGAAAGATAAAGATGGTAATCTTGGATGTGAAAGGGTAAAATAGTAATTTGTAAAGTAAAAGATGTATGGTGGTAGTTTTCATAAATAAAAGGATATATTGGTAAAATTGGATGTGAGGGGTAAAATGGTAATTTTGTAAATAAAAGGATATTATGGTAAACTTGGGAGTAAGGGGTAACTTGGTAATTATGATAATGCCAAAAGATAATTTAGCAATTAAATTATGATTGTAGAAGGGCAATTGGATAAGTATGATGCTATAGAAGGGTAATTTGGTAAATTAACCAATTAAAGGCCATTATGGTAATTTTAAATATGAACAAGGGTAAAATTGGTAATTGTAATTATGAAGAGGGGTAAATTAATTATGAGGAAGGTTAATTTGGAATTTATGATAATTGAAAAGGGTAAATGACAACTAAAATAATTGAGAGAGGTAAAATGGTAATTATGAAAAGGAGAAGGGAAATTTGGTAATTTATCCAACTGAAGGGGCAATTTGGTAATTTAGCCGATTAAAGGGTAAAGTGATAATTATTTAACCAACTAAAGGGGCAAAATAGTAATCATGATAATGAAGGAGAGTAATTTAGTAATTTATCCAACTCAAGGGCAATTTAGTAATTATAACAAGGAGAAGGGCGATTTGGTAATATAACCAACCAAAAGGGAAATATGATAAGTGTAGTAATTATGAGGGGTGAATGGTGGTCTAAAAAGTGTAGGAGAAAATTTGGTAATCTAAAGTGGACAAGGGGTAATTTGGTAATTATGCAACCTTAAGGGTAATGTGGTAATTTATCAAGTAAGGAATTGATACTTAACAATTATATAAGTAAAGGGCAAATGAGTAGTTTGTACCTAACACGTCTTTGAGATTGTGGAACATTAATATGATTAAATAATGCTGATTAGCCAAGTAAGAGTATTTGATAATTAGGATGGCCTTAATGGTTTCTCTGTGATATTCTGGATAATCATCTGAATAAGAAACGATTAATGATATCGGAACGATCGAAAGTGAATAAGTATCGGATTATCGTGCTTTTCGTGATCGCCTTAATTCAGACACTATTACTTAAAGTGAAAGACCTCGAGATCGGGAATGGTGACTCCTTAGGGGTCGCTACCCTAAGGACGTGGTTTAGTCCACGATTATTCTAGTATTTGCTGGTGTGCCTTTGTGCCCCAGCCAGGCCCTATATCTTACTCTTTCTAGCTCTACGGACCTAGTTAGGGGGTATGCATACTTATGGATTAGGTGTCCTTGTCGGTAGGGTACTGAGTTAGCTTTATGCACTAGTACGACCAGGGTACCTTTGCGTCCTTGGGTTCATAGTTGAAGGGTACTGAGTAGCTGATATGCACCGGTACGACCGGTGTACCTTTGTGTCCCGGGTTATCGATCTCCCATTCGAGGCAAATAAATATGATTGATGTGCTGATTAAAGAAAAGGAAAGACACTATTATTGAAAGTGGAATATTAATGAGCCGGGCCCAGATGATTATGATATTGAGTACCGGTCCACCGGTTATAATAGTGGTCCAGGAGCGTGTTGCCCTGGTATGTGATATTGAGTACCAGTCCACCGGATATAATAGTGGTCTAGGAGCGTGTTGCCCTGGTATGTGATTATGAGTACCGGTCCACCAGATATAATAGTGGTCCAGGAGCGTGTTGCCCTGGTATGTGATGATGAGTACCGGTCCACCGGTTATAATAGTGGCCAGGAGCGTTGTGCCCTGGATGATGATTACATATATATTTCGGTCCACCGGCAATAATAGTGGGGGTCCCGAGCTCAATAAAATCGATTATGTATGTGAATAAGATTATGGAAAAATACTAATCACTTATAGTGGAACACCATGTGAGTCGGGGCCAGACCGGTCTACCGGCAAATAATAGTGGTCAGGTGCGTTCTGCCCTGTGTGTTTATCTTCCGGTCCATCGACAATAATAGTGGTCAGAGGCGTTCTGCCCTGAGTGTATACTTTCCGGTCCACCGACTTTAATAGTAGGGTTCTCGCACTCACATGGATATAAAATATGATATTGATTGAATGATGATGGAATAATGGCTTAAGGCCAGAATGTACTGATCTTACACTATGACATGGCTTAAGGCCCAAAGATATCGATCGTGAATTATAACTTGTGTTACGTGTTATTGTTACGTATGCACCTCTCATTATTTATGTGTGTGACTTGCATTATGTGCCGTATGCGGGCCTGTCTTTAAGAGTGGTATTAAAGGGTTACTCAGTACCGTAGTACTGAAGGGATTCCCTTTATGGGGCCCATGCCTATTCAATGGGCAGTGCCCTTGCAGGTATTTTCAAGTGCTACTCAAGTGGGTTACGGGAAGGAGAGTAAGGAATTTTCCGGTATCATGGATTTTTCTCTTTCTCATTTAAATTCTTGGTTAAATGTTAACGTTGTTAAAGTAACCACCATTGGTGGATTTTATTCCTGAAAACGATTTGATGCGCTACTCTGATTTAAATATGTTGAAGTTCTTGCAATTTACTCTGATTTATGCATGTTGAATGTCTTTCGATTTGTATTTCATTTTCTTAGCCTTAGCACTTGGTACTGGAACGGTATAAGTGAACCGGTCTGGTACTAAGTGTGGCGGTAATACTCCCAAAGTTCACATTTTATTTATCTTCTTCCGCTATTATCCTTTAATAAAACGAAATTTTTCAGTAGTGAATTTTGGGGGTGTTACAAGCTAATTGTGATTTGTTGAGGATAATTAAGGTTTAGGATGGCTAAGTATGGTTTTTATGGTAAAATAGGGTTAAGAGTGGGTAACCACGGTTTGGTGTGGACAATTAGGGTCGGTTATGGCTGCTTAGAGTTGTTGGTGTTATCATGTGTATTTATTGATTAAAGTGTAGTTATGAATGTGGGTTTTTATTAGTTGTGATGTGTACAGTATAAAGAGAATGATTTATGCATGTTAAGGGTGTGATGTGATTCAATAAGATGCGGATAAGACATAATTATGTAAAGCGAAAGACTGTTGAGCCAGACCCAGTCCGGTCCACCGGTTAGAATAGTAGCCAGAGGCGTTCTGCCCTAGGTGTTTCTTTTCGGTCCACCGGCTATAATAGTGGTTAGAGGCGTTCTGCCTTGAGTGTTTATTCCGGTCCACTGGCTATAATAGTGGGAGATTCGGGCTCGACAGACCCAAACGAATAAGTTAATCCATAGGAAAGATACAAAGTACCTACAGTGAAACACCATGTGAGTCGGGGCCAGTCCGGTCCACCGGTTAGAATAGTGGCCAGAGGCGTTCCGCCCTGGGTGTTGATTTCGGTCCACCAGCTATAATAGTGGTCAGAGGCGTTCTGCCCTGTGTGTTTATTTCCTGTCCACCGGCTACAATAGTGGGGCTCCCGCGCTCACATGGATTAATGAAGAATGCTTTGAATGAATATGAACGAAGTAATTCATAGGAAAATACTAAGTACTTACAGCGAAACACCATGTAAGTCGGGGCCAGTCCGGTCCACCGGTTAGAATAGTAGCCAGAGGCGTTCTGCCCTAGGTGTTGATTCTAGTCCACCGGCTATAATAGTGGTCAGAGGCGTTCTGCTCTGAGTGTTGATTTCCGGTCCACCGGCTATAATAGTGGGGTTCCCGTACTTACATGGATTATTAAAGAATATATGTAAAATGGACATATTATTAACGAGGACAAAGAATAAGTCACCGGAAAGTACTCAGGCCTTATCTTGTGTGTTATCACATGTTACTTATATGATTGTGCTATGTGTGCTATGTTGTATGATTGTATGCTTGGCCTTAGCGCACCTGCGCCCTTACTCAATATTGGACCCGTACTGATACTACCTTGATTGAATGGGTCCTGTAATGATCCACTGATGATGGGGAGCAGACCTCCTATTCAGGTTTGATCGATTACTAATTTGGGGTGGAAGGCTTGACTTAAGTGAGTAGGCGATCCGGATTTTGGTCCATTGGGATCTGTTTTATTTAGCTATATTTTGTACTACGTTTCTTGTTTTGAAACCGTACTCTTAAGTTGTATTCCTAAACGATATTCTAACTATTGTTGACTCGTGTTTTCGTGAATGACCTATGTTAACTACGTACCTATGTTTTGATGATTCTTACTTAATGATGATTTAGCTTAGCCTTAGCACTTAGTATCAGAACGGTAGGAGTGAACCGGTCTGGTACTAAGTGTGGCGGTAATACCCCCAAGTTTACGGTTTTAATTCTTTCGCTTCCGCTAAAACCTTCGTCTTAAACGAAATTTTTCAGTAGTAAATTTGGGGGTGTTATAGAAGTGGGCCTTGAGCCATGTGTTTGGGTCTCTTATGGTGAGTGAGGGAAAGTTGAGGAAGAAGTCTTAGAGTCCTAGGGTGCGTAAAGGTCCCAGGATATGGGACGGGGCTTTTCAAGGGAAAGGGGATAAATGGGTGAGAATGGAAAGTCTAGTGTACCATGCATGTCTAGTTGAGGTTGCGCGTGGAATAAGATACAGATGAAACACTAAACACTTAAAGTGAAAGATAATCGAGCAAGACCCAAGTGAGGATACTTTTCGGTTCACTGGTTATAATAGTGGTCAGGTGCGTTCTACCTTGTGGAGTGTTTACAATCCACCGACTATAATAGTGGGGGTTCTGAGCTTGATAAATTAAACTTTGTATGCAAATAAATCATGGAAAAGATAGTAACTACTTATAGTAGAACACTACATGAGTCGGGTCCAGGTGAGGATAATTTTCATGTAATAATTAGCCACGTTTGTTTGTAATAATTGGTTGTTTGATTCGTGTATTTTATAGGTTAGTAATATGGTGCTATTAAAGGTTAGTGTGCTAGTTAGCCATGTGTGCATTAATTTAGCTATCATAGTGTGCTACTTAGCAAAGTATAGCTACACACACACATATGTCGACACACTTGTAACACGAGAAAAAGAATAATCAAAACCTTTAAATGAAATAACAATTTAATACTTGGTTATCTCTCTCTTTTGAGTGAATTTCTTACTAAGACTACTTTGAGTAAACTTAGTTAGAGCATTTGAACGTGCTCTTGGAGAAATATTTATAGATCCATTCTTGTTGAATCTTATTTGAAGATTCATAGTTTTCTTTAAATCTTACTTGAAGATCCATATTCCTTTCCTTAATCTTCAACCCACCAAACCACACTTCCTTCTAATCATTCAATTTCTCCCTTAGACTTTGAAGGTCCACACCAATTTCTCCTCTTAATTTTATCCTCAGCTTTACTAGTATTAATGCTTATCCCAATACTCAAGAACCCCTCTATTCAAAAAAGACTTATAACAATAGATTTATTTTAAGCAATTTTATTATGTTTGTCTTGGATCATGTGTGTTAGGTTTAAGAATCGTCAAATAGGATTAATATGTTTATTATATAGTATTAAAAATAAAATAGATTTATTTTAAGTAATTTTATTATGTTTTATCTAAAATAATAATTCTAGGATTACAGATTTATTATGCGTATGTTATAAACTAATAATTTTCACTATTTTATTTTTTAATTAAATAAATACTTAAATTATTACATCACACTAGTTTTAATAGTCAGAGATGCTGAGTGAAGAAAACATCGATCCCGAATTGAATCTCTCTCTTCCGGAGACGGGATGGTAAGCTGCATCCCTTTCCTTTGTTTGTCCTCCCCCCTGATTCCTAGTTTTTTGTAAGCACCGAACTGATTCCGTTGTTGTCAATGGCAGGATTACTTGAAAACCGTAGTTCCTTCTCAACTAGTAGCTGAACGAGGCTCGAATTTAGTTGTCATTAATCCAGGTACTTCCCTAATTTTAGTCTTGCGAATTATCTCTTTGCTTTCCTATCACCTTTCCATTTTTAATTCGGTCTTAGAATTCAATGGCTAAGTACAATTGTTTTGTTCATATTTCACAGGCTCAGCGAATATTAGAGTTGGCCTTGCATCACAAGATGTTCCCTTTATCATTCCTCACTGTCTTGCTCGCCGAACCGCTGGGGCTAATAATTTTCCTAGACGCAATGTCCAGGATCAGGTTCAAAGAACCCAAGTCTACATTGCCTGTATTATTATTCATATGGGCAGTTGAACTTATACTAAATTTTCAGTTTTGGTATCTGTAGATGCTTAATTCTCAGGTGACTACAGCCCAGCATATGGAGCGTGAGAGAGCTTATGACATGGTGAGTTTGTGTGTGTGTCTTTGGTTCAAGTATCATGATTTGGTTCACCTGGAGTGGTAGTTGGATTGAAATGCTTATGAATATGTTGGGCCTGGTTTTTGCTAGATTGCATCATGGTTAAAGATTCCAAACTTGGATGACGATGTGGCAAATTGTTATATGAGGAAGGTACATTAGTTATTCATTTCTCTTGATTGCCTCAATTGATCCATATCTAGGGAAGCCATTGTGGGCAAGAGTTATCTAGCGAGAATGCCTTGTTGGTTGATCTCCTTGTTCTTCCTCCGGTTGTTAATAATTTTATTTCGCAATTAACTCTTCTTCAACAGTACCTAAATGGGCATGACAACCGAAGTGAAAGGAATTTGGGAAGATTTTTCACTCAAATTGATATGATTTATTACCAAACCAGATTACTAGGCCTAAAAGAGCAGACCTAGAGGTTGGCCAACACAACCATCCAACCATGGGAACTGGCCCAACAGCCAGCTCTGCCAGACCTCGTGTAACACCCCCAAATTTACTACTGAAAAATTTCGTTTAATTAAAAGAGGTTTAGCGGAAGCAAACAAATAGAACTATAAATTCGGGGGTATTACCGCCACACTTAGTACCCGATCGATTCACAACTATCGACCCGATACTAAGTGCTAAGGCTAAAATAATAGAACCAAAACAAACCATTAGTAAGACATAAGTGATAAGGAAATCAGAGTACGAAAGTCAAGAGTTACATTCGGAAGTACAATTTAAAATTCCAAATGTCAGAGGAATTAAAATGACGGAAGGATAAGGTATGATAAAACCCTTGGAAATTTAAATACAACACTTGTAACTTCCAAAGACGGATACGATTAAACAAAACAAATTCCGAAGGGTAAATATCCGGACCACTTACTCACTCAAGTCAAGCCTTCCACCCCAATTTAGTAACCGATCAAAACCTGCATCAAAGGTCTGCTCCCAACCGTCGGTGGATCATCACGGGACCCATTCAACCAGCGTAGTATCAGTACGGGTCCAATACTGAGTAAGTCCCACTACCCTATCTTATGGGAGAGACGTAACTATAGAATCGAGTTCATATTATGATACAATACATTGATATAATATCATACGTACTCACAACCCACAACATGAATCTAGCCATACACCTATAGTAACATATGAGACATATGTAACGTCACATTTAAACATATAAGCGTGGTATATCCGAAATATAAAGTGGCTCATGCGCCTCAAGTAGGAATAATCCATATTATTGGAAACTCAATGCGTGACATACTCACGTAAGCAGCATGTAGTAATACAGATAATAAAAGCTGACCGTAGTCCAATTAGACTTATTTCCTTTGAGTCTTTATTAAAAGTAGTCATTTCACACCACAGTCTTTATTAATCCACGTGAGTGCGGGAACCCCACTATTATAGCCGGTGGACCGGAATATATAAACTCAGGGCAGAACGCTCCTGACCACTATTATTTGCCGGTGGACCGGTCTCCAGGGCAGAACGCTCCTGGCCACTATTATTTGCCGGTGGACCGGTCTGGCCCCGACTCACATGGTGTTCCAATGTAATTATTTAGTATTTTTCCCATGTCTTATAAGTTTTACGTTTGGTTTGCTGAGCACGGAAACCCCCACTATTATAGCCGGTGGGCCGGAAATCATACAGGGCAAAACGCTCCTGACCACTATTGTTCGCCAGTGACACGGTCTCCAGGGCACCCTGGCTCCTGGCTACTATTATTCGCCGGTGGACCGGTCTGGGCCCGGCTCAGCATCTTCCTCTTTAAGTGATTAGTATCTTAACATATCTTATTTGAAAGTGTTTTACCCTTGACATGCATGGCTGACTATATCCACACTTATCCTTCCAGGAGGGCCCGTCCCATATCTTGGAACTCGTGCACCCCTTATCACACCTCGGTATCCATTTCCCCTCTATACTTACACATAATAAAAACCAACTCCTAGAGTATGAATTAAGGCACAACACCTCGTGACATCGGACTCCACCCGCCATTAGCCTTTAGGGTTTCCCTTGAAACCCTAATTGGACCTATGTGGTCCAACCTCCTCTTACTTCACTACCATTAATTCATCTATCCTCAACACCTCATCTCATTCAGGTCCAATCCCCAAATCATATCGCTTTACCCATCGATTCTACCTGTGACCCTAAAACTCTAGTTGGCCACTTCAACTCTAGTACCTTTCTTTTCCCACAAGTAACCTCTCCTTTTCACCCAATGTTTCTTCTCCCTCAAAACTCCCATAATCATCCCTTATAACATAAACTCTCACTCTCAACCTGCACCTCACTCACCCTTAATCATTTTTCTTTTACTTTTTTTTTTTCAGATTACTAATTCTTCCCAAAACCCTAATCGGGTCCCTTATATGACCCTACGTACCATATTTCACCTCGAGTCTTCAGACTCCCAAACAGACCTCCCACTATCTTCCTCACGTCCCACGGTAACTTTTCATACGTAAGGTTCGCCCCCATGCGGACCTTAACCTTCCCATGCAAACCCTATCATTTCCACCATGCCAACTCTATCATTTCCATGCAAACCCTAGTTTCCCCCATGCAACTTTATTTTATTCCCACTCTTCTATTTATTTGATTCCCCCTTTTTCCTCATCATCTCACAATTATGAATTCCTTAGGTCGTCCATACCTAGGTTATCTTAATTACTTATTTTTCTTTTTCAAGTCCCCACTTCACAACACTTCCTCACATAACCTAGCATGCATGTCGTAGGGGTCACATCACATCACATCATATTTGTATCATACCATATTAGGACACACAGACGAGAGCACGAGAACGTACCTCGGTTCCATGCTGCGCTAAACACATACACAGATAACATGCAGGTTATAGCATACAATCGCACAAAGCATACAAGACAGGTAAAACATGCAATACACATAGGTGGCCTTAGTTACGTCCTTACCTAAATCGGCGCCGGGCTTGGAGCACGCTCCTACACCTCCTGGGGTTTGACGCGGTTCACCTATATGAGGGAAATACTTAGGGTTAATCTCCCTCTACCGGAATTATCAAAATTCCTATCTTACCCCTATCATGGCCTAATACTAAGGCTAATATTAATAGTAGGGGTTTATAAATAAAGGGTAGGGTTATTACTATTCTTACGATAGTTTAAACGGATTATCACTAATTAAAGTAGGTTTTAGCAAATCCAAAGTATTAAGGTGAGGGTTTCAATATTATTAATAATAATTACTAATAATACTAACAATAATTAGAATACTACTTATAATAATAATACTCATAATAAGAATAATAATGGCTATAATGATAATGATGATGGTAATAATAATTGAAATCGTAGTAGCATTAGTGATAGTAATATTACCGATAATAACAAAATACTAACACAACCATAATCATTCTGATGATAATATCAATAATAACGATAGTAATAATAATAATAGTAGAAGTAGTAATAGCAATGAAAATAATAATAATAATAATAATAATAGTAATAATAATAATGACAATACAATTAATAGTAAGAATACTAAAAATAATAATAATAGAAATAATAGAAATGATAACAATAGTTAGAAAGATAAACATAATGACACTAGTATTAACCATAGTAATATTAATAGTAATGATAGCGATAATGATAGTAATAGTTGTAACGATAATAACAATAACAATAATAATAATAATATAATAGTTGTGGCAATACTAAGCATAACAAAAATACTAAGGTAATAATATTAAATTATAATGTTAAGGATAATAACGATGGTAATAATCGATAAATAATAAATGCATTAAATACAACAACCACAACAAAATAATAACAAGGTAATAATAATAATAATAATAATAATAATAATAATAATACTACTACTACTAATGGTAGTAATAACAATAATAGTAACGTTGATAATAATAATAATAATGATAATAATCATAATACTAGCAACAACCTCATAACCATGATAATAGTAATAGTAATGATAATGATAATAATAATAATAATGATAAGGGTAATAATAATAATAATGTTATTCATACTAATAATAGTAAGAATACTACCATAATAATAATAACAAAGACTAACAACATCAGTCATAGTTAGAGTAATAAACATGGGAATAATAATAATAATAACAATAATAATGATAATAGTGGTAATAATGATAGTAATGCCCATAATAATAATATTAATAATAATAATAACACTAATAGTAATAATAATAATAATAATAAGAATAGTAATAATAGTGATAATAATAATAATATTAGAGGTACTAAGGATGTTAGTCATAGTTAAAGTAACACATGTGATAATGGTAATAATAATAATAATAATAATGATAATAGTAATTATAATAGTAATAAAAATAATAATAGTAATGAATGACAATAATAATTATAATAACAATAAGAATAATTAGAGTAATAATAATAACGATAATAATAATAATAATAGTAATCATAATAGTAACGATAATAGTAGTGCTAATAATAATAAGGATAATAATAGTAATACTAGCAATATTAGCAATAATAATAACTTAATAGGGTCTTGTATTGCTTAATACCATTAATTAGAAGTTCTTAGGGGAAAAGTTAGGGCCTGTTAATAATAACAATAATAATAATAATGGTAGTATTAATAGTAATTATAGTGATAGTATTAATAATAATTAGGTTAATGATAATTATAATAACATTAACAATAATAGTTAATAATAATATTAAAATTTATTAACCACTTCTATTATTCCAAGTCTAGGGTTTTAGGGAGTTGGACCAACTGGCTGGGGGGAGTGGCACCGGCGGCGGCGGCGGCGGAGGAGGAAGAAGAATTTTGGGAAAGGTGGCTATGGAGGCTAAAGGAGGAGAAACTAGGGGAAAGTGGAAGTGTAGGGTGGTAGAGCAGGAAGTCCTGGTGGTTTTGGGGGGTGGTGAAGGTGCTGTAAGTGGCGGCATAGCCGGCGGCGGCAACGCAGGGCTGGAAGGGGTCGATTTGGGGAGGGGTTTTCGCACAGCCAGGGCGGCACGTGTGGCGCGAGGCAGGGAATCTAAGGGGGTTGGTTGTGTAGAGGGGGGTGCAGGGAAGGTGTTGGTGGCGCTGGAAGGCGACAACGGTGGCCGAAGGCAGAGGAAAGGGCGGCTGAAGGTGGGGCGGCGTGCGTTGGAACTTTCTCTGGGTTTCAGATTTGCGAACCCGATTAAGGCGGTGGTGAGGGCTATTTACAGGCCAAATTGAACGGAAAACGACAAGCTTCGAGGGGGAGGTTAGGGGTTAGGGTTAGGGTAGGTCGTCCGGCGTAGTTGGCCGGCGTATGGTCTGAAAATTTTCAGACCATGATTACCTGAAAAAAAGAATTTTCGTGCGGGAGAAGGGATGTGCCGTTTGATCACATCCATGGGAAAGTCAACGGGGAGAAGAGGGTGACACGACCGGAGCTAGGGCTGTCGTTGCAGGCTTTTCTTGCTCCGGCGGAGTTCCGTGTTGCAGGCGGTGACAGGTGACGGTGCGAGGAAGAAGAAGACGAAGAAGAAGGGGCTGGACCGGTGGTCCAGGGGAAAAAGGAAAGGAAGGGAAAACCGGCCGAGCGGCGGCGGTTATTTCCCCCCATTAATGAAACGCGGCGTTTTGGGTGATATTTGGGCAAAACGCGGCGTCTGCGTCGGTCTGGCAACGGTTATTATTTTTTTCTTTATCGCGACGCGGCGTTTCAGCAACTTTAGCGTTGAAACGCGGCGTTTTGTCTCAAGGGCGGCTGGGCTCGCTGGGCCGCGGGCGAGAGGAAGGAAGGAGGGTGGCGTTGGGCCGGTCGAGGCCCAACTTCGGCGGGGAGAGTAGGAAAAAGGAAGAAGAAGGAAAAGAAAAAAAAGAAAAAGGAAAAGGAAGGCTTTAATTTGGGTTTTGGATTTTGCATAAATTATTTAGAATATTTTTGGGCTATTTAGAATATTAATATTTATAAAATATTAAATAAATTCCTTTTTTTTGCTTAGTTTAGGCTATTTTAGATAAATTTCCTTAACCTCCATACTAATTAGGAAAAATACCCAAATTTTCTTCCAATTAAATTATTTATAAGGTTTATACTAATTGAAGCTATTTTATCCTTCTTATTTTAAATAAAATAATTTACTTAATTAATTTCTAAAATAAAACCCTTAATTATCTTAAAATACCAAAAGCCCTCCTACTTAGAACACTTATAAATTCCTTCTTGATTTATCCTAATTAATTCCCCTTTTCTTTCCAATAAAAGTAGTTTATCTTAAATTAATTTTCTAATAATTCCCTATTCGGCCATGATTTCCTAATTTAGGGTTTTGGGGTATTTCACCTCGTGATCTGGCCAAGCCAAGTGACATAAAGGATCTCCAAACCGTGTGGCCTTAGCCACTTACCCGAGACTGCGTGCATTGGATTCTTCCCCTTCCCCTCAACCCCGTGCTGTCAATCCAGGTTTTTTTTTAGTCATTTATGGAATGTAATTAATCACCTTATACCTACCCTAAGTCACTAAGTTTATATTTTCTATACTATACAAATTTTATTGACTACTATGCACAAGACCATTCAATCTGCTCCTTAGTTAACTCCTAGTAAATAGGAACTACTTTGTAGTAAAATTCATAACAGAATTTAAAATAACATTTTTGAAAATAATTGAAAACTAAGGGCCTGTTTTCCTCAGTTTAATTTTTGAGCTTATTAAATAAGCTTAGATTAGTAGAATTTTGACAATAATAAATTTTTTTAATGATAACAATAATAGTTATACTATGGAAAAATATTAATTATTAAGCTAATAATAATAAAATTGAAAATTTGGGATCCTTGTTAATAGTTGGGATCTCAAAAATGTTTAGCATTGTAAAAGTTATGATTGTTTTTCCTCGGGTGTGCAAAACTGTTTTATTGTTGACTTGCAGTTTTGCCTCGGGTTTGAGTTTTGATTTTTTTTTTGGTATTACAGGATTTCTTGTTAATAATTGGTACTTTTAGGTGCAAACTGATATAAAATATGATATGATTTAGTTAGATATAATTGAAGTTATAAGTGGTTAACGATCTAAGCAAAATTGTGATTTTATATTGAATATGGTGCACTTTAATTGAAGATATACATGACGTGTTCTTCCTTGTTCTTGATGCTCGTCATGCTAATCATAATCACATGTTAAGCTTTTAGGTAGGGTTAACGGAATATTAATCATGATTAGGTATAAAAAACCAAACTACCTTTAAAATGGTAAGATATTGAATATGTGAATAGTGATAGTTAATCCTTGAGCATTAACTATGATCTTGACTATTGACCTTGATCTTTGACCATGAATATTGAATTTTTCTTAAAGTTGCCTATGGCCCTTCTTTTTAAACTAAAATATGCTTTTGGTTTTCGCTAAGTAGAACCGTAAACAGTATTTTTGGAATTTAAATGATTGTTTCCTAAGGTTTAAATCATTTGAATTGCTTTACTATACCTGGCCAACTCAATTCCTAAAAAATATATTAAATGTTCAATGTCTTTGATTTCAAACTCTGACAACAAAGTTGTGATTAATGTTACTTCCTTGTAACTCCCAGTAAGAACTGTGCCTTCAATATAAACAATCAGCACTGTAATTTTGCCATTAGTGAAATGTTTGATGAACAATGTATGGTTGGCTTGGGACTGTGAATGATAACCATCCTTCTAAGTATCTTAGTGAACTTGGTAAACCATGCTCAAGGTGATTGTTTAAGTCTGTACATTGCCTTTTTCAGTGTGCAAATGGTCTTGTCAGTTTCAAAGCTTGCTGGTATATCCATATAGATTTCCTCAACTGGGTCTCCAACTAGGAATCCATTCTTCTCATTGAGGAGGCCAATCTTGATTTACTACAATATATAATAAAATATGTACTGTGCTGAGTTTGGCTAAATGGGTAAAGGTCTCCTGATAATCAATTCCATTAGTTTGGATGAACCTACATGCCACTAATGATGCCTTGTATCTCTCAATGCTTCCGTTAGCCTTTTATTTGACTGAGAATAATCATTTACATCCCAGTCTTCTTACCATGTGGTAAGGATTCTGAGATCCATGTCCCACTCTTCTTAAGTGCATTGTACTCTTCTAGGGCTGCTCTTTATGCACTGGGGATCATCGTACTATCCAGTGAAGTACAAATGCTTGGTTTTTCTGTGATAGGTTTGAGTAAGAAATGTAGATGTGAAGTGAGTGCTTGGTACATGATTGAATGCCTTTTCTTTGGGCAATGGGCAGATCTAAGTCTGGGTCATATTCGGCCACTCTTTCTGTGTCTCGTATCCTTTCAGGATCAAGGGAGTCTCTTGATTCTAATGTTCAGGCTACATGAGTGCTTTTCTTCTTGTGTAAGATTTTATTGCTTCATCAGGGAGGTGGAGATGTTTAGGGTAGACAGGAGATGGCGGTGACAGTGAGCAAGGGGTTTATTTGGTGAGCAAGGAGTCCAGTGACTGAGGTCTGGTAGACTAGAGTGAGAAGGACTTTAGATTAGAGTGATACAAGTGAGATGGATAGGATAATGTTGTGCAGAGAAACTATTTTTATGATAATGTTGTCTTTCTTGCTGCTCTAGATGAATATGCCTTTCTTTTCTGCTTTCAGATCTTGATTCCTTAGTTAGAACCATTTCTTTCATGTTTGAAATTGCTTGTTTAATTCATAAAAGAAGTAATATGCAGATGGCACGGGTTGATGGATTCAATTCCCAGGATATGATGAAGGATACAGCATTCAATTGGACTGATGTGTTTGAAAACTGTAATCCGTCTTCCTCAGTAGCATTTCTATTTTAATTTTTCAGAATCTTTGTTCATCATATTTTGTTTTGCATGGACTAGGTGCTGTGACATATGACTATGAATACAGGACACTCTGTATCAACCTTACTTAGAATTTATTTTTGTGGGATTTCTGTGTGATTCTCCTGGTGTATACTTGATATGACTGAGCCAAGGTTGGGAACAGCTGAACATCTAGCACCCCTCATTTTCAAACCCCTGGTAACAGTAGCAGGTCATGTTGAATTCCGATTATCAATAAAACTATGTGGGAGCTTAAGTCAAAATTGAGGGCATTGCTACCACATCTAACTGAGTAAGAGATAGCAAAGCAAAACCAAGCATAATGAAAACCATGAACATAAGGAAGTTGAATAAGAAAGCTAAGCAGAAAGCAACCATACTATTAATCAGCATCCAAATCTCATAAGAGTGAGATACAAGTATGTATACAATCCAAAATCCAAGAAGGCAAACATCAAGAAAACTCCATTGGGTAGCCTCCCCTCTTTGAAGGCTATTCAATTACACTTAAGTATCATCCTCAAGCATGTCTAGGTTTTTCCCATTGGCTACCCACCATTAAGTTTTCGCAGGATCTAACGAACACGTAAAACACAAGCCAACATTAATCAAATCATCTACACAATCAAATGTGACACCCAAGGACTTATCTCAACCACAAGTTAAGATGGTGTTTAGGAGAGGATGGCGAGGGTTGTCATGGAAGCCCACAAGGCAGCAATAGTGGTTGTGGGGGTGGTGGTATTGAGTGGCAAAATTAAGGTTATAATGCCATTGAGAAATTAATTGATTATGGGAGTGCTAAAATTAAGGTTATTGCTTTTCTTTAATAAAATAGGGGAAGAACAATAGAAGATAAGGAGTGGCCATTGGGGTGGGGTGATGAGGCAGTAATGGTGGATGTGCGGGTGGTGGTGATGAGCGGTAAAGGGCTGGGCGAGGGTAGGGGAGATTGGATGAAGGCTAATGGGGATGCAGGCCCTTCACCAGAGTCTTGGCGGGCTGCTTAGGGTGGTCGGTGACAAGGGCTGGTGCAATAGGGTGGTGCTAGTCTTTGTTTCTTAAAATTTCTATGCTATCAAGCATGTTGACTCTATCAATTGCCTTTCTTGATCCTGTTCTTCTCGTCGATTCAGTGTCTATAGAATATGCCAATTTGTTATAGTCCTAGATTTTGGATCTAAATTATAATGCAATTGAGAAATTGGTTGATTATGTGAGTGCTTAGAATGGAGGTTCTTGCTTTTCTCTATTAAAATAAGGGAAGAACAAGAGAAGATAAAATGTTGCAGTTGGGGTTATGGTTTCACATTGGAGGAGAGAAGAGTGTGCTTGGAAATTAGCTATTTGTTAATTCTCCCAACTTGTTTATTCTTGAGGGCTTAGCATATTATTTATAGCTAAGTACCTCTTAGGGAGCAAGTTAGGGTTTTTAGCACAAACTTTTTAATTAATAAGACCTAATAAACTCTAATACATACAAATTAATAAATCAACTAGTAGACTAAAGTTGGCTAAGAATTAATAAAAGCTGATGCATTCTACTTATTAATGGACTTGAATCTAATATTCTAGGTTTGAAACTAGGCCTAAGCTTGATAAACTAAGTGGTGGGCTCGACCCATGACCGAGGTACCTAACATATATCTAAATTGAGGTTACACTTATAAACTTGTAAAATTAATAGAATCCTAAACGAAAATATGAATACAATTGAAATCAAATGAATAACATGAATCAAAATATGTGAAGATAGCAAACTAGTGTAAATCATAAGCAAACAAATTTGATTGAAGTAAATATGAGTCAACACATAACAATATGATAATATCTAAAGGTAAAATGACATGGACATATGCATATTTATTCAAAACATGCGTACATATTCCCCTTTTTTGGGTAAGTAAATTGTATTAGTTCTTGCCTAAAGGCGAATAATTACAACCATCTTATCCTATTGGTAGTGGTAGTAGCTTTAAAGGAATTGGATGTATGTTTTGAATAGGAAAGCTTTCATAATGTATGAGCTAAACCCATTCTCTTCTCTCCAACACTCATGAATTGATCATTTTGCTTTGCTGTGCCCTGAATTAATAAAAAAGCTTATTGATTTGATTCATTTCATTTGGGTGAGAGGAAGGCTGTCAGTCACTTGTGCTATAAATTTTTCTGAGCTTCTAAAAGGTGTGAAACACCTACTACACACTATAAAACTTATGTTTCTTAACAGAGCATTATAAGAGTGAGCGTGACTTCTAAAAGTTCTAGAGTCTCTCATACAAAATGGAAGCTATAAAGGTAATATAAAGGGCCCATATCATCATCTTCTTTTCCTTCTTTTGTAGTTTTTGTAAGGATCAAAATCATTCCTTATCCTTGTAAGGTAACATAAGGCCCTGCATCTCTCTCATTCAGGAGGTAATGTTATCCCTACCATCAATAGTAGTCCTTATCTTCTGTCAGATATCCATATTGTACATGCACTCAAAAAACAAGTGTGTTGGGGTTCCACACTACCAGTTGATTGAGTAGAAGGCAACTCATTCGTTAAGCCAATTTGATGCATACAATCTTTGGTGAATAGCTTGTTTTGAATAGCCAACCACATGATGAATTGATCCGTTGAAGTAGCCAAGGAGTGCCACACCAATGAATAAGTTCTTTTCTTCTTGTATTCCAGGCTTTCCCTCCCTTTTCGAGGGTGTATATGATACTTGGGCTCTAGGCATAGGAGATTTAGGAAAAATAACCAACTTGATCCTTAGTCCTAGTATTATATTTGGTTATTTACTACAATTGCCTTTTGGAAATGCCACCAAACCTTTTATCCTCTCACACACACTTTCATAAACCTTATGAATGCTATAAACTTCTATTACATCAACACACTTGGATCTGAGGTGGGCCTTCTGAAAGAGTGATGAAAACACGGGTCTCAATTTGAGCTCCTATCGAATATGCCACAAACATTGTTGTAGCGTAGAACACCCAAATCCTACCATTATAGTGATGGGTATAGTTATGAGCCAACATGCATACGTATTCATATTAAAATGTGAAGTGTAGGATTTTACCATTGAAACACCAATCAAAATGAAAGGAAGGAGAAGTGTATGTAGGGAATAAAATGAAGCTCAAAGCAAATGAACGAGAGTAAGCAAAGAGGCCATTGGCCACCTTAATAAACGTTAAGAGGAGCTCAATTGTTGTGCCTTGGAATTGTGTAAATTTAATGAGACCATAAATGAATGAATTCGACCATGTGACTAAATGGACGATAATTAGAAGGTGATACTTATGAGATGAATTTATCATGTGCCAAAAATGAAGGTAGTAACAAGAGGATGAGTGGTCAAGGGGAAACGACCTGATGCCTCTCCCTCATTCTTCCTCCTCTATTATTTTTACCACATAATTATTTTATGGAAATTAATATTATAAGGAACACAATAACTTATCAATATTATATGATGAAGATAATATATTGGGTAAAACAATATTGTACTTAAGCTTTAATGTTTAAAAGCCAAACAATATCTTTGGAAAAATAATATTGTATGAAAACCCTAATGCTCAAAGCTCAATAATATTTTATGAAAGTAATGTCATGAAAACTCTAATGTTGTATGAACTAAACAATATCTTATGAAAATAATCTTTTGTGAAAACTCCATTGCTAAACATATTGGGTATTATGGAAAATGCTATCTTAGCACTAGTACAGTAACACCTGCCAATGAGAATCTTCTAGGCTGGCATCTCATTGAGCTTGGATCATACAGTTTAGGAGATGACCAAAAGTTATCCAAACAATAAATTGTATGAAGGTATGTTTTCTATTTAGCAATCCACTTCTTTGTCCAGAGCTACATATACCTCGGAAGAAGGAACCTGATCATTATGTGACCCAACTTAGGTCCCATTAATTAGGCCCCCTATTACCATTATGTTTTGTGTTTTTGCTGTTTCAATGCCTGAATCATTCAAGGTGATATACCTATGCTGTAGCATCTTCTGCTATGTTGATGCCAATGGATTGCTTCTTAGTTTTTGAGTTATGTTGGTGAGGTCTTAGCTTGATTCACATCTCAGTTAATAATTTTTGGTTACCTATTTGCAGATGGTTTGACAAAAAATAGTGCCAGAACTGAGTCCTTGTGCCAGAGCAAGGCCCATGAGAACACTATTCACATTAAATCTAAGTACAGAGAGGTCATTTTTGGTGAAGAAGCTCTTAGAATATCACCTACCGAGCCATATTGCATAAGAAGGCCTATTCGCAGAGGTCACTTAAATGTTTCTCAATATTATCCTACACAGCAGGTTACCTTCTTTATTTAACGTAGCTTCCTTAAGCATACATAATTCTGTTGGTTCCTTTTTCTTTCCATCTGTAGACTTAGATTCATTATTTCCAGGATTCATAATTCTGTGGATTTTTTTAGCTTTTTCATTGTTATGGGCGAATATGATCTTGTCATGTGAATGCTATTCGGTTTATCTCACATTTAGTTCCCTATGGAAAAATGACGTTTTATTTCCTTGGAGGGCCACTAGCTGCTGGTTCACATTGATGAATCATACCAAAATGTAGTCCACCTTCTTTCTACCCCCCCCCCCCCCAAAGTCTACTCATCAAAACTAACTCATAGCCCTGACGCAAATTGCTCCGTTCTAGGTGCTTGAAGACATCTATGCTATCTGGGAGTGGATTCTGATTGATAAATTGCATATTCCCTCTAGTCAGAGAGATATGTACTCTGCAATTCTTGTTGTTCCAGAGACATTTGACAGTCGAGGTAAATATTCTAGGGTAGGAAGTCAATGCCTGGCTTTTTCTTTTTTGCGGTTCCTTCACCAGCATTCTATTCAATCATATGTGATGCCATTTGACGTCCTGTAACAATGTGTTTATAAGCATGTATAACATGCCATAATTTCTTGTTGGGTTCATATT
Source organism: Tamarix austromongolica (assembly GCA_039764185.1). Lineage (NCBI taxonomy): Eukaryota > Viridiplantae > Streptophyta > Magnoliopsida > Caryophyllales > Tamaricaceae > Tamarix > Tamarix austromongolica. The sequence continues at coordinate 76,268,357 of CM077817.1, forward strand.
CCCTCTTAATCATGTTCCTACTTTCTTTTTTCAGATGTTGATTATATGTTAGGCCTTGTTCTTGTTGTCTACTCTGATGTGTATTAAACTAAATTGTTACTATTCTTATATATTATCAATAATGCTAATATGATTATAGAATATCAATAATAATAATAATAATATTACTATTATTATTATAATATTAACTATTATTTTATTATTACTATATTAATAATATTCTAATATTAATTATAATGTTATTATTTCATAATATTAATAAAATAATAAATATATATTACTTATGCAAGATAGAGAGAATTGATTGGTTCAACAATAATATTCATTTAATGGTATGAAAAATAATAACAAGCCAAAGACCCTTTATATAGCCTTAGGGCTAGGGCTATAAATGAGCTGAGCTAGTTCGGTATTCGGCTTGGCTCTGCTCATTAAAAGTTCGGTTCGGCTCATTCGTTTAGTTAAATAAGCCTAAAAGTGAGGCTCGGGCTCGGCTCGTTTATTAAATAAGTCAAGCCCAAACTTGAAAAAGTTCGGCTCGGCTCATTTTTGGGCTTTGGCTCGTAAGCTCGGCTCGGCTCGGCTCGGCTCATCTCGTTAAAAGCTCAGTTCGGCTCATTCGTTTATTTAAACGAGCAGAGCCCAAACATCATTTTAGGCTTGTTTAGTTAAACGAGCCGAACCCAATCTTAGGGGTATTCGGCTCGGCTCGTTTACAGCCTACTTAGGGCTAATAATTAAATGAGATAAAATATATCTAGATCAAAAAACTAATAACTAGCTAAAATAACTAGATTAGATGAGATATGTAAGGTTACCAAAGTGTAGGAAGAATCTACTTCTTATTGCTATGTTCATATTTATTCCTATAAAAGTCTTTCCTCTCTACATCTTTCTCCCCCACTAGAAAATAACCTAGCTCTTGCAAGTGAGATCAAAGAAAGTCCACCATCAATGCTAGAGCCATGCGTCAAAGATTATTAATAATCCCATCTTTAGGCTGTTGAATAGAGGGCAACACTATCTCCTTTGGATCTATAGACACACTAAAAGACAAGACAAGAGGCTCAAAGTTGCCTTTTTGGGATGACAAATCATTCACATTGAAAATAGGACTAATGCTCAAATCACCAGGTAAATCTAGCACAAGCATTTGGTCCTTTATTATTATTATAATTATTATCATGTGGGTCCATGGCATGTGCATACAACTTTTTACAAAGTTACCTTCATTTAAACCCTCACTCGACCATGCACATCAACCAGTTTGTAAGGCACATTACTCAACATAATCTTACAACTAATCTTATCATGTAATGAATGGATATAATTAGTGTGGGTTTTAACAAGAACTTGATACTTATTCTGTTATTATTCACTGACTAACAATACTCCTATAAAATAGGGACAGATTTAATTATAGCCTACCGCCTATTCAAAAGGCATAAATCAACCAATCAATAATAAAGATATTCCTAAACTTCAGCTAACCACGTAAGGTCACAATTTTTTCCTATAATCCATCCAATATCTTTGGCTAACACACGTATTTCTACACTGCCCTTCAAGTTGGAGCATAGATATCAATTATGCCCAAGTTGCTTGCCATTGCATCAAAAGCGGGTTTGAACAATCTCTTAGTAAGAATATCTGCTGTTTGTTGGGAAGTTGTAACAAAGGGTAGACAGATTATGCCTTTCTCTATCTTCTCCCTGAAAAAGTGCCTATCAATCTCAAACATGTTTGGTCCAATCATTGTTATCACAGCAGAGTTTCATTGGAAGCAACACTTCACTTATTATACGATTGACAACCACAACTTGTTTTTTACTCCTCCATGTAACTAGATTCTCTAGATATAGTTGCAATATCCTAAAGTTGATTTCCTATCATCTATGGATCCAACCCAATCAGCATTTGTAATGGCTTCAATACTCCTTACATCTGCTTTGGTAGACAACAGTCCCTTTCTCCGTGAACCTTTCAAGTATTTTAGAACACGGTATACAACCTCTAGATGTTCCTTCTTTGGTGAGTGCATAAACTGACTTACCAAATTGAGAACAAATGCTATGTTAGGTCTGATGTGGGACAAGTAAATTAGTTTTCCCACTAACTGTTGATACCTTGAGATGTCTACTTGTGTTCCTTTATGGCACCCCCCAAGTTTCACATTTGCATCCAAGGGTGTGTCAACTGTTTTGCAACCACTCATGTTAGTTTCATTTAGTAGATCAAGCACATATTTTCTTTGATTAATAACAACTCCCTTCTTAGATCTTGCAACTTCCATCTCCAAGAAATATTTCAAGGTTCTTAGGCCCTTGATTTCAAATTCCTTGGCTAAACCTATTTTTACCCTCTCTATTTCAGCTAAATTATCACCTATGAGAATAATGTCATCCACATATACAATGAGAACAACAATCCTCCCTTCCTTGGATCTTCTTGTAAACATTTTATGATCACCTTGGGACTGTTTGCAACCTTGCTCCTTCATTGATTTTGTGAAATTTTCAAACTAGGCCCTTGGTGACTGCTTTAGGCCATATAAGGATTTCTTTAATCTGCAAACTTTACTGTTAAACTTCTCTTCAAATCCCGGAGCTGGAGTCATATAAACTTTATCTTTTAAGTCACCATTCAAGAAAGTATTCTTGACATCTAGTTGATATAGTGGCCAATATAAATTTACAGCAATTGATAGTAACACATGCACAGTGTTAAGTTTTACCCCTGGTGCAAATGTCTTTTTATAATCAATACCTTACTTCTGTGTGAAACCTTCAGCTATCAATCTAGCCTTATATCTTTCCAATGTTCCATTGACCCTGTATTTCACTGTAAACACCCCCATTTACAGCCCACCGGAGTTTTTCCTCTTGGTATGTCCACTTCTTCACAAGTCTGGTTTTTGTCAAGAGCCTTCATCTCCTCAAGAATAGCTTCTATCCACTCAGGAACCTTTAGAGCATCCTGCAAACTCTTAGAAATCTCCATAGATGACATATTTCTAGTAAAACGTGAGAATGAGTGTGATAAATTCTCATAGGAGGCAAATTTAGATAAAAGGTTATAAGGGTTGTTTAGTACAAGACCTTACACCCTTGCAGGTAGCAATTGGGAGATTCAAATGAGAGGAACAATCATTAGAAGGATCATCATTTTGAGATGGAGATAGTTACTTACTGGAGCTTCTGTCAGGTTTGTTTCATGACTGCACAGAGAATGTTGAGGTATTTGTTCTTTGTATGGATTTCTCCTTGTGTTCAGTTGTCCAAATAGTTCCCCGTTTGTGTTATCTTTTTCTACTCTTTGAGCATCTTGGTTATATTGTGATAATATGGGCTAACTAAGATCCTTATTTAAGTATCCTATTTGCTCAAAATTTGGTTCAGTAGACCCTTCTTGATTTTTAGACAAAGGTAATTCATGTTCAGGGATGTTGTCTTGGAGAAAGATAGGATTGATAAATTTGGAATGTTTTGAATTGTGGGAATTATTGATGTCCATTGCCATTTCTCTCTGTAACACATCTCTTTTAACCGAATTTTCTTTAGATGTCTTCCTCTAAAGAGGCGTAAAGAATGGTTTCTCTTCAAAAAGTATACATGGTAACAAATGATTTATAAGTGGTAGGATCGAGATATTTGTATCCTTCAAGAGTTGGGGAATAGCCGAAGAAAATACATTTTCGTGCCCTAGGTTCTAATTTACTGCTATGTTTTTCATGAAGAAAGATAGTGTAGCTAAATATACAAATGGGCAGATTGGAAGCAATTCTATTCACAGGAAAAAAATCATAAAGAGTATCCAGAGGTGTCTTGAACTCAAGAACTTTACAGGGCATTCTGTTGATTAAGAAACTAGCTGTTAAAACAGAATCTCCCCAATAAGAACTAGGAACATTGTAGGCAAAGCTAAGAGCCTGTGAAATTTCTAGGATATTTCTATTTTTATGTTCGGCTATCCCATTTTGTTTGGGGTATCCGTACAAGAGCTTTGATGAATCATGAATGATTCCTTTTTCCTTGAGTTAGGTTCCCAAAATGTTATTGATATATTCGGTTCCATTATCGCTCCAAAATATTTTTATGAGGGCATTCAATTGTGTTTGAACCATATATTAAAAATTCTTAGAAACGCCTTCAACCTCTGATTTTTCCTCCAATAGAAAAACCCAACCGACTCTCGTGTGATTACCAATAAAGTTGACAAACCATTTTTTTCCAGAGAGTGGGGGGATACGTGAGAGCCCCCAAACATCAGTGTGAATGAAGGAGAAAGGGATAGTTGGTTTGTAATGTCGAGGAGGGTAAGAGGTTATGTGATGTTTTGCCATAGCACAAATCTTGCATTGAAATAAAGACTCATTCTTATTGATAAATAATTTAGGAAATAATTGTTGCAGATAATAAAAGTTAGGATGGCCAAGCCTATAGTGCCATAACATAACATCATTTATAAAAACAATAGAAATTGACTCTAAGCAGGAACTATGAACTGAGCGTACAGCTTGTGAATCATCCATCGATTAATATAGACCTCCAACTTCCTTAGCACTGCCAATCATCTTCCTGGAGGGTATATCCTGAAAATAACAAGAAGAGGAGGAAAATATAATATGACAATTACCATCTTGTGTGAGCCTACTTGCAGAAAGTAAACTGCATGATAATTGAGTTATCTGAAGAACATTTTCCAGTGTTAAGTGAGGTGAAATTTTGATGAACCAACTTCCAACAATTGCTGAGAGTGATCCATGTGCAACTTTTACCTTTTTAAGGCCAACGCTAGGGGTATAGAATGAAAACAATGTTGAGCAATTGGTCATATGATCAGTTGCTCTTGAATTGATTATCCAAAAGGCAGAGGAGACACTAGATAGACAACTTATGTTACCTTGGTGGGCTAGGAACAAGATGAATTGAGAGGAGTGGAATTGAGTGAAGCAAACTGTGGTGATGGGAAGAGTTTAACAAGATTATTTCCTAAACTTCAGCCACCACTTAAGGTCACAATTATTTCCTAGAATCCAGCCACTATCTTTGGCTAACACATGTATTTCTATAATTAGCGAAAGACTTGGTTGACTCAATAAACGCATACATGTGTACATGTGGGGACAAGGGACCAAAATCAACAGCACAAAGGGCATAGCCATAAATAATTTTGAAAGGACTATTTGCCATGGATTTGTTAGACACATACTCAGCAATGAGTAATACTAAATTCTAAGTACAAGGTCAATACAAGACAATAAAATAGGTCATCGAAGTCTCCATTTACAACCTCAATCTAATGATGAGCAGTAGAAATTTCAGCATCTACTGGGTCTTATTGAGGGCATGTAGTGTCCTCTAGAACCAACAAACAAACTAATAATCTATTAGACACTACGGAAGAAGAGAGACATGTAGTTTGACTACCTCATGAAATACCAATCTAGCAACATGAACATTGGAGGTCTTACTACAAGGAATGAAATGGGGAATCTATCAACCATGACGAGAATTGAATCATGACCTTTAGATGTTTTGGGGACACCTAGAATAAGGTCCATGCTAAGATCCTTCCATGGCTTATAGGGAAGAGGTAAAGGAATATATGAACCCGTGTTTTGTTTTCTAGTTTTAGCTAATTGATAGTTACAACTTTAGGATACAACTTGTTTGACTTTTTGTTACCAAGAAGGTTGATAGAAACAGTCATGTACCAATGTAATGGTATGAAGCAAGGTCACTGACATGCTATTCCTAAATGAGATGTAGATTATGGAATGCATATCGAAAAAGCCTTGAAAAGATATCCATCAGCAAGAAGAGTGATTGTCTTTCAACTTATCAAAGTTAGTAGCCCTGATACTTTGTTGCAGAATGATAGTTCTACTAAGAACATCCACTAGCGAATTATGTTTTAGGACGAACACATACTCTGTTAACAATTTCTTGCTTGGAGTTGTATACTCTAACGCTAGTTGGGTTAATTGGTAAATATATTTTCCCAAGTAAATAAAGACATGAGTAAAACTAAGAAAGATATATGCCTAAACAAGACAATCTTTTTCATAAATGAAGGAACTAGATATACTACAAAATCTGTTTATTAAATCAATGAATTAGATATACTAGAGAATCCGCTCTTTAAATTGAGGAACTAAAAATAGTAAAATAATATCTTGAAGGACTAGTTTGATTTTCTATACTCCCCCTTATATGCTCATCGAGCCAAGTCAAGAATTTAGTTCAATAGAGTTAAGCGAAAAGAGCCTTTGTGAGGACATCTACTTTTGCAATTGCGATTGAACATTCTGCAGAGATATTACATTGGCTTCTATCTTCTCTCTAAGAAAATGTTAGCGAATTTCAACATGTTTTGTCCTATTATGGTGGACTAGGATCTTAGCAGTAGCTTTAGTTGACTGGTTGTCACATAATATCTTAACAAAACCTAAGATCTTTACTCTAAGTTCTTTCAGTAGCCTTTTCAACCACACTCCTTAACAAATTCCCTGTGTTGAGGCTGGAAACTTTGCCTCAACACTACGGTTGTAATACCGCCAAATTTTTATCAAAAAAGTTCATTTTAAAGACAATGCTGAAGCATTTTTAGAAGTAAAAATGGGAATGTTACCGTTACATCAACTATGAGAGATGTGTGATCATCACCTAGTCCATGTCTGATGCAAAATAAAACGGAACAACCATGAAAGAATGGATCCTCTACTATATACAACAATACTAATAGTACTAATGATGATAATAACAATAATATAGATAGAAGGGAGTATGAGATTTTACAAAACCCAAATACAAGAATTAAAGCCAATAATTTAAATAATTGGAAAGAATCAAAAGCATGTCTACGTAGTGGGCAAAATAATACATCTTACATCACTTAGCTTAACTTTTAACTAAACGGGAATGTAACTCTTGATCTCCAATCAATGTCCACCTACAAAGCTATCGCAACATACTCTAGCTGAGAGTTATAATCCTGTAAATTGTTCTCTGCTCACTAGACTAGAAGCTGAATGATCACAATGGCTACACAAATGTAGTATCAGTACGGTGAAGTACCTGTAAAACTGACTACCTAAAACAAGGAAAGGGCTTATGATAGCAATATAATGAGACACTTGTATGGACATCATGGAAGAATAGTAATATAGATAATGCATTAAAATCACATAATGTAATCTGTATTATAATAATAATCTTCCTTTAGTGATCACATAATTTTCAGTTATTAAGGTAATTTGTTCGACGACACCCAATTCTTCACCATGAACAAAATTATGGCAGTATACATACATAAGGGGATGCCACATCGAGTGCACCTACTTCTGAGGCTAACATAGAGAAGGATACCACACCCACCACATGGGGTCAGAGTACATCAAGGGGCTTGTATTGATATACCTCACCCACCACATCTTGAATGCTTCTGCCACGATGGCTAAAAATTTGAGATACCACACCCGCTTAAGCAATGATTAAGACGAAGTGTTGGGGCCTTGTATTAGAATACCTCACCCGCCTGCAATGGACATCGATGCCATGCCGGCCTGATACAGTATAATTCTATATCTAAAAAATATGCGCATACTTCCCTATTGACTGCAACCTGGTAGAGAAGAAAATAGGTACTGAGTGAAAAGATAAAAACACAGGGTTATCCACCCACTAACTTCTAGCTAGCTACCTTGAAAGTCGAAGAAAAAGGCTCGAATGAAATCTTAATCCATTAATTATTAATTATCAAGTGATATCACAAATCACAATTAATATCCAAATTGGGTGTTTGCAAGTGATAGCGCCAAACACAATACAAGGCATATAAACCACTAATTGGGTAATTAGAGGTGACACCAAACTTAACCAAATCAAGGCTCGAATATTGTCATTTTGATCCATATTAAATTTAGGTTAAACATGATTGGAATCATGATTAAAATATTATAATTACATGAAAATATTAATATAGAAAACCCAAAGAAAGAACAATAATTAAGAAACAAATATGGTGAAATATAGGCGTACTAATCGATTGGTCCGTGAGACTTGTCGATTGGTATAGTTGTACCAGACCCGAACCAAAAATAAAACTAGCCGACTGGTTGTTGGGTCTGAGCAGAGACCCGTCCACTCTAGTCACAAGGCAATCGGTTGATGGGTTTGACAAATTGATTGATTGCTCATAGGAACCGGTTGACTAGTTTGTCAAAACAATAGAGTGCTCTCGCAACCAATCGATCAAAAATTCTAAACCGATCGGCTATTCACACAGTCAATCAATTGATCCATCAAACCTACGATCCACTTGTCAAAATTTTGCTCAACTTTACTATATTAATCCTAGCATACTTCTATGTAATAAAACACATAAAAAGACATGTTGTACACATAGAATCTCATCAGTACATGGTAATATTGACTTTTAATGAAATCATGCTCAAAACTACCAAATTCATACATAATAATAGGGAATTTGAAACATGCTTAAATTTCAAAGAAGATAACTTTACCACATGCTTGAATCGAAGAATATAATTAACACGTGCTCCACACAGAAAAACACCACGAACATGGAACTATAACAAACAACAAAAGGCCTTATTTATATTAAAGATAATAATGCCTTACCTCCAAGCAATTCTTCTAGCACAAAATACTACTAACTTGATGACTGTCTACCAAGACCACGATTCCTAAGAGAATCAAGAATCAAAACCATTAAAAATTATTTTTAAATCTTAATAAAAATGAAATAAGAAGAATAAGGGGAAGAAAAATGGCATAACACAACATTTTCTCATAATTGAAATGAAAAACCAAGGTTTTCAACCATTCGAGTATTATGTTTTACAACTCATATATTCGAGTATTATGTGACAAATATAGATGTTGGGTTTTTTAGTTATCTAAATAATTCTAATTAGTTTTAATAACAACCCATAACTAACCTATATGTTACATAGTTCGAACTAGCCTAATTACAAGCTAAATGTAGCTAATGTTACATATGCAATAAAAAACTAACAAGATACCTAATTCACATAAAAATAATAACTAGGTCTCTTGGCCGGCAACTTTGTCTTTCATGTATAATAACTCTCTTGTCTTGTAATAACTTGTAACACACGGTGGCTTAAGTAAATTGACATCTTGAGATGTCTTAATCTTCTCCTTTCAAATATGTTACATACCTGTAAAAATGACTAAAAGTGAACTCATTAGGGTTAGTAATATATTCAAGGACAAATATTGTGATTGATTCCATAGCCAAGTATGCCGTATCCTTGTTCTCCTGAGAATCTATAATCCCAGGTCTTTGATTTCAAACTTTTTAATAGCAGAAGCTTGAACCTTCTCATTTCTTCTTGATGATTTCTTGTGATGACTATGTCATCCACATACACGATCAATATAGTAACTCTGGCATCAACTTTCTGTTTTACTGAAAAATCCACTTACATTCAGTGCGTTTTTCAGGTAGAGCAGTGAGGACCCAAGTTCCATTCTGTTCAAGAGCTCTTATTTCTTCTAGGGTGTCAAATCTCCATTCATGAACCTTTAGAGCATCATACACTGTGTTAGGGACCTGGATTTTAGCAAAGAGCTGTCACACAAATTTGAAATTCGTGAGGCAGATTTGAGTTGGACGTTTAGTTGTGTAGGGGCTGCTGAGTACAGAATCAGATTCTTTTCCTTTGAGAAATAGGAAGATCTAAATTTGGATAATGATCTGTCACCTTATCAATATCAAAAATTGAATTATTTTCGGCCTCACTATGTGCACTATCAAAGGTTAGTTGAGCCCAGTGCAGACTCTTGGTTTTGCTGATGTTGAACAGGCTGTTGGGCTTGCCGTTTCCTAGTGTAGACTTTTATATTTGACTATATGGATGGTGATAAGGTTGGGGAATTTGATGGCTCACTGGTTGAGGTTGGAGCCTTTTGTGGCTCATGGATGTTAGGATTCCTTAGCAGGAGACTTATAGGTCTAGGTAACCTTTAACATAAATCTTCCTAAAAGCCTTTTAAGGGTATTTATGTTATTTTATGCTTAATTAAACCAAAATATGATCACTTTCAAATTAAACCCTACTTAGGATAAGTAGAGGTCATTAACTCAAAACATGTTGAATGTTATCAAGAAGAACACCTGAATCATGAAAACCCTCTTTCAAAAATTTAGACACCAAAACGTACTCATGTTATATATCAAAACAAGTTTAGAAATTACAAGGAACATCATGGTACCAATGAAATCATATTAAACTCACATAATCACAAATCATGGCCAAGGGCCGAAAACTCTAAGAATATGCTAAACTTTTTATCAAGATAGATCATGCTTAGCTTCATCAAAATGTGTTATATTATATAGCAAGAATTCACATAGAAATAGCAAGGATCAACATAGCAGCATTAAATTCCATTTATAAGCTAAAAATCATGCTTTGAGGCCATAGGGCTGAAGCTATATCAAGAACAATAGCCACCTTCAATACTTTGCAAACATTCAAAAACAACTGCAAGCATGTTTAGATTTAGTATAGAGATCATCTTACTCTAAACCTAATCTCCAAATTAGCAAGAGAAGAGAAAAAATTAATGATTAACAAAACTCGTTGAAAAAGCCTCCATGAAACCTAGAAAGTCAAGGAAAAGATTAGAGTACGTAATACATAAAAATTTAATTGAAGAAGATAAAATCAAAGAGGAAAGGAGGGTGAACTTATCTTCAAAGTTTGAAGGAAAAACATGGCTTAGTTATGGATTAAAATGGGAGCTGAGCCAAGAAAATGAAGCATGGTAGGAGGAGAAGAAGTGGTGGAAATGGGGGAGGAAGAAGGGAAGAAAATAATGCTAAGTTAGAAAGTTTTAGAAAGTTAGAAAACTTAGGGCTTAAGTTTACTTAGTAGCTAAGTGCTTTAATTAGGAGATATTTGTGCTAACATATCTAAGGTAGGAATGGAGGAGGTTGGTGTCACATGTAGGGACTAGGGAGGAATAAGTGGTCATAAATCACCCACCACACTTGAGAATGAAATATGAGGAAGGAAGGAAGAGAAGGTTACTAACTTAGGGGCATAATGGTAACTTTATCAAAGAACTAGAAATCAATTTAATTACTACAAGGAGGGCAGCCATGGAATTGTTTGGGCCCTAAATGATGGGTTCTTATCCATACTAATCAATAATAAGACACTAGGGTTGCTCCTCACAAGATTAGATAGGGATGAGAAGAAGAAAATTTGAATTTGATGTCTACAAATATCAAAACAAATCTAAACATTAAAATAATAATAATTATGCAATATTTTTAATTCATTTGTAACTCAATATCACTAAAATATAATGATCCGTAAATTTTAAATAGCTAAAAGTGTCATTTTGGGGCTTAAAAATGCGTTTAAGGCATATTAGTATGATGAATAATGTCTTTTTGCCAATGCTTGGTTTGGCATTTTGAAAGAGCCTAGGATATTTGGAAAAATATGTGGATTTCAAATATTCATTGTGAAGAATCTTGAAAGAATTGAAAAGCCAAAAGAGGTTTGGAAGTCTCACGAGAGTCAAAACTGTAAGAAAATACAAGAAAGCTAGAATGAAATGTTTCACAAATGAAATAAGAGTTTCTAATTTGGTAAAAAGTTGTAAAAATATATTATTTTATTATTGAAGATCCTTAACAATTTCGGGTTTTGAAAATCAGGGTATGACATTTGCACTCTCATAAAGTAGCAAAGACATGTCTAAGATGGTGTGGGTGCTCTCCCTTAGACTTATTATAAACCTGAATGTTAAAATTTTTCTATGAATGACCATAAAATGTGGGTTATAGAACTCATGAATGTGCCAGGAGCATTTAACAACGTAAAAGGTATTATTAATCGCTCAAATAGTCCATCTTGGGTTTTAAAAGCTATTTTTTCATTCATCACTTGGTTTAATACGAATTTGGCGTTATCTGCTACATAGGTCAATCATGGAGTAATAACTAGAGCCACCTAAAGTATCTAACATGTCCTTTAGTTTCGGGATAGGAAACCTAGATTTGATAATGATTTTGTTGATGACTTTGGTATGCACACATTCTTCAATATCTGTCCCTTACTAAGTAGTTTCTCAACTTACCTATTTAGCTGAGCATGCTCACTAGGGTTAATCATATAATGGGTAAGATTAGGCGGCTAAGATTAGAAATAAGGTTAATGACATGTTATTTGTCTCTTGTGGATGGTTACTCCTTGGGTAACTCTTCAAGAAGTAGGAACTAGTGAAGTGGAATTTGGGAGACCTCTTGAGCAATTATGGCTAACACAAGATTGGTTTGCCTTTTGATGGAAGATACTAGGGGTGATGATTTTAATTCTATTCATAGCATTTTCCTTAGGAGTAGAAGTGGATTTAGGTGGTGAAAGATCAATGACGTCTTGGTAAGAATAATATGCTTTCTCTTGAAGAAGAAATAGCGACTGTTGGGTTTGCAATCTATCTTAACCGAATGGTCCTAAAGCCAAAGTCTGCCTTAGAGAGGACGGGTTACATCCATGTTAAGGACATAAAAATAGGTATCTTCCTTATGAGTGTCAAAGGCCTCTACTTCATCGCTTTCCCTATGAGTGTTCTAATAAGAGTGTTGTTGTAGTAATAGAAGCTATCTAAAAGGGTGACTAACAAGGTGATGTTAAAGGCCTCAACTTTGTTGTCCAAGTCCTTTAGCCCTAGTGCTATGGATAAGAGGGAGGAAGAAGGGAAGGATAGGGCCAAGATAAAAGCTAACAAACAATGCTATAAGTGCCAACTCTATGGACACTTTACTTCTGAGTTTTCTAATAAGAGCATCCTTACGTCTCAAGAAATAGGGGACATAGAACCTTGCACGGAAGTTGTAAAAGAAATAAAAGAGGAAGAAGAAGACGTAGCTCTCGAAAGTGATGGTGATAACCTAGTTCTTTAAAGGGTGCTACAAATTTAACAAGAACTTGCTAATTAAAGGGATAAGGTTTTCAAAACCCATTGCAAGGTTGAAGGTAAACTTTGAGATGCAATCATTGATAGCGGGAGTCACACTAATTTTTTTGGCATAATCCATGGTGAAGAAGCTTAACAACCTATTGAGAGATCATCCACAACCTTATTGTGGTGTGACAAGGCAGAATCAATGCTGAAGATAAGGGAGTGAAGGTGAAAAAGCAAATGCTTGTGGTCTTCTAGATTGGAAGTTCCAAAAGGAACTTTGGTGTGACATATTGCTTATGGAATCTTGTCATATCCTTTAAGGAAAACCATGGCAATTTGATAGGGAAGTCAAGCATAGTTGTTGATCTTTTGCGAAGTTCCTAAGCTATTTTGGGAAGAACTTACGACGTATGTGAGGTACAAGGTTACTTGTTAGTAGTTTTTACTAGGGGTGTGCGAAACCGGACATTGGTATCCATTCGGATATATGCTTGGCATTTTTTAGACCGAATATCCAAATCTGGATATAGATCCGATTGGGATATATCCAATATTCGTATGAAAATACCAATTTATCAATTTTAATAACTTTTTCAAGAATTTTTAAGTATAAAAACAGTATATCAGTTAATATTCATAGTATTATTCATATAAGTGTCTTATTTTATATAAAAAGTATTAATATATTATTATATAAGTTTAAAATATAAAATAATTAAATTTTAAAAACATAAAACTATAAAAACCCAATGATATGATTTACTGTTGAAATATTGAAGAAAATATCAGATATTTTATTGGATTGAATAATTCCGTAAAAAATCGGATATCCTAAATGTTGAATAATTTTTGACTAATGTCTAATCGGATTTTTTGAATACCGGATTAGATTTTTGAATCTCAGATTATTTGCATAACCCTTGTTTTGATTGCCCTCAAATTGATGGTTGGATAGAATTTACCAATTGGACTTTGGGTATGTTGCTTTAGGGGTTGGCTAGTAAGAGTACAAGGGATTGGAATATAAAGCTTGCTCATGTAGAGTGTGCATATAATAGTACTCCTACTTTGACAACTAAAGTCTGTCCTTTTGATTAGGTTTAAGGAATCATTCCTTACTAGCTTATGGATTTGGTGAATTTTCCAAATAAAGATCAAATCAGTTGATTAAAAGTGTTCCAGAAGCTTCATGATCATGCCTAAATAGAAAAATCAATACAAAGAAAAGGTCAACTAGGACAGAAGGTAATATGGGTTCAAACTTGGAGGCCTTGTATGGCTGCAATCTAGTAAGTAGCGTTTCCCTGGTAAATGTAAGAGCAAGTTCATGCCAAGTGCAGATGGACGATTCAAAGTACTTGAAAGATATGGAGAAACTGCTTATAAGATTGATCTCCCGAAAGATTATGGTGGAGTACTACTTTCAACACAGGACATCTATCACCTTGTCTTGAACTAAAGTTTTTCAACAAGGGGAGAATTATGTTGGAGCATCGGATCAAATTTATTATTGGTGCCCATTGTTTTGCAGTTCAAAATTAATGCTTTAAATAGTGGGCTTAAACTCTTTAATCTAACTTAATTGGGGGAAGATGGAGTTGATCCACCATGAAGTCCCACACGTGGAGCTGCATGGTTGGCATGAGGTTGTTTAATTAATTCAAGGTTTCCTTATTTGTCAGGAAACTGTTAGAATATTTTATTTGGTCAATATTTGATTTAGATTTTTGGAGGTGTTGATATTTTTTATTTTGGTAAGAGTATCTTTCTTTATTTTAGGAGGTGAACTAAATATGCCATATTTTAGAGATCTTTAAATTTCTTTTTGTCTAAGTCAGTCTTAGAGGCTAAAGCTTATAAATAGAGCCTAGGGATGGGGGGTCAACACATGTATTTCAGAGACTGAGTGGTAAGGAAACCGATTGTTTCTAGTGACTAGAAGAATTTAGTGATTCAATTAAGAACCTCGTTTTTATTTTATTTTATTTTTGTGAGATTCAGATAAGAGATATTCATATTCTTTTTATGCCTAACTTTCATGTTTGCCGCTTACATCTTCAGTTTGTGTTTCATATTTTGATTCACTTGAGCTAGTTTATTTGTAAGTTGTTCCCGAACATAAAAAACCATCACAAATGTTTCAATTCATCATCAGTCAACCCAAACATCGTCAAAAGCCATTGTAACTGTCTGGAAACACATCAAGTGTTCATAGGGCTTGTATAGTATTGATGATGTAGGGTAGCTGTAGTTTACTAAAGCTGCAAAAACAACTAAGAACAGTGAACATGTGATGGATTATGAATTAAAAAGCAACTAAAGATTTTCCTCAGATTTTGATTTTCTCATCAAATTTGGTTGACCTATAAGAATTCCATAGATTTTCCTTTTGCTTGGAGTGCCAGTTTCTCTCTTTTGTTGCTTCTGTCTTCCAGAACCCTGTCCTTGGAAGATCTGTAACAGAACCCTGCCATATGAAAAAAGTGAACACTGGTTTAACTTCATCACTTTTCAATATTCTCTTATTTATCTATTCTGGTTTTGTTATTCGTTGCACAAATATTTAAGAAGAAAGCCTACTTAGCCTTCTTTGCTAATCAATGCATTTATGTCTCTTCTTAATTGAACTACTGAGTAAGATCATACAAATGCGTAAAATATGGGGGACAATTTACTCTTATATGCTACCCAAGTAGCTTTCTTTGTTTTGCCTGCACAAAGCATATGCTTAGTGGAAGTATTAATAATGAGATGATGCCCTGATGAAAGTTATGGATTTTTCTTTTGTATGATTAAGACTATGATGAGTCTTCTCTTATATTCTTGTTATATGCAGAAACAAAGGTCTTCTTAATTTTGCTTATTCTTTTTATATGCAGAAGTGAAGGAGTTGGTAACAATAGTCTTGCGAGAACTGAACTTCAGCTCAATAGTAATACATCCGGTGAGATTTCCTTGTTATTACTTCTCTCCATGAGGATTTCAGAAATTATCAGTTTAAAGGTTTTCAAAAGATATCCTTGTTATACTTTCTCCATAAGTTGAAGCTATCACAAAATTCTAATGCTCGTTGATAATGCTTTGACACTGAAATTACAATTCTATCACCAAATGTAAATGAAGAAAATGAAAGTTTTCTGGCATATTGCCTACATCTTTGCTACATGGACCCCCCCTCTCTCCCTCTCTCCCTACCTTCCTCTGTCTCACATTTTTTCACACGTATACTCCTGCTCTTTGTTATTTTCTTTTTGTTGTGTGAGTCTTGCATAGACCATCTTTGCCTTATTTATTAGCATATAAAATCTGATATATTGATGACCTACCAGGAATCTCTTGCCGCAGTATTTGGTAATGGATTATCAACCGCATGTGTAGTGAACATTGGTGCACAGGTCACATCAGTAACATGTGTTGAGGTAACCTGCTATGATAAAAAGTATATTTTTTAAATTATAAACACAGTTCTTGACTTGAACACTTTTTTGCCTCATAGTAGGGCCGGTCCTGAATTTCTCTGTTAAACCTATTCTTAAGTTCTTGATTTTCTATTACAAGTAAATCCATAGATGGTTACCAAATAAACTCACCAAAACTTGTATCATGCGTATATCACCTATAATAAGCATGCTTTAGATATTAGCTTGTTTTATTTTATATTTTAAAATAAGCAATTATGTTGGACAATTACTTCTTGTAAGTAGCTCTAAACAAGGTGATAAGATCTACATATTGACTAAACGGCTGACATCACACCTTAATAGCCTCCTGACAAGTCAAGTACCTAGAACCATGCACTACAAAAATAATTTAACTTAAATAATAAATTAAAACTGTTATGAGACTTTAAGGAAAAAAATATAACAAGCTGTGGTGCGAGGAACCTTGGCTAGAACTCAATCAAGAGTCCGACCTAAGCCGGATTTAGTCGATCATAGAGGAGGGATTTGGCTGACTCATCAATCGGGGACTGAACTGACCTTCCGCTGGTAAGGGTTAGATGAGATCTCTCTCTCTTCCCTAGCTCAGTAACAAGACCAGATTCACATCGGAGAGTGGGTAGTTGTATTACTACTTTCTAAACATTGATATTCATGTATTTTGGAATTAACTATTAAACTCAAGAGTTAGAAGATGGATGGACATAGCATAAGGGGAACTAGAAAGGTGCTGCCTAAAAAATTGGAGCAAAACGCAATGTAAAAATGGGAACAAAACAAAATGGAGGCATGAATTGGAGGACCCAATGCAGGCGCACCATCAGCACATAAGGGTGGGCCTTGCCTCTTAGAAGAAAAAGGAATCGATAACATTCCATTTTTATAAAACCAAATACTTAATGATTAGCAAAAGCATAATGATAAATGAAAGGGTTTTACTGCCACACATATCATAAGTCCAAGTCCAATATTTATCACTTACCTTATGCCTACTTGCAAGGCTAAATATTTAACTTCAAAAAAATCACATGAAAGGAAACCCCAAAATGGTAGCATAAATTCATAAGTGATGTTCAAAAGTGAATAAAACTCTTTGTACATCACTAATCCACAATTAAAGATAGGACCTAAGAGTCCAAAATATATTAAGATGATACAAAAAAATCCCCTTAAAGGTGTAGCTCTGTATAACCCTAACTTCTAACACATCATTGCTGATAATGTACAAATTTATATGAAAAGTGTAGCATATTAAATTATAATAACTCGATAGATGTTACCATGCTCACGTAGCACATTCATATACAGTATGTTATCATAGTAAATGTGTAAGGCATGATATAGGCAATTATGGAATAACATAAGTGAATCATCAAATACATTTTAGGGCACACAACATTAATAACATAATGTTATTTGAGCTCAACAGTCAAATCCTTTTATTAAGTTTCCATTAAGATTGTTAGTATAAAAATAGTAGAATATACCACCTTGGTCACCCATTCATTGAATATGCATATCATGTAAGAGGTCCATAAAATCCTAATAGAGCAGATATAGAGGCTTGATCCCTAGGTTGAAATCCAAATAGGGATGGCATACAACATATAACCTACTCTCGGGTGCTAGTTATCCTAATCCATGCTCACGAATCGTTTACTTTATTAGTATTTTATGTCACTTGATCACACTAATTCACACATTAATCACACTTTTCATATCTCACTTCCAGCCACTGACATGATCTACAATGATCATTAATTCATATTGATGCCACAAAATGGTCGCCATTGGGCATTAAGCCATAATCAACCACTAAGTCCAATTCTTCTTAAAAGTCTGATTATTTCAAAAGGTCAAGAACAGTGAACAGAATTCAACAGTGAACAGAAGTCAACTGTCAACACAAGCCAAGTCAACAAGAGTCAATGAAGGTTAAAAGATCTCATATTACAGATTTTTACCACTTATAACCATTTTACCCTTATTAAAGTTCTAATCTCAATTTAAAGTGTTAAAGCACCAAAACTCACTATTATCAGCCAAATTTCATATGACCGCTTATATACTTCAAAAATTCATATTTTGAGGCATAAAAACAGATCTGGGAACATAATTTCCACCAATATGCAAAATGATCATAATACTCTGATTATCACCAATGTGCACCAAAACATAATACCTTTATTATCCTAGTAGAATCAATTTAAGGCATTAAAATCAAGAAGGTCTATCACATGCTTTCAGACATTGAACATAAACCTCACATATCTCATACCCAACATAATTTAACATATTATATGTAAAGATCACAAAAATCCAGCGAGTCTGCAAAATGACTAAAATGCCCTTAAGGTTATCAAAACTCATTTTAAGCATAACTTTCGTTATATATGCTCAAACCTAGGTATATTATGTATCAAAATTTGTGTAGAAAATGCAATGAAACCATTGGGCACATCCAGAAGGCCTAAGGTTGAGAGATGCATAAGTTCCGCAAATTTGATTTTTCATGCTTTTACTTAATACATGCTCATATTAGCAAATACGCTTAAAATACATTGGAGTAAATGCTTCCATGCTGAACATTATAAGTGATATGTGTAGGATAACACTTAGATAAATATGTCATACACTCTTTAAACTTGTACATTTATATTTCAAGATTAACTGGATATTAGGATATATTGAAATAATAAGTCCATACATGCTTCCACGTAATTTTTGTCATCTAAGGACTTTAGTTGATTTTATCAAAACTCTAAGCTTCGCAAAGAAAATAAGAAATAAGAGCACTCCAAACCTAGAGTTTAAACATCAACACACTCTTTAATCCTCTAATAATCGTTCAAAAATAGGAGATTACATATAGTAAAAATGCTTTTGCTATATATGAAAAGATTAGAGAAAAATATAATGAACTTGAGGAAAAAGATAACTTTACCTTTCTTCAAATGTGAATGAACAAAGGTAAGGAAAATGAAGAATTTTTTACTCATAACTAAAATTCTAGCCTCCTTTACTCAAGAAAAGTGAAAAAAAAAAGAAAAAAGAAAAAGAAGAGGTTTAGAAGAGAAGGGATGTAGCAAAAATGAAGGATTTGAAGAGCACTGTGATTGCCTACCATGAAGAGCTTTTCTTCCATACATTTGTAATTTTTGCGAGATGCAAAAATGAGGAAATTAGAGAGAGAGTTTAGTGTTTAAAAATTAAGACTATCCATAGGCTCACCCCCAGGGGGGATTGGCCAGAGAGGAGGGAGGGAAAAGAGAGGTTCCTCCACTTACGTGTGCTTAGGTGATGAGGTTGAGTGTAAGTGAGGTGAAAAGGGTTGGTTGAGATTGTGGAGATCAAATGTGATCTTATACAAAGGAGTTGTCAAAGCCTCAAGAAAAAAGGTCGGCAAGTGGCTGTGAGGCACTAGGGGACCCAAGTGTGCAGCCAAACAGTCCTTAGTTGGCAAAACTGAATTAATTTAAATGCAATTGTTGAGGGAAAATCCTATTATTTTCTAAACAAATAAGTAGTAAAACACTTTTGAAAATTCTAAAAAAAATCGTACAACCTGAACAAATATTAATTTGACTGAAAATAAGGTTCCATAAACTTTAGAAGATTTATGCAAACAATCAGAGCCTTATTGAAAATTCTAGCAGTGGCCACTCGAACACCCCTTGGGGCTGGTTGACACTGCCGTACCTGATTAATAAATATTAAATTTAAGCTGCAGCTGGTTGAAGGCCACTGCTGGCCAGTTGACCGCTGCACCTGATGAAATATATATATATATATATATATATATATATGGAATATGGGGTATTACAGAAACACTCTGAGACTGCAACACTTGACTGTGTTTTTTTGTTTATATATTGTGAAGGAATCTTTGCCCCGACCTATGGTGCTGTACAAACCATTAGCTGATGCAGCAGCACCTCAGTTTAGGCTCTTCTAATATATTTTAGGCTCCTCTCGGGTACCATGCTTAATGCTGTTTATTTGATTCGTTGACATAATACCAAACTTTTATGCACATGAACTAATGCTTGCATGTTCTTTCTGTTAACGAGCTAGTTCCACTGTAGAAAATTGCATTATCATGAACACGATACTCTAGTAATGAATTATCAGTTGAACATAAAACTATATTTTTGTGATGCACCGTATGGTATTATAGCATGATGGTCTATTCTGGCTTGTGGTTACGTGGTTGCTCAACTGTATTTTGATTCTATTAAACCATTCTATTGTTCATAGACTAAGCTTGTGTTTGTACAATGATTATCTGTCTTGTCTTCAATAGCTATGCTCTATGCATGGGTATGTTTCTTTTGTGACTCGGCCTGACATATATAGTGTTATTACATTTTGCATGTTTCATAGCAAAACTAATCTCGACCTGCTACCTACTACATTTTCTGCACCTATTACATTTTCTTCACTATTTCAAGCATCATGGGCCTGACAGGCTTACCTATTATAACAAATAGCTAGCTGAAAGTTGCGTCTGCTTTAAGACTTGTGCTTGTAGATATTTATTAACTTTCATGTTCTTTCATGGGCCACCAACACATTCATATTCATTTATTGATATCAATGTTTAATTTTGATGGATGTGTAGGATGGAGTTCCTCTGTCCTTCACAGGAAGCACTTTATTATTTGGAGGAGAGGTTGGGGAACTATTTTTCTTCATCAGTTAGGAAAATTCTCTCATTTTAAGTGCTAAGAATTTTTGGTTATTGCTTTGTCATGTCTGTCTGAGTCAGGATGTATCAAGATGCTTGCTTTGGACCCAGAGGTATCACCAAACATGGCCACCGATTCGCACAGATGCTTTGTCCAAGCCTATAGATCTGTTGATGCTTAATAGACTAAAAGAGTCTTATTGTCGGATTAAGGTGTGTTGATCTCTATGTAACGATCTTTATTGTATTATTACCATGATCAGGTATTATCAATCTCTGTTTGTAGAATTCACCAGTTCTGTAGTTTTTGTCACTTGGCCAGTGAACGCTTGCATTGAACTGTTTATTATGTTTGTACTCTGCCTGATGATATGTTTTATCAGTGTTTGAAAAGGCTTGCCTCTAAGATGATAGTTACTTGTTTTTTCTATTTATTATTATCATCCTACGCGAGATGGCATTGGTAAGGTGCTGCTATGGTGCACTTAGTTGTCGAGGTGAGCAAGGCTCTAAGGCGCAGGCCTTGATAAAAATTAGCTACAATTAGGTTTTGATTTTGTTCAAAAAATTCTGCATCAATACTTGTGTGTATATTTTTTGTATTAGTGTTGCACGGACATCCAAGTGACAAATGTATTATCTTTTTGTCATGAATTTTTCACGGGCTTTTTCCATGCTAATATTTGAACCTATTATGTTATGCATTTAGCTTCCTTGCTCTTGCATGTATGACTGGCCCATTTGTATTTTGGTGGCAATCTAATTCTATTACTGTTTTCTGGTTAAAGTGCCTTTTTAACTTCAGAGCTGACACCACATCATCAATTCACAATAATTTTGCTGTCTTCTTTATTTTCTTTTTCTTATGATTCAACTACTATTATTCCTTTTCGTGTTGCTTCATACTCAATTAAGTTGTGTGCACTTCAAGCGCTTGTCTCCATACATGTATAATAAGGAAAGTTTATCTGGTTATACAGTCTAGTTACACAAAAGGTTGGGAGAAATGGGTTGTAGTTGGGATCCAGACTTCCAGAGAAGCTTCCTTGTGGTGTTGTTTCCTTGTTTCAGAAATTAGAACTCCTTAAAACTCAATTTAATCATTTGTTTCCATATTTAACAGGAACAAGCATTGTCCTATTGTTTCCTTCTTTCAGAAGTTTCCATTATTTTGTTATTAAAGAAGCTAAAGGTAAGCAAGATTAGATTTTTAAAAGATCCTTTTTTGATAAGTGACTCTGTTATTTAATAAACTAATATAAGGTTTTCATAAAAATGTAAATTTGAGCTTCTATTGGCTTTACATGAAGTTGATTCATGTATATATATATTATTTTAGACTAATTTCAAACATTTTTGTGCCAGAACATTAAGATAATATTATTTTTATATTTCTTCATTGAAAAAAAGTGAAGTCATTTTAAGTGTAATTTTTTGTATTTAAAAGAGCATCATTTTAGAAAAATCAAAACCTAATTTCCACTTGTATTCTAATTTTTCTCTTTCACCTTCTATATATTGATTGGTCAAGGGTGTCACTAGAATAATACGATCTCATAAGTGTGTTCAAATTGCTATAATGACTTTGATGTGGATCAACTTGAAGGAGATTAAGATTCGAAGGTTGAAAATGGTGTTTTGGTTCTATGGTTCAGGTGAAACAAATAGGCTATGAATCTTCAAGCAAGAATTCAAAGAGAAAGCAAACTTTGAATGTCTCACATATAACGCATTCGAAGGATTCTAGCTAAAAATATACAAAGTAATCTTAGGTAGTTAGAATCACTCACAAAGAGAGATAGCCAAGTATTTACTTGCATGATCTTTGAATCAAAATTGACAACTTCTGGTTCGACCATAGCGTATAAGCAGCAACTAAGCTTGCTGCAATTAACACTAACTAACCACTAAATAATGTACCAATTAGGATAACAAATTAGTTGTTAGGTGCAATTGATATAGTTGTTTCCTATGTTGGCTAATTAATTCTAGTTAGTTGTGACAATCCATAATTACCCTATATGTTACATGTAGTCAAATCAACCTATTTACAAGGCAAAATTGTAGCTAATTACAAATGAAATAATGAAGCTAACAAGAACCCAATGATAACTAGGTCTATTGGCTTGCAACTTTGTCTTCCATTCATAATAACTTTTTGTTGACATCTTGAAGGGTCTTCTTCTTCTCCTTGTAAACATACTTGTAAGAATGAAACAAAGTAATCTCATTAGTGTTAGTAATATTATCAAAAGAAAAATAATGTGATTGACTCCATAACTAAGTGTGCCAAATCCTTATCCTCTTGAGAATCCACGATGCTCGTGCATCAAACTTTAGGCAGAACTAGTTACATTTCCCCGTGCAATGCACGGGTGGTGTATTAATTATTTATATATTATTATATTAGAGATGAATAGTTTAACAATTTAATTAATATGTAGGAGATGAATAGTTGACTGTATATGTTCAAGTAATTAATTAATAAAATACTTAATTAATACTTGATTAATATGTATTGTTCGACATATGTGCAGCAAATGAATAGTTATATGCATTTATTGCATGTAAGATATGAACAGTTGTGCTGTATTAATGACAGGAGATGAATAGTTATACGAATTTGCCGTTCGCATGAGATGAATAGTTGCATTCATATATTCATTAGTTTGACAATTCAATTAATATGCAGGAGATGAATAGTTGGTTGTATATGTTCAAGTAATTAATTAAGAAAATACTTGATTAATATGTGTTGTTCGACATATGTGTAATAGATGAATATCTCAATTAATATGCAGGAAATGAATATAATTTTATTGTTATGCATCGTAGGAGATGAATAGTTTGACAAATCAATTAATACGCAAGAGTATTTCATCATTTATTTGACCTTATTATTTAGTAATAATATATGACAGTGATAATATTTGATTAGTAATAATAGGTGTAGTTTAGGCGGAAAAATTTATTTGTATATTGTCTGCCAAACAACTCTATTTTTTTATAATAACTAATGTTGTTGTTCTGTTATTAGTTTTTTTAATAATAGTTATATTATTAATCATGATAATATTCACATTAGTAATAATCAATTATATTAATATTTATTATTATCATAATAATAATTATCATTATTATATTATAAATTATGATAATAGTAATTATCTAAATTATATGAATAATTATATTAGTATTAGTTATATTAATAGTTATAATTATTATAGTTATATTAATAATAATAGTCATATTATTAATAATAAATAATAAAATTATTATTATAAACAATTATTATTATCATCGTCGTCGTCGTCCTCTTCATCATATTTGATTAATGTTGATCTAACCTTAAAAAAAAAGAATTTGTAATAATTTTTTTTTAAAATTGCCATGTCTTTTTTATTTTATTTTTTTTAATTATAAAATTCATCTTAGCTTATGAACAAGGCAATTGGGCTTCAATAAAATAAGTAAGAAAGATAAGTTTATAGTTTTAATATCTATTTTATAAGAATCAATAGCCATGAAGTTGTTTATAAATAATAATATATTAAATAAAATAGCTGTAGTCTGGTAAATTAGATAGTACTCATTCCATTGTTGTTACATGTTGAGAAAATATTGTATTAAATGAAATATAATTATTCCCAAAAAATGGCTAACAATTATTGATAATTACTCCCTTTGATTCAAAATAGTTTGTTTTGAAGTTGTACAAACGAATTAATACATGAGGAAAAGTACCGAATATATCCCTAATTAATAATATCTCTCGTAATCAATACTTTCCCATTTTGAAAATCTTCACTTTAATTAATAAATGTTTGGGTAAATTAGGAAATGAATGTAAAATTTATTCGTGAAATTCTAGAAAATTATTAATATTGAATAAAAAATAATCCCCCAAAACATGCTTTATTATAAATATGAGAGAGCATTATTTAGCTAAAGGTTGATATTTACAAATAGACTAGTATTTTTTTCAGAATGATTAATATTTAAGTTATAATTATTCATAAATAAAAATTATTTATTTATTAAAATGTTATTTAATGATTTATAAATAGCTCGTGAATATTTCAAAAATTAGTTTGTTGTGTAAAAATTATTAATGGATGGTTACTATATGATATTTATAAATTACTATAAATAATAATTTAATAAATGATATTTATTATTTTCTTAGAATAGATAATAATAATAATAACGATGATGATAATTTGTTAAATTTATTTACTAATATGATTTTATCATGAGAGTACTTCCATCATCCCATCCCATTTTGCTTGGGTGTGATTCCTTTTATGGATGTCTCAAAATAAATGTCCACTTTCTTTATATAACATTCATTTGTAATAAATATTTTATACAATGACAAAACTAACCCTTGTTTGATAGTATTATATCAATTTGTACAATCAATGTTATCCTTTTTAGTTGCCAAGAATAAATATGGATAATTTGGGAAAATAACTTTATTTGACAACCATAATGTTCTTCTTAATAAGTGGGATTTATTGTAAGGCCAAACAACATGGGATTGAGGGAGTATAATTATTGGGGATCTTTAATTTTGTTTATAATAAATTTTGCACAATATTTTTTGAAATTAAACAAATGCTTTTCAGTAATTGTTGCCACACAATTTTTAAGGACATATTTTTTATTTTTTAAATCAGCTGAACACTTTTATGGCTTTTGTTGTGAGATAGCACTGCCAAATGTACTTTAGCACTCTTATTCGTATCGGTGACTACATAGATGATACCAACATGGAGTATACCAACTTAAGTATGCCTAAACCTCTAGTTAAGTTGCATTATTTCTTGATTGTGTGAATTTTATATATCAACAATCTATATACCATCATAGAAATCCTCAATTTCCCCATATGTAGTTTCCATATTTTTTTAACTGAAGTTAAATGTAGCAAATCATAACTAGTTTTTGGAATTGTGAACAAATATTGATGCCTTCATTAATTACTAATCTCACCGGTGTTTGGAAAGGCTTAAGGTGTTGTCATTAATTACTAATCACACTGGTGTTTGAAAAGGCTTAAGGTGCACTTGGAGTTTTGTGCATACGCGGAATGAGGCACCAAAATTCGCTAGTCTGACATTGCTTTTAATCTTCCAAAGAGTTTGTGATCTTGTATTTCCTTTTCTGCGGCAAATATTTTCCTTTCCTTTTTTGCTCAAAATTGTGTCTTGCTATGACCTTTTTTCCTTCCTCCCTTTCCAAACATGTAAATGAAGCCTAGAAATAGCTCCTTTTCTGCAGTAAATAATCTTCCTTTGCCATTCCATTCAAAATTAAGTTAGTGGTCTTCCTATGATTGTTTATTTGCTCCCTGCGCCTAGTGTGCTTTAGCAACACTTGCCTTGCCCTGATGAATAAAGTGCCTTAGGTGAGCTATATAATGACATTATTATAATTTAAATAATCATAGACTTCACATTCTTGTTGAATTTATTTTATCAAAATAAAAAATAAAAAATATATTGTTTAAGTTATATAATTGAATTTTACCATATTGATAGTAAAAATAGTCTCAAAATAATTCTCTAAAAACATAATTGTACTATAATTTTATCATCATGATTTTCCTTCAAATTTAATATTTACTTTTTGCCTAAGTATAATTTTTAACAATTCTATTCAAAATTTTCAAAATATAAAGAGTGAGTCTTGTAGCTGTGTCAGTTTCTATTATATAATTTTTTGTTATTATTAATTCCTATAACATTGTACATGCATTAGCAATACAACTATTCAATTACTTGTATAATATGAGGGTATTGAAATTTTTTTATTCATATAAAACTGCTAGATGAAAAATGCAGCCTATTTTTGGAAAAAGTTTTGAAAATAGGAAATGAGCATTTTCTAAGTTATTATCATTTGTTTCTCAGTTATTATTTTCTATTTTTATAATTATATTAGTTGGCTATTATCTGGTAAGATATCCTAGGTTATATTATCTTTTATTTAGGATATGTTCTTAGAATCCTATATAAGGATTAGTATTGTTTCATAATCACTATGAGTATTGATTGAGAAATAAGACTGCCGTTTCTTCCCTGTTCTCTTCTCATTAATTTTTCCTCTCTATCCTACTGACCTTTCAATTGAACTCTCAGTGTCTGATTGTAAATTAATATTATTAAGAACACATTCCTCTTTGGTGGCTGATTAAAGTTGTTTTTTATTTTAGCTTCTGTTGTATCCTTTGTCTATCATTGATTTTATGTTGTATAAAATTTCTTATGTGAACAAGAATGTCATAGTTGCATTAGGTTGACTCTGTGCTGCAGCCTCTAATTTCTTTACTTATCTATATGCAGGAGGGTGATGCTGAAGCTTTTGTTGAGGTTCATTCCTATGATGAGGGGATGCCACCAGGAAAGCACAAGACAAGGCTAACTGCTCTTAATGTATTCTTGTAGAGACAATCATCTCATGCACTTCCCACTGGGAAAATAAACTGCCTCAACAATTCTTTCTTATTCTTTATGCTTATGCTTTTAGCTTGACATGAGTAAGACCTAGATAGATATTTGTTATATGTTTCTTTTTCTGTTCTATATGTTTGCAACTTCTTAACAACACTTGAAGACAGAATTTGATCAATTTCTATGATGCTTGTTCCTAGTCAGGGTTTCTCATATAATATCATGTTAGGACTATGTCATTGTGGCCAGAAGGTTCAAACAATTTGCTTTGTCTTGACACAACCCACACCTTTTATTATGAAATCCAAAACATTGTCTATGATCTATCATTCTATTTCTGCCCCAAGTTTCCAACTCGAGGCGACACATATTGCATAACTAGCTGCCACATACACATATTCTCATATTAACTATAGTGCTTGTTAGGTTCTTCATCATGAGTTTTTTCTTGGCCATTGAGTTGTCTTCATTCTTTTTCTCTCCCTAGACTCCAACTACAGTATTCTTACTCTGTAGATAGCTGCTCATTTTCTTTTTCACCCATTACATGTTTCAGTATTATGTGTTTTCTGTTTTTGTTCTCTTCATGTGGAAATGGTTTCTGCCTTTGTCAAACTTTTGAGGAACTTTAGTTCAGTCCAGTAATCAAGCTAATCTAGTGTTGTTAATTCCTAATATTTTCTTTTTAAATAGGTTCCTCCTATGGGTCTATTTTATCCTAAGCTGTTGGTCCCGGATTTGTATCCTCCACCTTCTCGAGCATGGTGAGAACTTTTTTTCTCCTCCATTCCTATCCATGTATCTTTTTTCATTGCACTTAAGAGGAGATAGTACCAGACTTTCTTAATCTTTCTTCTGATGATCTTTCATTACCAGGTTTAATGATTACGAGGATATGTTGGAAGAGACTTGGAATATGGAATACCCTCGGAGACCTGACAATTCTGATGCAATAATTTCTGGCTTTAATGGCCTCCCGTTATGGGAGACCTATCCCGTTTACACTAGCAAACGTAAGAAGGACGATAACCTAGGCCTTGCTGAAGCTGTCACAAAAAGCATTCTCTCAACAGGTGAACTACTACGTGCAGTATTATTGTTTTAGCACACTACATCTCCTAAATTTACCTCTAAATTTTCAACCACAGGGCGTCTTGACCTACAGAGGAAATTATTTTGTAGCATCCAACTGGTAACTTCAGTAGCTTAAGATGTTTGTCATTAAATGTACTTCAGGTGTGTTTGAAGTAACTCTTGCTGTTTGCTGTAGGTTGGAGGAGTGGCTTTAACTAGTGGCCTCATCGCTGCTGTTGAGGATAGGTATGGTTTGCTATGTTTTAGAATTGAAAATTGAAAAGTGCCGCCTTTACATATCTCTAAGACACATCATTTGTTATAAACTTGTGGTATGTGAAATCAAGATCACAGCAAAATATTTTATATAAGAAATGAAAATTTACTATTTTTCTTAAAAATTATTTTCTTGTCATTTTATATGTATCAATTAAAATGTGAATATATTAAAATCACTTGAAATATGACAAATATTCCAAGATTCTAAAATTTCAATAATAATTATTCCAAATTTAAGAAACTTATGAAATAGTCTTCATTTTTTTTCTCTGTTTCCATAAATTTATAAAAAAAATCTTTTTTTTTCAATCTTTTTTGTTCTAGAAACTTGCACGCACACACACACACATATTTGATATATCTATGGGGATACAAATTTTTATAATATAACAATTTTTTAGTATTTCTTAAACCTATTTAAGTTTTTTGAACATTGAATAATTTTTGGTAACTTCCCAAAATTTATTTAAATATTTGGAAGTGTTCAAGCAGCAATGACTAAGTTCATAAATAGGACTCATTCAATGATTCTTGAGGCTCTACTTCACTCTAAAGGACCTATAGCCTTTTAGTACGTATATTAAGAAATACAAAGATCAAAAGCAGCATTAGACTAGGCAATTTGGGTGCCTCATGTCACCTAGATGCATGCCATACCCTGACCTAGGCTGTAGGATCTCTCTTGTCTGGGTGTGCCTTAGGACTTTTCAGACATTGGGAGAGATGTGCTTTTGATTGTAGCCTCTTTTCCAACCCATGGGCTACGAGTATATTAGCCTCAGTGAATCTACCTTTAACAGAAGTAGGAGCAGCTTGAGATTTATCTATGAGGGAAGATAATACCCACTGTAGGAGCATCTCCCATGAGCAATAATAATCAACCTTATTAATTTTTAAAGATTCGGAGAATTTAAAACTCTTCTAACTTGGACTAAGTTGATAGGTTAGATCTAGCAAGCCATGCAAGTTATATTTCAAGCCATCAACTTTTCCCGCGTATGATGGCTAAAAATATGGCTTAAATATGGATTGGGAAGCAGCCATGCAGCTCAAGAATCAGCCGGCAGCAGCAGCTGCCTTGTGTGGAATTTTCAAAGACATGAAGACATCACTTTCCATATTTTGTGGTCTGATTGGGAGCAGCATTGGGCAGTTTGGTGGAGTTTTCAAGACATAATTTTGCATAAATTAATGATAAAGGAAGGCCTTATTATGCATGAGGAAGCCAGCTACTTTTAGGCATTGGAAAGTGAGAGTTTTCTTCTTTTGTTTAGGCATCTTCTATAGTGTATGTTTTGACTTTCCTAATTTGTAATGGGAGCAGCATTGGGCAGAGTTTGGTGGGGTTTTCAAGGCTTAATTTAGCATAAATTAAAAATAAAAGGAGGTCTGATTATGCAGGAGGCAGCCAGCTACTTTTAGGCATTGGAAAGTGAGAGTTTTCTTCTTTTGTTAAAGCATCTCTTAAAATGTGTATTTTGACTTTCAGGATTTGTAATTTATGTTCCCTAAGTCCTTGCTGTGAATCAGAGTAAAAACAAGGCAAAATAGAGCAGAAAATAATGGGGCCAAAACAAATTGTATTGATCAGATCAGAGAAACCTAATCAATTATAACTTCCTACTTTCGAGAGGTAGGAATGCTCTTCCAAAGAGTTCTCACTAATTCTCCTAATAATTATTATCATCATTAATCCCTTTTTTATCCTACTTAATGGACTATTCTGCATAACAAACTTTCCTTAAATCACTCTCCATTATTTATTTCTCTCCCCATTATCTATTTAATAACTAACTCTCTCTCCACTGAAGCTAATAAAAAGACTTCATTACCCTTAGTAATCTTATTGCCGAGCTGCTCGTGCTGACTTCCTTCTTACATATGTGAATATCACAGGAGGCTTGGGATATTTCATAGCATTATCCCTAGCCTAGAGGTTCACCTTGTTCTCTAGGTGGAAAGAAGGGAACCTTTGGTCTAGAGCATGGAAGTCCTCCCAAGTGGCTTAAAAAATTGGCAGATTCTTCCACTTGATTAAGACCTCAACCAGTGCTGAGCTTCCCTGCTTCCTATTTCTGACCGCCAACACTTCTCCGAGTTTTGCTTCAAGAGTCAGATCTGGGGTGAGTTAAAGTGGAAGCTGTGGTGATGAAGGCAGGCATCCTATGGCAGCTTTCAGCTGGGATACATGAAATATTGGATGTATTTTGGCTGTAGCAGGAAGCTCTAGTTTGTATGCTACTGCCCCAATCTTCTGAATCACCTCAAATGGCCTATAGTATCTTGGAGCCAACTTTTTAAATGGCCTTCTTGCCAAGGTTTGTTGCCTGTAGCATTGCAACTTCAAGTAGACCCAATCACCCACTTGGAAATGCACCTCTCTTCTATGAGCATCCTCTTGAACTTTCATCTTTTGTTGTGCTTGGAGCAACTGTGCCTTTAAATCATCCAAGATTGCATCCCTCTCTGTTGGTTGCTCTTCCAAGGAATGAACTATTGTGTTTCCTTTTTCATATCTCACCAATGGTGGGGGGTCCTTGCCATAACCAACTTTAAAAGGTGAGCATCCAGTAGTTGAATGAATGGTTGTATTGTGCTAGATCTCAGCCCATGGGAGCCACTTAGCCCACATTCTAGTTAACCCATTGATGAAACACCTTAAGTAGGTTTCTACCCCCTTATTCACTATCTCAGTCTGTCCATCAGATTGAGGATGATATGCCGTACTTCTGTTAAGAGCAGCTTGTTGAAGCCTGAAAAACTCCTTCCAAAATATGCTCATAAACACCTTATCCCTGTCTGACACAATTATGGATGGGTAACCATGGAGTCTGACAATTTCCCTGGTGAAGATGCCAGCAACTATTCGAGCAGAAAAAGGATGTTTGTGACCCACGAAGTGAGCATACATAGATAACCTATCCACCACAACAAAGACGGTGTCTAACCCCAAAGACTTTGGTAACCCTTCAATGAAGTCCATAGAGATGTCTTCCCATATCTGGGTTGGCACAGGCAGTGGCTGAAGCAGTCCAACTGAAGAGAGAGGAGC
The DNA here is from genome assembly GCA_039764185.1 of Tamarix austromongolica. Taxonomy (NCBI): domain Eukaryota; kingdom Viridiplantae; phylum Streptophyta; class Magnoliopsida; order Caryophyllales; family Tamaricaceae; genus Tamarix; species Tamarix austromongolica. The sequence continues at coordinate 76,300,318 of CM077817.1, forward strand.
TTTTTTGCTGTTGACAAACCTCACAAGACCGTATATATATGGTAAGTGCCTTCCACATGCTTGGCCAGTACCATTCAAATACTAATCTCTTATAGGTTTTTAAGTCCCTAGAATGTCCACCTACAGGGGTGTCATGATACTCATACAATAGGGATCAGACTAAGGCAGAGCTGCTTAGGATGACCAATCATCCCATATACCTTAGTACATCATGCTCCAAAGTGTATCCTTTTGGAACCACATTGCCAGCTACTAGATCTGCCTTGAGTTGCTTGATAAAAGGGTCTTGCTGAATCTGAGCTTGGATATCCCTCCACTGCACTCCCTCTGAGCTCACCAAAACTCCACATTCAACACCACTAGCACATTCCCTCGACAATGCATCAACCACTTTATTCGATGCCCCTGGTTTGTAGATGATGTCAAAGTCATACCCCAACAACTTGTTTACTCGTTTTTGATACTCCGATCCTATGTCCCTTTGCTGCATAAAAAATTTGAGACTCTGCTAGTCTGACTTAATAAGGAACTTCCTAGCAGGTACTGCCTCAATTTCTTCACTTCCAGGACTATTGCCATCATCTCGTTCTTGTAAATAAACTTAGCTCATGCTCGAGGGCCCAATATCTTGTTGAGAAAAGCGATTGGGTGCCCTGATTGTAGTAATACTGCCCCTACCCCAAAACCACTTGCATCAATTTCCATAGTGAAGTGTAAGTTGAAACTGGGCATAGCCAATATAGGGGTTGTTGTCATGGCCTTGTTCAACTCCTCAAAGGCCCTTGTATCATTTGAAGACCACCCATAGCTATCTCTCATGAGTTGGTCAGTGAGAGGTGCGGCTATGGATACGTAGCCAGCTATGAATTTTCTGTAATATCTGGTCAAGCCAGGGAATCCCCTTAACTCTTGGAGGTTTTTGGGTATGGGCCATTCTACCATAGCTTGTACTTTAGTTTGGTCCACAGCCACCCTAGACTTAGATATAATGTAACCTAAGTAGGTCACTTGTTCCTTCCCAAACTCACATTTTTTCCCATTTGCATACAACTGATGTTGAGCTAGTGTCTCTAACATCGTGGCTAAGTGTTGTACATGTTGCTCCTTATCTATAATATACAACAATATATCATCAAAGAAGACTAGCACAAACCTCCTCAAATAGGGCCTAAATACATCATTCATTAATGCTTAGAAGGTGGCTGGAGCGTTTGTGAGCCCAAAGGGCATCACCAAGAACTCATAATACCCTTCATGAGTCCTAAAAGCTGTTTTAGGAACATCCTTCTCCTTCACTCTAATCTAATGATATCTAGATTTGAGATCCAGCTTAGAGAACACTGTAACCCCATGTAATTAATCTAACAATTCATCAATAGCAGGGATGGGGTATTTATCTGGCATAGTGACCTTGTTGAGGACCCTATAATCTACCCAAAACCTCCACGAGCATCCTTCTTCTTAACCAATAACACGGGGCTAGAAAAAAGGCTATTAGGTACTTGTATAATGTCTGCCTTTAGCATATCATGAATCAGTTTTTCAGTTTCATCTTTCTAGGCTTGGGGGTACTTGTATTGCCGTATACTGACTGGATTGGTGCGTTCTTTTGCGATGACTGCATGCTCATGGCCCCTAATCAGGGGAAGTCCCTGGGGCATGTGAAATACTGACTCAAACTGTTGCAAGGTTGCTTGTAAGAAGGTGGGAGCAGATTCCATGAAACCTTCAGAGGCCTCCAGGTCTTCACCACCACACATATGGTTGAATTCAACTAAGTACCTTTGTCCTTCCTTCCTCAACGTTTGTACCATGGCCTTTAGAGGTATCTTGGTTTTGCCCAAGGAAGGGTCTCCTTCTAAGGTTATGGAGTTTCCTTCCACTTGAAAACTCAGTGTTTGTGTCTTCCAATTTACCGACATCGTCTCCAACCATTGAATTCCCAAAATCAAATAAGAATTCCCCAGTGGTAGTGGCAAAAAATCCTCAACTACAGTCACCTCCCGTAACTCCAAGGCTACTACCTTACGCACGACTTCCCTTTCTACAGCTCTCCTGGTGCCCAACGACACTCTAAATGTCTTGGTCTGGTTCAGTGGAATTCCCAATTTCTCCACCATGGTGGAAGAAATGAAGTTATATGTTTCTTCCGGATCCACAATTACTGCCACTTCCTTCACATTCACCATGCCCAACAACTTCATTGTTTTCGGACTTGTGATTCCCATCACTGAATTTAGGGAGATCTCCGGTTGCATGAAGTCAGAGCCGGGTTCCTCAATTTCTTCAGGGGTTGAAAAATCCAGATTCTCATCGACCAGAAACTCCCCCTTCGTCCTCTTGAGTCAAAAGCACACCCAACTCTTTTCTTCTACACTGGTGATTGATTGTCGACTTCTCATCACAACGAAAGTAAAGGCCTTGCTCCTTTCTTTGCTGTAATTCTTTCTTGCTCAACTGCCTAATTGGGTTGGTGTTTTTTAATTGAGGGCTTAAATGGAAATTGGACTAGGTAGTAGTGTTACCTTTTCCAGAATATGGTCCATACCCACTCCCTCTCTTGTGTGTTAGGCCGGCCTTCAACTTCTCATCAACCTTCAAGGCGAGATCCATAGCCTGATCTAAGGTAGTGGGCCCCAACAACCGACCTGCCCATTAATAAATTGCCCTTTTGAGATCTCTTCAGGTACCTCTTCCAAAGGAGCCATTAGCTCGATGAATCTCCTCTGGTACTCATACACCATTCCCTTTTGCTGGTGATCTTGCCACTGCTCGTAAAGTGTACCGGTGGAGGTAGATTGAAATTGTTGAAGGATCATCATCCTCATCTCCTTCCACCTCCATAGTGGTTGCCGTTTGTGCTCATACTAGTACTAGAATAGAGCATCCCCTTCTAGTGCTACCATTGCGGCTTTGAGCTTCTCCTCCTCAGTAAGCTCGTAAAAGTCGAAATACCGCTCAACCCTTAGTATTCACCCGTCCGGGTTGGTACCATCGAACAAGGGTAAATCGAGCTTCTTACATCGCCAATTAGTACCTCCTCGTACAAATCCACCGCCAAATCCTTTTCTCCCTCTCCCATCAGCGCTTAATCCTCTACCGCTGAAGCTCGCCCTGTAAGGGTTGGGCTGTTCCAAGCTTCCTGTTGAGTGATCAGTGACTTTGAGGGTGGAGATGGTGTTTCTCACCTCATCACGGATTTGAGTAATCATCATCTCCTGATTTTCTTTAGTTCTAGCAATTCTGCTTTCCACCTTTGACGCCAGGGCATTGAGATGTTCCCCTAGCTTCTTTGTAGCTTTTTCCTAGCTCGAGGCAGTCTGAGCAGCTAGAATTTGCTGTAACTTATGGGATGTGCTACTCATCGTTGAAGTCACTTGCTCCGATATCGAAGCTTTTAGTGACTCCAATTCCTGCTCCAGCTGGTCTAACCTCCGAGTTTGAGTTGGAGCCATGACATCTTTTCCCAATTAAGAACGTGCTGCTCTGATACCAAATTTGTTGTGAATCAGAATAACAACAAGGCAAAATAGAGTAGAAAATAATGGGGCTAGAACAAATTGTATTGATTAGAGAAGAGAAACCTAATCAATTATAACCTCCTACTTTTAAGAGGTAGGAATGCTCTCCCAAAGGGTTCTCACTAATTCTTCGAATGATTATTATCATCATTAATCCCCCATTTATCCTATTGCTTAATGGAATATTCTGCATAACAAACTTACCTTGAATCACTCTCCATTATTTATTTTTCTCCCCATTATCTATTTTATAACTCTCTCTCCACTGAAGCTAATAAAAAGACTTCACTACCCTTAGTGATCTTATTGCCAAGCTGCTCGTGATGACTTCCTTCTTGCATATGTGAATATCACCGGAGGCTTGGGACAGTTCATAGTAGTCCTCAAGTCAAATTGTAAGCTAGTAAAATAGGCCTACAATCTTGGGAATGGGCATTCAAAAATCAGCTTCATAGCTGATTGGGTTCTAGTTTAGATGCAACCAACTATTACAATCATAGCCACTATAATCACAAGAATCGAATGATTGAGAGAAAAGAAAATGGTGGTGATTGTATTGATAGACAAAATAATCATATTCTAGGGATTTGAGGTCTTGGATGCCTCCTACACTCTCCAGTCGAAAATCCTCCCTCCTACTAACCATCCCCCCTCTCCCTCTATTTATTACAAAATTAGACTTCTGCTCTCTCTCTTATGACTCATCCTTGCCTAACCGGCCCTTCTAACAAACTGGGAAAATGACAAAGTACTAGCAACCCTCTCTCAATAGCCCTCACTGCTCGATAACTATCCGGGTAAAATCATGCTGTATTGGGAGCCCTAGGGAAACCACCCTTCGTAACCCTTCTATGCTCATATGTGTATTTTACCAATGGCTTATCAATATCTTACCCTAAGAGTTTCACCTTGTCCTTAGGGTGGAAAACAGGGAATTGAGTATTTAACACCTCAAACAGCTCCCCAATCGCCTCAAACTCTGGAGACCTTGCCAGTAGATCAATACTTGTAGAACCCCTTTAAAGTTGTAATGAACAACCAACACTTCACTTGGCTCAACCCTCCATTCCAAGTCTTTTGAGAGAGCCACTGTAAAAGGTTGAATTCGAGTGTGATCTCACTTTACTTGGACTGACTTCAACATGGAAATATGAAAGATTGGGTGGATCTGAACATTGTTCGGTAACTTCAATTGATAGGCTACCTTCCCTACTCTTGCAGCCATTTGGTATGACCCTAATTAACTTGGTGATAGCTTCTTGTTGAGGCATTTTGCAAAGGATTTGTTGCGGCAAGGTTTGAGCTTGACATATGTCCAATCTCCTATTTCAAATTCCAAATGACGCCACTTTTTATTAGCCGAAGCCTTCATGGTTCTCTTGGAGTGCTCTAGATGGTATTTTAATTCAGCCAGCATTATATCCTGATCCCTCGACTCTCAATCAACAATAGCCAGCAGTGTATGCCCTCAACATACATACCTAACAAAAAGTCAACCCAAGTAACAAAATGTTGTTAAGAGTCTGGATTTTAACCCAAAAGTTAGTCCAAAAGCAGCCAATGGTGTATGCCCCTCAACATATCCTGTTGTAAAGAGTCTGGAATGGTGTGGTGTGGATGGCTGAATGGTAAGAAGAATTATACCTAAAGTCAGCCCAAGGAAGTTGTTTAACCAATTGCTGTGATTTACCATAGCTAAAGCACTAGGCTGTAGTTGACTACCTTGGTTTGCCATTTGTCTAAGGATGATAAGCTAAGCTGTACCTTAGAGAGGTACCTTGTAGCTTGAACAACTCATGCCAAAAATTGCTTAGGAAGACCCTATCCTGATCTGAAATGATCTAGGAAAACCATGCAGTCACACAATCTCTTTTACAAAAACTGTAGCTACCATTTGTGTTGTGAAAGGATGCTTTAACATAACAAAATGTGCGTATGTGCATAATTGATCCACCACCACGAATGCCCAAGTTTACCCCTTGATCGAGGTAGTCCCTTAATGAATTCCATTGAAATTTCATCCCATACTTGCTTCGACAAGGGTAGGGGCTGCAGCAAGATGGTAGGAGACAGTGCCAATGATTTATTATTTTGACAAATATCACAGGCTTCCACATATCGAAGCACTTGCTTCATCATTCCCAGCCAAAAAACATCTTGGGATAATCGGTGGAAGGTCCACTGCAACCCCGAATGCCCCTACTACCCGATCATGATATTCTTCTTGGGGAATACAAATGGAGGTGGTTGGAAATACTTGGCATCCCTTATACAACAAATTACCTTGGCATAGTGTGTTATCTAAAAACGCATTAGGTGCTGTCTGGAGTGCCTCCTTGATGGGCCTAAAGGTAAAATCTACCTCAATCTCAGCTTGGAACTTGCCCCATTGCTAGTACCAATCCATGGAAATAGTGGACAACTCTTTCCTTGATAAAATAGTGATTTCTTTGTTTTCATACTCGGGACGATACTCTATATCAAAATTATATCTCCAAAGCTTCAACACCCACTTTTGGTGTTCCTCCTGTGCCACATATTAATTTAGCAAGAATTTCAGACTTATTTGATCGGTGCGAACCGAGAATTTCTGCCCCATAAGATACGATCTCCATTATTGCAAATCTACACTTCGACCATAAGCTCACATTCGTAGATTGACTTCGATTATGCCTTTTGCCTTAGGGTTTAGGATTGTTCATGTTATCCGATATTTGCTTATCCAATCTGATATTTGAATCAATCCGATCTAAAAAAGCAAATAACTAATCCGATTTTTTTTTTCAAATCAAATATTTGATTTGGTCAATAAAAGTCAAACAAACTAGATATCCGATCTGACAAATATAAATAATATCCGATTTGAAGAAAAATATTTATACATTTTTTTTATAATTATTTTATTTTATATAAATAAATTTAGATGTGTTTGTATATATATATATATATAATTTTTACTTGATTTAGTATTTGGGCCAACATTTAATTTAGTTGAAATTATATATTTAATATAATCCCTTTTAGATATGATAGAATCCAATTAAATCTTGTGATGTAGTAGCTTAAATTTTTGTTTTAACATCGGATATTTATTGAGCAAGTCAGATATTTGCTAAGAGAATTGGATATTTGCTTAGCGGATCGTATAACATAAAATATATTTGTGAATTGGTGGTTTTTTTATATTTGAAATTTTATTTGGCTAAAATCGGTTATATTTGATATCCGATCCTAAAATACGGATATCTAAATTTTCAAATCAAATATCAAATATCATTTTCAGATATCCAAAATATTAGATATACGACAATCAGATATCCAAAATATCAGATATTTGACTTAACTACGCAATGGATCGCTGCCCTTTCATTAGCACAACGCTTATACCTGTTCCCGAGGTGTTTGTTTCGATCACAACAGGTTGCTGAAAATTGGGCAATGCCAATACTAGTATGCTGGTTATGGCATAGTTTAGAGGCTCAAAGGTAGCTTGAGTTTCTTGATTCCACTTGAAGCAATCCTTCTTAGCTATTAGGGGTGTTGCAATTTATTCTTACCTCTTCATGAACTTTTGGTAATATCTTGTAAGATCCAATAATCCACGTATTCTTATTCTTCAACCTCAAGATATATTCAAACCTTTCATTATTTAGCCTAAATTGCTCATGCCTTAGGTGGTGAACGTGAGTAGTATAGTTTGGGAGGTTCTTGAACTATATTCGACCTTCATTTTTCCTTTTGGGTGGGATTGCCCATGCTACCATCATTTTAGCTGAAACTCAATTTGTATCTCATATGCATCACCTATATTAGTCTAAGTTAAGGTTGCAAGTCCCTTTAGTTATATCTCTAGGTCCAGATCAATATTGATGTTATATTGACTGCTGACTTCTATGTATTCTCATGGTTGGACTTGTCAATTATCCTAAGCCGAGCTTGACTCAACGCCTTTCCTTGGTGAGCTGGAGTCAATATTCAAGTGCGAGGTACCCTGCCTTCAAGCTTGAGGACAAGGTTGGTGTGGAGGACAGGAGAGATTATACGATTTGATTGCCTTAAGCCAATAGGCCCCACACTATCTAGCAAAATATTTAATTTAATTTTATGAACAAATTTTGATTTTATTAATTGTTGATTATCACTATTTTCAATATAGTGGCGGTTATTTTATATTAGGAAAGATATGAGGCAATATTAGAGAAATGGATATTAGATATCCTGTTTAGCTATTAAGTTAAAGATTTTGTTTGGTAATATTCCTTTTAGGCGGGTGGGAATATTTACCATAGATATTTAGGACTCTAGCCTTAATTACTGAATGAATAGGAGAACTAGTAAATTGCTAATTCCCAGCTCTCTCCTCTCTTTGCTAGCCAATTCCCTCTTTCACCCCTCCCTTTGTTGCTGTACCCACGTGCGCACACACACACAAACACACAAAGGGATTCAAGGACAGAAACAATATTGAGGGCCATAAGAAGTCTTAAGAGATTCAGGTCTTGTCAGGACCTGAATCTGCTATGGCTAGATCCTCCACTTAGGATCCTAGCAATGGTAGTCTAATTAAATAACTTATGTAAGGTATGCAAGTAGAACTATTAACATCAGAAAGTACCAGTCATACATTAGAGCAAATGTCACGCTATCTAGGCAAAATTTGTAGTTTGGATTTTATTTTAAAAAAGGGGAATCAAAAGATAGATTGCAGCATTAGCTTCTCCATCTCCTGGCTATTCTGAAAGTCTCCACCTCCTAGCCATTACTATACCATGTGTTCTCCGAGTTTACTCTCCATGGTACGACAAATCTGTATAATCTGACTTGATTGATAAGTTCTTTAAGTGACGAACTGCAGCAGTTGGAGGAAACTCCCTTTAAATCCTCACAACTTTTTGAAATACAAATGAGATAATTGCTTCTAGTGCCTTTTTTTTTTTTTTTTTTGCTCTTATATGTTCTATAACACATCATGGAAGTTTACATATTATTTATTTTGAATTACTTTGATTCAACATATGGCCATTTAAACTTTTTGGACGCAATTGAACTACCTAACCCTTCAGACTTGGAAAGATAGACCTTCGTCAACAGGCATCTTATCACCTCCATATTTTTATCATATCATTCATTTCAGTAGGTTTTCATCTTAATTTCTGGAATTTAGCCACTCTACTTTTTTCTTGCCTATAAATTGTTGGGTAGACATGGATGCCATGTGGCCCTACTCCGTGAGGTAACATATTTGTAGCTTATCCAACTAGGTCACGAAGCAAGAAAGGGATGCTGATTACTGCTGATATGGCACACTTGATTGGTGTAAAGTAATGAAGTTACTAAATCATTCATAACATCATAATTATGGATTGTAATATGCCCCTGATCAATCATTGCAATCTTTACTTGCAGAGTCCTGCATGCGATCCCGTCAAATGAGGCAATTGATACGGTAGAGGTGAGTGTGGATCTTGGCTTTTGCTTCTACTGATGGTTAATTCCTGTAGTCTTCCTTTTTGAGGTCTTTCTGTTGCTCCTGGCACTATATAATTCTTGCCGGTTGCTCTATTTCAGCATCACAGGAACAACCTAAAGAGACTGAACTGAATTAGGGAGACTTGATTATATTATGGCCCTAGAGAAGTTATTTTGGATGAAAAGATGTCATTTTTTTTCCTCTTTGAGTTTTTAATTGCTCATGCTTGGTCAATCCTCTCCACATCTGCTTGAGAATGTAGTTGCTATCAATAGTCCTTTTGTTCAAAGGTCTAGTCCCCTTTAGACTGTGCTTGCTATATGATGCATTGAAGTCTCAGTTCTACAATTTGTTAATTACATTTTGGAAAATTAAGTGTATACAACCTAATGCATAGAATGTTTTCTTTCTTGATGGTGATTGTGAAAGAAATAGTGGTTCTTCATGATGGACTATTATTTATATGTGCTGCTGTAGGTTAACTAACACAAGATATTACATCCAATTGTTTTTTGTGTCATATCTTTTATAGTTGTTTCTAGTTTAAGTTGCCCCTAACCCTAACCTAGCCCTAACCCCACCCTAAACCCATAGAATAAAATTTCAGCACACAATATTGCTGATATTTTATGAGGAAATGCGGCACACCGATATTCTCCAACATTCACTTATTTTAACTTACATTTACCGAAAAATCACATTGTGACAACTGCAATAGAATATTTATTGTCCGTGATGATTTTATACCACAAATATGCGATCGCCATTGCGATGGCAACTGTAATTTTATTGTCTACTGAAACTCTAACCCTAAACTATAAACCTTGGAGCCTCAACCGAAAAACCAAAATTATACACTCTAACCCTAAGCCCCAAACCCTAACCCTAAAATTACTCTATGCAATAAATTCCAAAAACTTGCGCTAAACCTAAACCTTACACTAAACATATACCATTACCTTAGAATACCAACCTTAGAAATCTAAACCCTAAACCCTAATCCATAAACCATATATCTCAAAATGTGGAAAACAAAACATTGAACAGTAAAACCTAGAAAACTAAACCTAAACCATAAACCCAAAATCCTAAGCCATAAAGCCTAAACTTTCAAGCCTAAATCCTGAAAAAACTGTACTAAACCACATTAGTGATAAATTTTAAACATCAAATAAATCTTAAGTAATAAAACAAATGGGAAAAGCTTAAGCTTATTTAAGTGTAAAATTAGACATTATAAAAAATAATCACTGATAAATCTAATAGCTTCAAATTAATGGAATGAATCCTAAACCTATGAGCTTAAACATAACCACTGATTCAAAATGAACTAAATCATAGCTTATAAACATACAACAACATCTATGAAACATTAGATAAATCTAACAAGCTTAAAATAAATGGAATCAACCCTATATCTAGATGAGCTTAAATATAATCATAGATTGAAGCTAAGCTTTTAAAACTTAACTTAACCAAATGCTAAAACTGAGATAAATCTAAAAACCTAAATCAAATTGAATTAGTCCTGGATCTAGATGAGCTTATAAGTAATAAACTCTAACCACAAATTAAACTATAAATGCTAAACAGTGGATAAATCTAAAAAACCCATAAGCAATGGAATAAAACCAAATTCAATTAAATTTAAAAATTCATAACTATTAATATTAAACTAAGCTGCAATGGATTTAAAATTATGAAAGTCTATAATCAAGCTCATAATAGTTTAAATCTAACCACATATGAAGCACTAGATCCTATATTCCAATAGTAAATCCTAACTCTAAATCCTTAGCTATAATACTAAACCAAAATTCGATTATAAAAATGTATATATTAAGTCAATGTTGTCATTAATCAACTAGAGTATAACACAGTAAGCAATTAGTCATGAATTTCTCAAGTTATTAGACAAATTAATTATTAACAATCCCACAATATATATAAAGTTAGTGTTGTCTATAAACAATAGATGCATTACAAAACTTTAACCACCAATCCCAAAAAATATAGGAGAGGGAAAATCAATTGCCAAAAATTTCATTTTTACCAAGTTAATACACCCGTAAACATGTATATACAAAATGAAAGAATTGTATGTTGACAATCACCACCCATGTGAGTGTGTCCTAGTGGGGCAAAGTATCTATAAATCAACGAAATAGTTCTTGTATATGTTTGATGAAATTGATAAAAATCTAAGCCACACTAAAATTCATTAAAGTCATTGTATTCTTATCATTTTATATTAGAAGATAGACTCATATAAACTTAGAATGAAATAGTTTTGACAAATTTGCGAACTTTTGTGCACTCCTTATATTTCCAAAATCAAACAAAATTAGATTTTAGTTTAGTTCGGTAATGACTATTCATAATGATCAGCAGTACAATTCAATTACACCTATTTCATAACTAAATAAATTCCTTAATACTGAACATTCATTTAGAAATTTTGAACGGAAGGACTAAAAAATATTTTACTTGAAAGCTTTAAGCATGCAATTTAAGATAACAATGCATTCCCTTCATTGACCAAACCTAAGCAATTTATGTTGAAATGTACACAATAAAAGGGAACAAGACAGAGACTTGTTTAAGTAATAGTAAGTGAATGATGCAAATTCAAATGTGAATTCAGCATTGTGGAATTCCATATTCAATCAAATATTTACTCTAATTTACAATGGAAATAAACCAAAAGGATCCTATAAAGAGAATTGAATTTTTTTGTGACCAGTGTAAAATCTAAAATTTGAATCCATGATTTCATTGTTAAATTTAACCAAAATAGTATTAATAATAATTTAAAACCCATGAATTTAAATCCCCAGTATGTCAGTATATCTGAAAGTTTTAATACGTCAACACATCTAAATCCTAGGTCACGTGTATGAATTCAAAAACCAAATCATCTCAAAAGCAACATGATTTGATATCTTACAAAATAAAGGGATGAGAGGAGACCATTAATCTTTGAGTGCATATGACTTGATTCATTGCGAGATTATCCCAGTGTTTATGTTAGAGCAACAATGTATCATCCATGAAGCTAGAAGCAGAATGGAATAATGGTAGTTATTTTTGTGTTGGGAAGGAGAAATAACAGATAGCATCCGTTGTTGTTTGACAACCATTGGAGACAAAGAACGACAACAATGAACGGAGTGCCTTGTTTACTTTCAATTGAATTATTTCTATCTAAAACTAATCTTGGCCATTATTTCGGAATATCCTATCATTATTGTGAAATATCCTATCATGTGATCTCATCTCTCATTTTAAGAGGGGTGTTCTCAATTGATCCTTAATTGAGAAACATTCAAAGCTCATCTAGAATAAAAGAAAACAAAAGATGATAATAAAGAAAGTGAGTGCAAACACAACTAACGGAGATTAGGGGAAAAATTTCTGTTAATTCTCTATGGTGAAGTATATAGGCAGTACACTCTTGATTTGTCTTCTTTATATTAGGAGCTAATATTCCATACTTTCTATTTATTTTAGATAAATTTCATTTAACTCCCTGATATTTAACTTAATATTATACATTTATCTCATATTTTTAGTAATTTCTAATCGGTACCTCTATATTTTAAATCCTAATTACTTAGGAATCTTTTATATTAGCAAAATTAGATTATGTTAAGTTTTGAACAATTAAGGTGATTTTTATGATAAAAAAAATTATAAAAAAATCCTAAAATTAAAAAAAATTAATTTTTTTTAAACTTAGAAATTTATATTTTTGAAAATTTGTTAATTTGTAGTTTTTTAAAAATTACTTTTTATATCTGTTTTTTCAAAAAGAATATATATTTTTTAAATCTATTTTAATATCTGCATATATGAATAAAAATTAATCTAAAAAGAATAATTTTTTTTATAAAAAAGTGATCATGTTGTTAACAAATTTGAAAGAGTATCAATAATTTTAAGATTTGAGGAAAAAACAAATTTGAAATTATTAATAAGACCCGACTCAAATACATGAATCCGCTAATTAACCAAGGCTACTGAGAATTAATTAAAATTAGGATAATGTACTTTATTGCCCTGAGTTTAAGCAAAAGATACAATATAACCTTGAGTTTTTTGAAATGTACAATATAACTCTGAGTGTAGGCCTATATATAATATAACCTTGAGTTTACACATTTATGTACCAGATGACCTTCCATTTAAACACTAAGGGTTATATGATGTTATCGCGTCAGTTTCTAAATTGTATAGAGGGTTTTCTGGTAAGTAACTATGAAAATTGAAGGTTATATGGTACTTAGCTGTCAAAACTCAAGGTTATATAGTGCATTTCTTAAATTTCGGGAATATGTTGTATAATTCATCTAAACTTAAGGTTATATGGTGCATTTTCCCTTAAAATTGTTGCATGCTACTTATTAATATATTCAATTCTTAACACATTTAGGTTGAGACTGAACTTGATCTTGTAAGCCTGGTCCATTAATGCATCTGGGACATTACTTCCTTTTTAGGACTTAGGAGCAAGATTTTCTTCAAGCTTTAAGGTAGGGATTTTACGATTGATGTCTTCAAGCAATAGGTTAGCCAGTCCATTTGACCAAAACCTCACGCCCTCGTTGAGACATGAATGAGTACCTCAATTTGTTAGGGTGCCACCCTACCATCTAGCAATTGTTGGAGTTTGGCCTATAAATTGCTTGAGTCGTGAGACGTGAAAAACCATTTGGAAACGATTACCCTTTGAAACATTACCATCCATAAAGTTTGTCATGAATGTCGTGGTTGGAGCTCAGGGTGGCTACATGAATATCTTTAGTGACAACCTATATATCATGGAAATCATATAGCTCCTTCCTAAGGTTCTCCATGATTTGTATGTTGACAACCTGTGTGTACAACTAGTAGTGAGTCTAGTGACACCTTCTCTAGTAGTGACTAACCGCGTAGGAAAATAAATGCAGGATGTTGCTCGTGATACCTTCTCTACCTGTGGTACTATTGCTAAACTCTTCCATGCGGAGAATGTTTTTCATCATTTGAAGCAAGGAGAAAATTATGTCACCGCGTACTTTATTACTCTTACCCAATATTGGCAAAAACTAGATCTCTTTGAATCATATGATTGTAAGTGTCCAAATGATAGTGCGCTCTTCAAGAAAATAGTTGAAAATAAATGCATCTTTAAATTCTTGATGGTACTTGATAAGTCCCTAGATGAGGTGCGAAGTCAGGTGCTTGGAACCAAACTCCTACCCAATATATGTGTAGTATTTTTCAAAGGTTTATCATGAGGAAAGTAGGAAGCAAGTCATTGTAGGACAACCAACCTCACCTTTGACTGCTGATAGTTCAGCCCTTGTGGCCACCTCCAGTGGCAAGTTTCAAAATACAAATGAACATAGACCACAAAGAGGATGCCCTTGGTGTGATCACTATGAGAAACTGGAACCATGTAAAAGAAACGTGCTTGGATTTGCATGGAAAACACTAGTGAGGTAATCCTGTGACCCCTACTATGATGCTGAATCTTCCCACTAGAATCTCACATCTTAGGCTTCCTCTACCAATGAGCGTAGTGGCAATACATGCTTGCTTGTAAAGGGATGCTAAATCGTGGAACACTGTGTCACCCATCATCATACAAAATGCTCAAGTGTAACCCCTTCTCAAATTGAAAGGCTGCCACCGTCAACAAAGAGTGCATGTTAATCTCGTAAAATCATACTCTCTTGTGGTTACCTTCATGAACCCCCTCTAACTTAGACCCTCAAATAAAAATGTGTATGAAGCATCGTCTTGAAGTCCTCTTAGGATGTAGTTAGCATTCATGAGCAAGATGACCTACCTACCAAGTGGTCATTACTCCCGAAAGATAGTATGTTGCAATACTCGTTCTCTTCATTTTGGGTCAATCCACGGCCTCGAAGGTTTTGTCAAAATTGTGAATCCATTCCTCCAAGACTATGACATTGAAGCCAAAATCCTGTGTGGCATAAATTGGCTAGTGATGTCCAGAGATTCTTTAAAGCCAAAATCCTTTATGATGTTGAATGTAATCCATAGAAGCCTTAAAAACATCCTTAGATTGCGTGAGTCATCCATTTTGTGACATAGTGAGCTATAAGCAGAAAGTGTGTTGGGATAAATTAATATTATCGAGCACATCAATGCATGCAAAGGCTACCTAGTGATGTGGATCTTCCACTTAAATACCCACAAACTTGATGATCATAATCCACTCTCAAATAGCCACTCAAGGAATCAAATGAAGATGGAATTAATGGTGAATTTGGGTCAAATGGAATGTGATAAATGCTGAACTTTTAGGAACCTCACAAATAAAGCCCCTACGAGGATCTTCAAAGCAAACTCACATAGAAAACCCTTAAAATAAAATCAAGAACACACAATGATTCCTCTCATGATCACTTTCAACCTCACAAAGTAAATGAAAGATTTAATTTCTCAGCAAGAGACTTGATTTTTACTCCAAACTTCATGCTTACAATAATCGACATCATACCTTATTCATAGGTATAGTTGATCCATGACAAGTTATCCCAAAAATAAGTTAGAAGAGACATTGGAGTTAGGGGAATTAGTTAAGATTTAATCTTGACTAACTTTACACATTTTTAGGACACAACCCCTAAACTAGTCATTTGTGAAAACGTGAATATCTAGCTGTTTTGCCATGTTTTTCCAGCCCTATCCAGCTGTAACTACATGTCATCAATCCATGTAAACATCCCCAACACAATTAGTTAAGTTTTACTACAAGCTTGTTCCATATAAATCTCAGCTAACATAATAATCTAGCTAGTAAGTGTGAAACTTAGCTAACTTGGTCTCCTTGTTTGCATGGCTAACTTTATACGTCCAAACCCTTCTATTTTTCATCATGACATGGTCCATCTCTTCACATATCACTTGAGGTTGTGTTTGGAACATCATCTTACACAAACTCTTAAATTATGACTTAATCTTCAAAAGTGTAGTAGTACTTCAAAACACCTTCAAGATTGCGAAGAACCATTCCAAATATATTTAAGAAATATGTTTAGAGGTATAAACAAATCTGCATGCATCACCTAGGGTACTTATTCTCAATTCCTCATAGAGTAAATTTGGGTTTTCAAATAATCGAGTTTTATGAAACAAACAAATTGATACAAATAGATAAGAGATTGTAGAGAATTGAATTTTTGCAAAAAAAAAAAAAAACACACTAATCAAAATTGAAGTTCTAATACTAACTTGATTATGGGTTTTCCCCACAACAGATCGGCTCTGGCTAGCTCTCTAATGACCTTATTGTAGCGCCCTCATTTCTTACTGCCACTCCTTTGGAATAATTGCCACTCTCCTTCAAATCCTTCAAAATCATTTTTCTTCCCAACTATCATTGCTTTGATACCACAGTGATAAGAACATAATCAAATCAGTAGTACGTAGCAATCGAAACAGCTAAGATGATGGGAGAAATAAAATATGGTAGTTATAAGCTAGATGTTTGAGGTCCTGGGCCCTCCCAATACTACCAATTCTCCCCCTAGTAATATCCCCCTTTTATCACCCAATCATTCCCTAATAGAATTGCCCTCCCCACCCACCTATGTTGCCAACACATCAAGGCATAACGACTAAGAGACTCAATGAACCCCCTCCCCAATTAAAGTGGAAAATTATCCCAACGGTAATAGTAATAATAACATGTCAACTCCAACAATTAATAACTCAGTAGCT
The DNA here is from genome assembly GCA_039764185.1 of Tamarix austromongolica. Taxonomy (NCBI): domain Eukaryota; kingdom Viridiplantae; phylum Streptophyta; class Magnoliopsida; order Caryophyllales; family Tamaricaceae; genus Tamarix; species Tamarix austromongolica. The sequence continues at coordinate 76,317,043 of CM077817.1, forward strand.
GGTTAAGTCACAACTGATCTATCACATGTAGCACTGGCTAACCCATCTTCAGAACTCCCAGCCTTGACCTTCCCACACCTTGCATAAGTGAATTTGACTAGTGGCTAATCAATTTATTATTATAATAATTATTATTATTGATATCATTAATTTTATATTATCTTTATTATTAAAAACATGTTTATCTCATTTGAACTAATCTAGTGAAAATAAGGTGAGAACAAGCCCTAACTCTTTAAAGAAAAAATATTTTATGACCCCAACTTTGGTTTAAGACCCATCCATGTGCTTCATCATGTCATACAATAGGAAAATGTTTATTTAAGAGATTATTTGTGTTTGGGAAAACGTTTTGGTCCAATTTGTAGCTTTTCATATGCATTTTTCAATAAATATACTAATTTTTATAAATTCACAGTCTAAATATAGTATAATGTGAATTGCAACAACAAAAGACCAACAAAAACTTTATCAAACAAACATGGGGCTAGACAAGGATTTGAACTGAGCGTTCTTGAGAATCATGACCCCAAAATCTATTTGGAATTACTTAGCCTAAAAGATGCACTTCCTTTGACATATTCTCTTCCCAATGAAACAACTATCTTCATGAAAAATTCCGTATCGACATCCTACCATCTCAAAATCCCATTTCATTAAAGGGGATCATGTTGTTGCAACGAAATTAGAAAGAGCCTCAAGAGCTTATCTTTAAGCAGCTCATTGCCAAAGGTATCATCCTAAACTTTGGCAATATTTCCAGCTTGAGGCTGATAAATACCATCTTTTATCACCTGCTTTGACACATTATTCTCTCTGATTGAATTAATGATATCTCTTCAAGGTCCTCCCTCTTTCTTTAGATCAAAATTGTCCAACTAAATCTGTGTCTTTGTGATTCTTGACTTTTGAATCTCTATTTCCTCTCCATTTTCTTGCAAACTTATGTCTTATATTTGATCATCTGTATACCTCTTCAACTAATTTCTTGCATTAGTCGCTTCTCATTCTTTTACCGCCTTGCCATCGTCTTCCAATTACCCTTTAAATGAAATGTTATTAGGTATCTACCAGTTCTCCACTTTGCTTTGGCTTTTTCTTTTCTTCTTGGTCAAGTGATCCCTAGTGTGTATGGTTCATGTTATTCTACCTGCAGATATATGTTGCAACGTGTAAAGGGAAAATTTCACTGGCAAGTTGTGCAAGTTTCTTTTGTTTAAATCGTTACATAAAAAATTATTAGGGACTATCCATCTACGGAACAAAAACTTATGTCCAGTTTGGAGATGCAATCTCACCATCACACTCTTGGATGTGCTTCTTTATTTTTTGTATGTTCTTCCTTCATCTCAATATTTCTAATCTCTTAAATGCTCTCTGTAGGTTCTGCAATCCAGGACAAACCCAACCCATGTTGCATGGAAAGGTGGAGTGGTGAGTGGTTTCATATATCATATAAACATTAACCCACTATGTTAACCAACTATTGCTGGGGAATTAACATATGACTTCAAGCTCTGGATCTTCAGTACCAATAACATCCCTCTCCTTTTATTATGCCAATTGTAATTGTTACAATGATTTTGATAGTGAAGTCGATGAGGTTATGAATTTCTTATTGCACATATGTGACAATTTCAAAACAAAAAGAAGTAATGATCATATTTTTTGGGCAGATTAACTAATTTTATGGAGCAAATAAATTGATGGCAATTGTTTTTTATGGAAGATGAAATAGTTAGGTTACACTTATGCATCACATGACTGGGTTGGGTTTTTATAATGAAAAGTGAATCTTAGTAAAAGATAAAAATAGGATAGAGAATTGATCACTTAATAGAAGGCATATGCCATCAAGGGATGATGTTAGCTTGATCTTTTTCTTTGGGTACTGTTGTAGAAAACAGTATGTGTACGAAACTCAAACATGATCTGTGCACAACTTATACAAAGGTTAAGTATAAGTTGCATACGAGCTATGTGTTGCTCATGCTGATGCGAATCTTCTATAAGAGTTGTAGATTTGAAGGGTAAAAGAGGGATCCAGATCTTGGATCGATAGATTGAAGATTGGAAGGATAGGCTATGAATCTTCAAGCAAGATTCAATCAAGAATTCAACAAAAAAAGCTGTACTTTGAATGTCTCACATAGAACACACTCAAAGGATCTTATTTAAGAAGACACAAGGTAATCTTAACTAGTAACCATCACTCACAAAGAGAGTCAATTAATTCACTTGAATTAATATTTCAATAATGACAAGTCATGGTTTACAATGGTTCAACATCATGCAAATGTAGGCAGCTACAAGCCTTGTCATGATAACTAAGCACTTGAACTTAGTTGTTGGGACATTAATATCCCATACGCTGTCATATACTTGTTACAACCCAAATTACAAGTATGTAGTTAATACAGACGTTTGGCTAATTATTAACTAAGTCTAGCTAGTTATAACAATCCAACACTAACTTATATAAAGTACATGAGGCAAACGAAATTAATTACAAGACAATCGTATTATATATGGAATAAACTAACAAGATTTCTAATTTACATAAAATGATAACTAGGTCTTTTGACTTGCAAGCTTGATTTTCATGTATAATAGCTTTCCTTGTCTTATAATAATTTGTAACACATGAAATTTTAAGTGTGTTGATGTCTTGAAATGAATTAATCTTCTACTTGTATTTTATGTTACATATCTGTAAGAACTACTCAAGCGAACTCATTAGGTTCAGAAATATTATTATTAAAGACATAATGTGATTGGTTCCATAACTAAATATGTAAATATTGTCCTCTTGAGACTTCATGGATGTATATTATTTGTACGAAGCACAATCATAAGCTACAGAACTCGTGCTCGAGTGTTGTCCAAATTTTTTGTAGCTAATGCTTGGGGTTTTTATAAGTTGTGTGGCTGACTTTCACAAAGTTGGATCTGGTTAGCACCGCACGAGAAATGAATGATAAAATAGAAAGCACGTGCAAAGTATTAGTCATGTATTGATTATTTATGTGCCAAATAACTTTAAAAAATTTGATATATGACATTAACAGTGCTTTGCTTCTGTTGGTTCGAGTCCCAAATGAAGTCTGATGCGTGCTACTTACTACCCGTGTACATGTATTATGTATGGTTCTAACATAATGTGAATTCAATATGCAGATCTTAGGCATTCTTGATTTGGTTGGGGAGACGTGGATACATCGCGAAGATTGGATTCAAGGTGGCGTGTATGTAGGAAGTAATAGAAAATACAGGGATGCTCATTATATTCAAGCACAAACAATGTGCTTTATGAGCTCCTGACTGGACACGTGGGAGGACTTTCTATTGTATGATCGTATTAGTCTACATGCTGGTCTTATATCGAATTTAAACTTATCCCGAATGCTTGATCCCTCCTCTCCCACTTTTCCTTTTATGTGTTAAGTCGAGAGTTAAGTTAATATTTTGCATATTAACCAAACAACAATGTTAACATTATCTTATGCTTCTTTTTGGCCCTTTTACCTGCTCAGATGCAATCATATTTGTTGGAATATAGTCTCTGTTTATCCTTGATTGGATTCACGAAGCAGCTAGAGCAGGGCTTTACCGAATAAATCTATACCCCAATTCAATTGTAATGGGCAATGGAAGTACATGGTCAGGTGGCCAACTACCTTCGTGTGCCTCATGTTATTTTGAATATCCTTGACATTCCTTTTTTATTTATTCCATTGGAGCATCTTCAAATTTCATACGAGTTTTCAATTGTACCTTTTTCTATTTCTTAGATGGACTCTTGTCTCCATATTTTTCTTGTAACCACACTAGTTCATCAATTGTGTGAAGAATACGATTTCAAGTTTGCTAAATTACACTTTTACTAATAAATACTATAAAATAAATATTATTTAAAAAATCATAGAATATTTTAAATAATTCTACAATTATCTGGAAGCCCATCTAGAATTATAAACATGATGCAGCTTGTTCAAATAAATCAAACCCTAGAACGTACAAACATTCTAGAGAACTTAATAGCATGGCATTAAAGATCGGTCATGTTTTAATCCAACATCCATAATTTCCATAATTTTTAACAAATAGTGCCTAGTTTAATGGTTTGGAATTCAATCAAATGCTAATGTCTATTGGTTGGATAATGTATGCTCTAATTGATGTTAAATGTTAATGCTTTCTTTTCTCTTTTTCTTTTTTTTTAGTAGAACTATTGAGCCAACCTTTTAGATATTTATGGGTAAAAAGCCCATATACCATGTAACCAATGAAGATTGGACATACCATCTGCACGATATAATTAGTTGAATGTTCATGCAATATAACAACCTACTATTTTATAAATAATCTTTTAGGGATAAACACCATTTATATTTATGTTGAACATACTTTTCATACTCCATAACTACTACTAAAACATCCTAAAGTAATTTCCTAGCACTAACACACTCAGATAACATATATATTATAAGAATTATGCCACAAGATTATCTATAGCATCTTTAATTTTACCATTGGAAATTTTCAATCTAAAAATAATGTGGAAATAATAAAATTAAGAACGATGGATGTTATCTCTAAATCAAACATTAAGAGATGTGTGATCATTTATCTAATCCATATTCAATACAAGAATAAAATGCTTATCAAGAATATGCATAAATATATGAGAGAGAGAGAGAGAGAGAGAGAGTAATTCTTATGCATAAATATATCAAGAATATCCATATTCAAGGCTTAGAAGTCTAAAATATAACACGAAAATAATGGGTTACAAAAGGGTCCCAAAATGTATGCACAAAAACATTTAAACTAGTTAACATAATTCTTATGCCAATAATATCTGTCCAAGCAATGGATAACTAGTGGCCCCCTTTGTCATATACCCATACAAATCTCTACCTATTCTCTTATATAATTTGTGGTGTCATTACAATGACCCAGTTATGGTAGCATCAATTTGTGAATAATAGCAAAACAAAGCTACTCTAATACATAATATGGCTCATTCTCTACATAGGGAACATATAACACCCTCGTTTTTTTTACTAGTAAACAAATAATTTTATTAAAATTTTTATGGAATAGAAACATGAAACACTTACAAAAACTAGGGTGTTATTGCAGTACCTAACATGAGGTAGACATTTTATCATTTGTCTCATACTAAATACAAGGTTGTGATACCAAATAACAAAAAAAAGGAGATGCATAATACCATAAAGAAGTACAAATAGTTTAGTTATATAGATCGAAAAGTGTAACCACACCAAAAAAAGTGGGGAGAGACAAAGAGATTGTAAATACCTAAGAGAAGCCCAAACCATGATATAAAAATCGATCATGCACTAGATAGCCTAGCTGTCTCTAATTTCATAAAAGATCCTACAACGAGGGACATCTACTAGCTAGTTAATCCTACCTATATAAGATCATTTTCTTATGGGATTGAACAGATGACCAAATAAACGAACATGTCAGTACACTATATACTAAATAAACTAGTTTGACCTATCATATAATTTATGGCATTCAAGGACATACAACACTACATAGCATGTTAACTATAATAATCCATAAATTTGGGTTTAATATGTATTGATTCATGTGTTTGATCTTGATTTTATGTGTACTTGATCTTAATTTTGTATTTGTTTGATGTTTAATTTGATGAAAGTTTGAAAAAAAGGGTGGAGTGGGGTTTTAAGTGCATTGAATGACTAGCATGAGGCTTCAATCGATGTGCAATATGTTTTTCTTAGGGTTCCACTTGATGAATAATTAGTTGACCAATGCTAAGTACCAGTCAACTAAATATCAAACTAAATTTGGTTTGTCTCTAGTTTAAATTTGAAAAATATGCCAAATGGTTTGTGGCTTTAATTCTTATGTGAGGGTTAATTTCTAAACATTTTTTCCCAGCTTTTTGAAGCATTTAAACCCTTCTTACCACAACAAAAACTGGATTTGAGGCCAAAGGGTTCCAAATTGATGAAAAGTGACCTCATCACCTTTGTCTCCATCTTCTTCCACTTTTCTTCTTTTCTATGCAAATATAAGTGGTTCAATCTCATCCCAAGGAATTATGCGCCACAAAAGCTTGTCTTCCAATATCCTTTTTGTCATGTCCTCTCTTATGCACCTAAATTTCTAAGGTGCATACCTTGGAATCTTTCAACACTCACCATTTTAGTAATGGGATAAAGTAAGCCCTGCACATCTCTTAAATTTACCCCTTTTACTTAGGATTCAAGCTATGGTTTTGGGGTCTTTAATTACATAACAACCCTACCCCTCTTTTTCCACTTGATCACACCACATCGTATATATTAGCCTTTCTTATCCTTGATTCTCAAGACCTTCAAGTCTCTCTATTTGTTTTACCTTGATCTACTTGACTTCTCTCCCTAATTTCTTCATCCCTGATTTCTCTCTCTCTCTCTCTTCTAATCCTTCCTCTAATTATTCCTTATTTTAATCTTAAGCAAGAAAGGATTATATCTAGGAAACATTGAGGCCTAAAGCATATGCTAAACAAGTTGGTACATCCTTAATGAAAGATGGTGACTTATGGGATAATTGGCAACCAAAAGTTAAAGAGAGAAGGAATGAGAAGTAGGATAGTATTTGATCTAAGGTAGTGTTAAATATTAAATAGTCACAACTACCACTCAAGGTTTCAACACTTGAGTTAAAAATTGTGAGATTTTACACTCAAAATAAAGTTTTCATTCAAATTTTTAGAGGGGAAATAGGGGAGCTCAAAAGTTCATATTTCTAATTGAAGGACGTAGTGTGTTGAATTTTTTTGAGGCCACCCATATTTATAGTGGCATCCATAGTTATAAAAGTCCATTCTACCCTTCCCCTTTACCTACCTAGTTATATTCTAACCATTCTTTGCTATCTTGTTATCTAATACAAGCTAATAGCTAGTTGAAAGATAACTAAAATGAGGTCGGCCCATGTGTGGTAGTTTGACATCCCCCTTACATGCTCAAATGGTAGGTAATAAACAAAATTACAAATTACTCAATCCCCGATACCTAATCAACCATCTCTCATGCTTATTTAATCAAAATAAATTATTTTGAGGGGCTAACATGTGCATCCAGTAGGTGGGTTAACCTTGGATATTCCCTTTATGGTTGGTTAATACCCTATAAAAAGAGATTGAATCTCACCAATCCCCCACCATCTTTATGCCTTGTCTTTTTTTTCCTTTTCAATTTTAAATTTCTTGATGCATTTGGGCTGATTGTGCTTGATTATTCTCAAAAAAATATTATGGTTGAATCTTGCATGGATGGGTTCCCTTTATGTCCCTCCTTGCATAGTCATGCACGTGGCTTGCATGGTTGGTGCATGATTAGTGATCTACCTTACTTATTTTAGCTAATTAATTTTGTCCAAGTTAAGAGTGTTTGGTGATTTCCTAACTTCGTAAAATTAATTAGTGAAATGTTACTATAGGATGCTCCTCATCATCCTCCTATCTTGGGAAGGATCCTCCTCATCCATGTAAGGCTCATCATGTAGTTAGGGGAGTAAATCTTCCACATTATATGTGTTTGATATATTCCTTATTTCTAGTGGTAGCTTAAGCCAATAAGAATTACTTCCACTCTTCTCAAGAACCTTGAAAGGTCCATCACTTCTTGGCATAAGTTTGTTATTTCTTCTATAGGAGAACCGTTCCTTTCTAAGATGTAGCCACATGAGATCTCCTAGTTAAAAATTTTGTTCCCTCTAATGATGTTTGGCCTATCTTCTATTTATTTCGCTGACCTTTTTGATTCTTGCTCTGACCCGCTCTTGTAATTTCTTGGAGGCTTGAATTATGTCGTTAGGTTAAGAAAAAATTTAGGCCTTAATAGGAAGTAGAATGAACTCTATGGGAGTGATAGGGGCATATGTGGAGGCCTATTGTATGCAAATTCGGCACGAGGAAGCTTAAGTTCCATATCCTTGAGGGACTTGTGCACAAGGCTGAGCAAGATAGTAGTCAGGGTCCGATTAGTAGCTTCAACTTGACCATTTGTTTGTGGGTGGTAGGTAGTGCTAAACCTCCACAAAGTTTTTCAAAAATAACTAAGGAACTTAGTATCCTTATTCAAGATAATGGACTTAGGAATACCATGTCACCTTATTATTTCTTCAACGATTAGATCAGCTATATAAGAGGCATCATTTTGCTTAAAGTTCTAGGCAATTCCATTATCAAGGCCATACTAATATGGTCCTAAGGTTGATAAGGGATGGGTAATAGAGTGTTGAGTCCTTAGTGGAAGTGACTCTTGAACTTTTGACAAGTAGCATATCTATCTATGACTCCATCTACATCACTTATCACCTTATGCCAATAGAAGTGTTCCTAAATTATGTCATATGACTTGTTGATCCCAAAATTTCTAGCAAATCAACCTCTATGTGCCACTTGTCCCAATAGCTCTTGAATAGGACTCTTTAGGATGAAAGATTGCTATTCTTGAAGAGGAATCCATCGTGTATAGTGTAATAGCCTCAAAGCTTGTCTAGGTATTCAAAGTATCATGAAAAGTCTCAATCCTCCTTATATAGCTCCTTTACGTATCCAAAGCCTAAGACTTGAGCTTCTAATAGGGACAACATACAATACCTTCTAGAGAGGGCATCAACTACTACATTGGTTTTATCACTACTATGTTTTGCTATAGAAGAGAAAGATTATGAAAACTCTATTAACCTAACATGCCTAGGGTTGAGCTTATGTTTCCCATTTTCATACTTTAGATACTCATGATTGTTATGTTATACAAATTATATGGGCCTTAGATAATAAGACCAATGATCTAGAGCCTTAATAATCGTATAAAACTCCTTGTCATACGTGCTATAGTTGGACCTCAATCCATCGATCTTTTCACTAAATTTGGATATTGGCTTGCCTTCTTATAGTAGTACTGCTACAATCCCAACTTCACTTACATCATATTCAACTTCAAAAACTTCAGCAAAATGCGGTAGCCTCAAGAGGGGGGCTCACTTAACTTGCCCTTGATCACCTCAATTGCTTCTTGAGCTGTGGGTGTCCACTTGAATTCTCCCTTCTTGAGACACTCGGTGATAAGGTTTAAAAGAGCGTTACATCCTTTTATGAACCTCCTATAAAATGAGGTAAGTCTATAAAAGGATCACATGTGGGTAATGGATGTAGGTGTACGCCACAACCTTATTTTCTCCACCTTTGAATCATCCACTGAAATACCATCCTTAGATACAACAAACCCTGGGAAGGTGACTTTTGGCACAAAGAAGGGACACTTGTTGTTCCTAAGGGCCAGAAGTATAAGCCTTAAATGCTTTACATGGTCTTCATTACTAGAGGAGTACACAAGTATATCATCAAATTACACTATAACAAATTTAGAGATAAAGGGCCTAAGGACTTCATCCATGGGCCTCATGAAAGTATTGGGTGCATTGGAAAGACCAAAAACTATCACCATCCATCTGTATAATCCTCCCTTAGTGATGTAGGAGCATCTCATAATAATATTTCACTAATTAATTTTTATAAGTCAGGGTATCGCAAAACACTCTTAACGTGGATGAAATTAATTAGCTGAATATGATAAATAAGTGGAAGTACCAACCCATTCTTGCATGGGGGTACATTCAATCCAAACACAACCAATTATGGTAGCTTATCCAACACAAGCCAACCAATTATGATGGCACATCAATCCCAATCCCAAACAGCTATTTTATTACTATTTCTAAGTATTTTGCCACTTAAGAAGTAAAATGAGACCAAAACCAAGGCCGATTTTGAAAATTGAAATAAAAAAAAGAGAAAAGAAAAAGGAGGACAAGTGGATGGTGAAGTAGGTGAAGAAAGTAAGCCAAGTCAGCAAATTAGATTATTTTAATTGGCTAAGCATGGGAGATGATTGATTAGGTATGGGGAATGATTGAGTGATTTGCACTTTTATTTATTACCTACCTTTTCAGCATGTAAGGGTCTCCATGCTGTGGTATGGCTGTCAAAATACCACACATAGGCTGACCTCATTTTTAGTTCTCATCCAACTAGTTGTTAGCTTGTATTAGATAACTAGATAGTAAAGAATGGTTGGAATGTAACTAGGTTGGTAAAAAGGGATGGGTATAATGGATTTTTTGTAACATTAGCTGTCACTATAAATATGGGTAGCCTCAACTCAATGGAACACACTACCCCCTTGAATTATAAATCTGATTTTTGAGCTCCCTATGTCCCCCCTCTACAAAGTTGAGTGAAAACTTTGTTTTGAGTGAAAAATCTCATAACTTTTATCTCAAGTTTTGAAACCTTAAGTGGTAGTTGTGAGTGTTTGGTCTTTGACTACCCTAAATCAAATATTATCATACTATTCATCTCTTTTCTCCATTTTAACTTTTGATGGTCAATTATCCTATAAGCCACCATCTTCCATGGAGCATGTGCCAATGTATTTAGCATATGCATCAAATTGGTATCGGAACTTAAGGTTGAGAATTTGGGATAATTTTTATCTCCTCTTTTCCTACTTTACCCCATCTAGGCCCAAATACTTCACAAAAGATTTTCTAGCCACCCACCATAATTTTCAAACCTAAGTTAACCTCTCCTAACCAAACAAATGATCTTTCTCTATTGATTTCTTCTTCAAACTCTAGCAACTATGGGCGATGAACAAATCCCAAGAGGCTTGAGCCTTGAAGATTCGCAAAACTTGAGAAGATACTGAGCCATTGAAAACCTCCAAAATGACATGATAAGAGTTCTTGGCATTTTGGAGAATCTCATGCAAAACCATAACACTCCATGCCCAAATACTTCCCCACGACCAAGAAGAAGACCCCATTTTCACCAACATGAGGTGGTCAGATCTAGCACAAGTGATGATGCTAGTGATTCAACTCCTCACCAAGTGATTCCCCATGTGATAAAAGAAGGAGACATGAAAGGAGAGATCCTTTTCATGACATCAAAGTCGAAGTGCTCAAGTTTGATGGTTCACTTAATCTAGAAGATTTCCTAGAGTGGGAGTTGAGGTGCTCTAGGATGTTTGAAGCAAAATGCTATAATGATGAAAAGAGCATTAGGATTACAATCCTTAAGCTCAAGGGACATGCCCCCTATGGTGGGAAAGCCTTACTCACCAAAGGAGAAAGAAGGGGAAGTCTAAGGTGAAATCTTGGTCGAAGATGAAGAAGCTTTTGAGGGAAAGGTTTTTACCCTCGTCCTACACTTATGACCTCTACAACAAGATGTCCTCATTGAGGCAAGGGTCAATGAGTGTTGAAGAATACATCAAGAAGTTTGAGTGGTTGAAGCTGAGATTAGAGTTAGAGGAGGTTGAGGAGCACACAATGTCACGTTTCCTTGGAGGGTTAAGGAGTGACATTGCACACAAGGTGGAGTTACACAAGTACTACGCCTTAGATGAGCTTTTTTTATCTATCCACTAAGGTGGAGAAGCATAAGAAGGAGAAGATAGGACCAAAGTTTCCTCAAGGAAGGTTCACTCCCAACACTTCCAAAGAAGCTCCCTCATCATCTAAGCTATCCCGTCCCATTTGAAATGTCGAAGTGAAGGATAAGGGAAAAGGTGTTAGGTTTGAACCTAATAAACCAAAGGTTGTAAGTTGCGTTAAGTGTCAAGGCCTAGGGCACTATCAAAACGAGTGTCCCAACAAAAGAGTTATGACTCTTTTGGACTTGGATGAGGCATCTCATGAGGAGGAAATGGAAGAGATCAAATCGGACCATGAGGAGGAGGAAGAGCAAGAAAAGGCACCCCTTGATGTAGGAGAAGCTGTAATGGTGAGAAGGGTACTGGACATCAAGGAGTTCGTGAAGGAGGAGACACAACGAGAAAACATATTTCAAACCAAGTGCACGATCCTTGGTAAGGTATGTTCCCTTATTATTGATGGAGGTAGTTGTGCTAATGTAGCCTCTTGCACACTTGTGGAGAAACTTAACTTGCCTACCACTCAACATGCTAAACCATATAAGCTATAATGGCTTAATAATGGAAGCATGGTTGAAGTGACCAAGCAGGTTGTAGTTCCTTTTTCAATTGGAAAAACCTACCAATATAATGTGGTATAAGATGTGGTTCCAATGGACGTTTGTCATCTATTGCTAGGAAAACCATGGTAATATGATAGGCATCTCTAACATGATGGTAGGAGGAACACTTATTGTTTGAAATTTGCAAAAAAGAACATTGTACTCACACCCCTTAGTCCTCATTCCTCACTTATTAGGGAGGAAACTAAAAATAAGAAGGCCTTGTTTCTAGATAGCAAGGGGATAGACAAGGCACTAGCCAAGGGGAAGCTCATGTATTTTTTATTGTCATTTGAAGATAATGAAGGAAGTGGAGGAAGTGACCCATGCGCCAAACCTTTGCTAGGGGAGTTGGGGATGTCTTCCCAAATGATCTACCTAGTGATCTACCCACCTTAAGAGGAATTGAGCACCAAATTGAATTGGTCCCCGGTGCTACTAAAATACCCCAAAACCTAATTTTAAGAATTATAACTAATTAAGGATTTATTATAAGAATAAATTAAATAAATTATTTTTATTAAAATAAAAGGAAATTAATTAGGATTATTCAAGAAGAAAATAATAAATATTTTTATTAGAAAATTTTTGGTATTTTAGCTAATTGAGGATTTTATTTAGAAAATTAATTAAATAAATTATTTGATTTAAAATAAGAAGGAGAAGTTAGGTCCAAATTAATAGGAATTTTATAAATAATTTAATGAGAGAAAATTAGAGTGATTTGCTAATTAAAACGAAAATTATGAAAAATCTTTCAAAAATCCTAATTTAGCCTAAAAAGGGATTTAAATAGTTTTTTTAATATCCCAAATATCCTAATTAATTTAATTAACCCAAGCCTCATATTTTTATTTTTCTCTTTTTCCTTTTTTCTTTTTTTCTTTCTTCCTTTTCTTTCCTTTTTCTTTCTTCTTCATTTCTTTTTCCTTCTCCTTCCCGATTGGACCTGTCTACGGCCCAATCCCCTTCTTCCGTGGCCCACCTCCTTGTTTTTCATTTTCTTCTTCGGCGATTGGGCCTGCATTTTGAGACTCGTTTCCTCTCTTCTTTTCCTTCTTTTCTCCTTCGATAGCCCATTGCATTGCATTTTGCCTTTTTTTAGCTCGTTGCCCGACCAGTCTCCCTCTTCTTTTCTTTTTGTTTTCTTTCTTCCCCGGATTGCAAGTCCAACCCCTTCCTTCTTTCTTCTTGCTTCCTTTGTCGTTGACCTTTAACTCCACTGCCCACCTCTGAGATTAACGCCACCGGTTACGCTCGTTTGACTTGCCGTTTCTCCCTAATTATCCCCGATTATGCTAACTCAAACTACTTTCTCCCGCTTCTCACGTAGTTCCTCCTTTTTCTACACATTCCCTTGCCATGAGTTTGACTCCCACCGGGGACCAAAACCCTAACTACATTACCCCCTCATCGTCCCACAGACCTCACCCTCTCATTTAACCCTATAAATACCCCAAATTGAGCCATGTATTGAGCTTTGGTTACTTATCCAGTAAACCTCCCTTGTTTTCCATCGCCAGTTCAGACACACTTTCTTCCACCATCAACCAACTATGCCACTTGCTCTACCTACCTTACTTTTCCCTGCACGACCCTCTAACTAAATACACCACCTATCTCCCTCGATTTTCCCTGAATAAGCCACCCCAATTGTGTAAAGTTTACTTCTCAATCAACCCTCTCTTCCACCTCCGCTGACCTTCACATCATCCTTATCCATCACTTCCGCCACTTCCACCACTTTTTTCACCTCTCAAATTGTAACACCCCGAGTCGATACGACCACGCGGGGGCTACCTTGGAGTGCTTTCGGATTGATCGGCTGACCCCACAGATCAACACGAGTCCTTTCAGTGCGCTTTGTCCTCACTCACACACTTTCTGAGAAATTTCAGAACTTCCCAGAAGGTCACCCATCCTAAAATTGCTCCACGACCAGCACGCTTAACTGTGGAGTTCTTAGGACGGAATCACCAAAAGGATGGTATACCATGTTGATATAAGTAGCCAAATCAATTCTTATAACACTCCGCTCAATTTGGGGTATTACATTCATCCCCACTCAAAGAACACAATGTCCTCGTTGTGCCTCAACCAATGACTGTCTCAATACAGTTCATCCCAAGAATCGTCCCGCTAGGTGGCTGACTGAATCATCCAAGTTCAGCTCACGGTTGCGGTTTTGCTCTGATACCAACTTGTAACACCCCCAAATTTCACTCCTGAAAATTTTTTTTTTTGAAAGATTAAAGCGGAAGCTAGGAGCGAATTTGGGAAATGTTACCGCCACATCTAACACAAGATAATGTCAACCATCTATCTCATGTTAGATGCAAGGCTAAAACCTGTCAAACAATTAAATCTGAATTTCAAATCCCATCAAACAATTAAATTCGAATAGTAAACACTTATCAGAATACGAGAAATTTAAAGTCAATTACAAAACCCTTAGAAATCTGAGAAGAATACTTGCAACTTCCAAAGGTGAATACAATTAAACAAAATAAATCTCGAAGGATAAATATCCGGATCGCCTACTCACTCAGGTCAAGCCTTCCACCCCAAAACAGTATCAACCTGCACAAGAGGTCTGCTCCCCACCATTGGTGGATCATCACAGGACCCATTCAACCAGTGTAGTATCAGTACGGGTCCAATACTGAGTAAGGGCGTAGGTGCTAGGGCCAAGCATACAATCATACCACGTAGTCTACATCACACAATCATATAAGTAACATGCAATAACACACAAGATAAGGCCTGAGTACTTTCCGGTGACTTATTCTTTATCATCGTTAGTATCATTATAGCCTTTATTATTCTTATTATGAGTACTATTACTATTAGTAGTATTCTTCTTATTGTTATTAGTAATTATTATTATTAATATCGAAACCCTCACCTCAATACGCTGAACTTTGCTAACACCTACTTTAATTAGTGATAATCCGTTTAAGCCATCGTAAGAGTAGTAATAAACCTATTCTTTATTTATAAACCCCATCCTTAATATTGGCCTTGGTGTTAGACCATGATAGGGGTAAGATAGGAATTTTGATAATTCCGGTAGAGGGAGATTAACCCTAAGTATTTCCCTCTTATAGGTGAACCGGGTCAAACCCAGGAGGTGTAGGAGCGTGCTCTAAGCCCGGCGCCGATTTAGGTAAGGACGTAACTAAGGCCGCCTGTGTGTATTACATGCTCTATTTGCCTCGGATGCCTCGTACGGTTTATATGTTGTATTATGTGTATGTTATCTGTTCTCTGTGTAGCGCAACATGGAACCGAGGTACGTTCCCGTGCTCCTATCTATATGTACTAATATGGTATGTTACAAAGATGAGGTGGTGTGATGTGACATGCATGCTAGGTGTTTTGATGAGGAGTTGTGGAGTAGGGGCTTGAAAGAGAAAAATAAGCAACTAAGATAACCAAAGGGAAGTACGCTGGTTAACATAGGTACGGACGACTAAGGAATTCATAATGGGGGGATGATGAGGAAAAAGGGGGAATTGAATAAAATGGAAGAGTGGGAGAAATTAAGGTTGCATGGGGAAACTAGGGTTGCATGGGAATGATAGAGTTGGAATGGTGGAAATGATAGGGTTTGCATGGGGAGGTTAAGGTCCGCATGGGGGCGAACCTTACGTATAAATAGTTACTTTGGGACGTGGGGAGATTAATGGAAGGTCTATTTGGGAGTTTGGAGGCTCGAGATGAAAAATAGTTCGTAGGGTCATATAAGGGTACCTAGGGTTTGGGAAAGAAACCCTAATTTGAGAAGGTGGAAAAAGAAAAAGAAAATAATAAAAAGAAATGAGAAGGAGTAAGGCATGAGGTTGAGTTGAACCTAAGGGTCATGATCTGGTTTCCAATGCGAGAAATATGTTAAGTCTGATAAATCGCAAAGGGTATTTAGTGGCCTAAAATAAGTGCGGGAGATAGCTCGGTAACCGAAACTGAGTAAGGATATAGCTGATTGAATGTGTGACATGTATCATATGTACCGTGGATGTTTTATATGATTTATGTGTTGTGTTGTGAAACGTCATTATCTTATCTGTTCCATGTGTAACGGGGCTTGAAATCAGGACGTGTGCTTGTGCCCTCCTTTGTATGTGATAGTACGCATATACCTTCAGTTTTGATGTGATGTGTTGAGATCTCTGGCCATGCATGACAAAAGATATGCCCTCGAATAAGATACATTAAGACACTAATGACTTACAGAGAAAGATGTTGAGCCGAACCCAGACCGGTCCACCGGCTATAATAGTGGTAGGGTATCTTACCCTCGCGACCGTTCCACCGGCTATAATAGTGGCAGGGCATGTGCCCTCGCGACCGTTCCACCGGCTATAATAGTGGGGGATTTCATGCTCAACAAACCAAATGCAAAAGTGATAAGTCATGGAAAGATTCTGATTTTTATAGTGGAATACCATGTGAGTCGGGGCCAGACCGGTCCACCGGCAAATAATAGTGGCAGGGTATATGACCCTCGCGACCGTTCCACCGGCTATAATAGTGGCAGGGCATAGCCCTCGCGACCGTTCCACCGGCTATAATAGTGGGGCTCCCGCACTCGCATGGATTAATAAATACTGTGTATGAAATGGACATATTATTATTAACGAGGATAAAGAATAAGTCACCGGAAAGTACTCAGGCCTTATCTTGTGTGTTATTGCATGTTACTTATATGATTGTGTGATGTAGACTACGTGGTATGATTGTATCCTTGGCCCTAGCACCTACGCCCTTACTCAGTATTGGACCCGTACTGATACTACACTGGTTGAATGGGTCCTGTGATGATCCACCAATGGTGGGGAGCAGACCTCTTGTGCAGGTTGATACTGTTTTGGGGTGGAAGGCTTGACCTGAGTGAGTAGGCGATCCGGATATTTATCCTTCGAGATTTATTTTGTTTAATTGTATTCACCTTTGGAAGTTGCAAGTATTCTTCTCAGATTTCTAAGGGTTTTGTAATTGACTTTAAATTTCTCGTATTCTGATAAGTGTTTACTATTCGGATTTAATTGTTTGATGGGATTTGAAATTCAGATTTAATTATTTGACAGGTTTTAGCCTTGCATCTAACATGAGATAGATGGTTGACATTATCTTGTGTTAGATGTGGCGGTAACATTTCCCAAATTCGCTCCTAGCTTCCGCTTTAATCTTTCAAAAAAAAAAATTTTCAGGAGTGAAATTTGGGGGTTATATGAGGAAGTGTGGTGAAGTGGGGATTTGAAAAAGAAAAATAAGCGGTTAAAATAACCAAAGGGAAGTACGTCGGCTAACATAGGTATGGATGACCTAAGGAGTTCACCATTTGTGAGACGATGAGGAGAAGGTGGAATTAAATAAACAAAAGAGTGGGAATAAATTAAGGTTGCATGGGGGAAATTAGGGATTGCATGGTGGTATTTGGGTTTGTATGGTGGTATTAAAGATTAATTGGCGGTATTAATGGCTTATGGTGGTATTAGGGTTTGCATGGTGGTGTTATGGGTTGTGTGGTGGTATTAATGCTTGTATGGTGGTATTAGGGTTTGTATGGTGGAGTTAGAGTTTTGCATGGAAATTAATGATTGTATGGGATTTAGGGTTTGTGTGAAAAGTTTGAGAGGTTGCATGGGATGCGTAACGTCTGCGTGAGAGTAAAATTTACCTATGAAAGGCTGATTTGAGGTGTAAGGAAGGTAATGCAAGTATTACTTGGGTGTTTAACTGTTTTGGACGGGAAATAGTACGTGGAGTATTATAAGGGTTTGGAGGAGACAGAATTAGGGTTTGGAGTGATTAACTCTGGATCGTTATGATTAAGTAGGGTTGGAGTAGCTAATTGTGAATTGCTGAGGGTAATTAAGGTTTGGGATGGCTAAGTATGGTTGTTATGGTAAAATAGGGTTAAGGCATGGTTTGGTGTGGTCAATTAGGGTTCGTTATGGCTGCTTAGAGTTGTTTGGTGTTATCATATGATTATTATTAATATTATCTTTATTATTACTATTATTATTATTATTATTATTATTATTATTATTTTCATTATTATTAGTACTATCATTGTTATTATTATTTTCCTCATTAGTAATATTATTGTTACTGCTATTATTATTATTATTATTATTATTATTATTATTATTATTATTATTATTAGTAGTAGTAGTCTTATTGTTGTTATTATTATCATCATTATTATCATTACTATCAATACTATTATTAATATTATCATCCTTAACATTATTAGCATTGTTATTATTGTTACACCTAGTGTTATTATAACTAATAATATCAATATTGTCGGTAATACTATTATGGTTACTATTGTTACCACTTTTACGGTTATTATTATTATGGTTATTAATATTATTCCTATATTTAATACCCTAACTATGGCTATAGTTATTATTATCTTGTTACTATTACTAGTACGATTAACATTATTATCCTTGTAATTACTATTAGCAGCATTACTATTATCCCTATTTTTATGGTTAGTATTACTACTATTACTACTTTAGCTCCTGGTAGCCATTAGTAAAATTGGTACTCTCTTAGCACTAACAAAGAAGTTAGAGAAGGGTAAAATAAGGGAATAGCACCTTGTTAGAGGAAGTTTAACCTCTAGTTTCCCCTTTTTTATAGGCGAATCAAGTCGACACCCGGAGGAGACGTAGGAGCGTGCTCCAAGGCCGGTGTCGTGTTAGGTAAGGACGAAACTATGGCCTTGTTTCAATGTGTGATATAATGTGTGGGTGAGTGTTGAGTATGCCATGTTGATACATATCATGCAAGTGTTACGAATAACTTGTCTTAATGTTGAGTATGCCATGTTGATACATATCATGCATGTGTTACGAATAACTTGTTTGATGTAGCGCAACACGGATCACGAGGTATGTTGCGTGTGTCTTATATTTTTATGTGTATGCCATGTTCCATGATTATCCTTGATGTTGATAACGTGACTTGGTATGGCCCTCTAGGACATGCATGCTGGGGTTAGTAGCGGGGAACG
Organism: Tamarix austromongolica; assembly: GCA_039764185.1. Taxonomy (NCBI): domain Eukaryota; kingdom Viridiplantae; phylum Streptophyta; class Magnoliopsida; order Caryophyllales; family Tamaricaceae; genus Tamarix; species Tamarix austromongolica. The sequence continues at coordinate 76,336,173 of CM077817.1, forward strand.
ATTAAGAGAGAATGCGGAGATTGGACCCTAGGGGAAGTTTGCATGGGGGGATTTAGAGCTTGTATGGGTGTGTCCCTTACGTTGAAAAAGGGGGATGAGGGAGTTAAGTGAGGATTGGGAGAGTCCAAGGGATGGGTGGAAACTTGGAGGTAAATATTACATGGGCCAGGGTAAGGGCGCCCAAGAGCCTGATTAGGTCTGAACGGGAGTGGGTGGCTTGAAGAGTACCAGGGTGAAAGTAATCGAGGGAGGATGGAGCAAGGGTGGCGAGAGTACGAATACACCTACATATAGGACCAGTATGGGCTTTCTAAGTGAGGGAGGAAGTTCGGGGATGAAGAGGGGGGGTTACTTGTTGAGGAAGTAACGTGCTAGGGTTTCGGTCGGGCCACCTAGGCCGATTAGGGTTCCCCGGGGGGGAGAACCCTAGAGAGACAAGGTCGTACGGAGTTAATGCCATATGTGCTGAGAGGGTCTATAGCCTCGGGGATGGGTGTCGAGTGTAAGGGGAGGTATGGGTCCGATGTCGAGTAAAAAGGGGAGACATGGGTCCCAACATATGGGACGGTCTTTTTGGAGGGGAGTGGTAGCGCATTGCCGGCATGCATGTCAAGGGCGTGGTGTGACCTAATAAGACATAAATAAGACATTAACTACGTAAAGCGAAAGATTGATGAGCCCGACCCAGTCCGGTCCACCGGTTAGAATAGTGGCCAGAGGCATTTTGCCCTGGGTGATGATTTCCGGTCCACCGGCTATAATAGTGGCCAGAGGCGTTCTGCCCTGGGTGTGTATTTCCGGTCCACCGGCTGTAATAGTGGGGGATTCGGGCTCGACAGACCCACGCGAATAAGTAATCCACAGGAAAGATACTAATTACGTACAGTGGAACACCATGAAAGTGCGGGGCCAGTCCGGTCCACCGGTTAGAATAGTGGCCAGAGGCGTTTGCCCTGGGTGTTGATTTCCGGTCCACCGGCTATAATAGTGGCCAGAGGCGTTCTGCCCTGGGTGTGTATTTCCGGTCCACCGGCTATAATAGTGGGGTCCCCGTACATACATGGATTAATGAAGAATGTGTGAAAATGACTTATCAACCTAATGGGCCATAAGGGATAAAATACAAGTAAGAAATCAGTTCCTCTTGCATGTTATTGTACATTATTGACGTGTTAGATATGTATCTTTTGATGTATGTGTCGGCCTTAGTTCGTCTGTTACCTTACTCAGTACGTAGCGTACTGATCACCCGTTTCATGGGTGCTGCTCATTCCCACGAGCAGAGGGCCCATCTGACCTTGTGCAGGTAGGAGACCACGTGTTCGATGCCTACGATACCTACGAGGCATCCGGTGGGGCCGAGGGATGAGTCTCTCCTGTTTGGGGCCGAGAGCGAGTTAGCCGGACCCCTTTATTTCCCTTTTTGGTTACCGTCCATTTTATCTTGTTGTATTTATGTTGTGTTGTGTTTCAAAATGGGGCTTTTAAAATTGTAATCTTAATGATACTCTATCGTGGTTGAACCCCGTCTTTATGAACATTGTGTTAATGGTGCATTTATGGTTAATGTTTCACGTTTTATGACTTTTGGTTTAGCCTTAGCACTTAGTATCGGAACGGTGGGAGCGAACCGGTCTGATACTAAGTGTGGCGGTAATACCCCGAGTACGTTTTTATTTTCTCGCTCTGCTAAAGCATTTGAACTAAACGAAATTTTTCAGTAGTAAATTTGGGGGTATTACACAAATCATACTGCAGACCCTCCTCTATATCCCCTACCTTTCTTTTCCTCTTTCTCCCTCTCCTCCTCTTTTTCTCTTCTTCTTCCCCATTTGGCCACCACCACCACAGCAGTGCGCCCCCACCTTTTGCTGCACCGCCACCCTCATTATGTTCCTCTCCTTCTAAACAACCATAACCACCCTTACTTCCACCCTCTTTCTTCTTCTCTTTTTCTCAACCATCAACTTTTCCCCTTTTCTTCTATTTTTCCAACCACCGCTGCCACCCACGGTGCCGCCTGTCACCACAAGCCTAAGGTTGAACCCCAAACCCTCTCAACCCTTTATCCATATTTTTACAAGATTTATTTTATTTATTCAAAATTTACTACTACTACTACTAGTAGTTTTTATTATTATTTCTACTGAGGGATGAAGCCCTATTATATTTTTATTTCATTATTATTATTATTGTTGTTGTTGTTGTTGCTATCATCATCATCATCATCATCATCATCATCATCATCATTATTTTCAATGTTAGTATTATTATTCTATATAGGGATGAAACCCTATTGTGCCTATTTTGAATGGTAGTAGTAGTATTATAAATATCAAGTCTTATTACTAATAATATTATTAATATTTTTATCATTAACATTTATTATTATTATTATTATTGTTATTGTTATTTATTAATTTATTATTATTTAATGTAGGGTCGAAACCCTATTTCATTTTATCTTCGATTATTATTATTATTATTATTATTATTATTATTATTATTTTTACAATATTATTATGGTTTCATCATCATCATCATCATCATCATCATCATCATCATCATCATCATCATCATTATTATTATTATTATTATTATTATTATTATCATTATTATCATCATTATTATTATTATTATTTCATTATTATTATTATTATTACTAAATTTTATTATAAATTTTACTAATTTTATTATGAGTATTATTTTGGTGAAGGGTCGAAGCCCTTATTCCACCTTTTATTTCAAATCATATTATTATTATTATTATTATTATTATTATTATTATTATTATTATTATTATTATTATTATTATTATTATTATTATTATTATTATTATTATTATTATTATTATTTTAGTATCACTGTTATTATTATTAAGGTAAAGTTTTCAAACCCTATATTATCAACTTTTACAATATTATTATTATTACTTATATTCCTAGCCAAAATTAGTAATTGCTTAATTATTATTGTTATTGTTATTATTGTTTTATTTTATCAACAACCTAATTTTAGAATAAATTAGGAATAATAGTATTTTTTAGTAAGAGGGAGTCTAATTTTTAGTTTTTCCCTCATATAGGTGAGACCAGTCAAAGCCCTAAGGAGGCATAGAAGCGTGCTCCAAGACCGGTGTTATTTTAGGAGGGTGTTACTAAGGCCTTATGTGTGTTGATGTGCATTATCTTCTTTGTATGTTATGCATCCTATGTTTATCATTGTAATTATTTCATGTGTGGTATGACATGGAGTTGAAGTATGTTTTTGTGTTATTATATAGTATGTGTATTATGTATATGTGATGAAATATTGTGGTACATGATGATTAGTTTGTGACCCTTTGGACATGCATGTGAGGATGTATAAAAGTGGTATTGTGTGGGAAGAAGGTGGAAAATGGAAATGACAAATAAGTTGACCAAAGGGGAGTAAGTTAACCAAAAAGAAATGAGGTTACCAAGGGATGTGAGTTTACCTAAAAATGTTAATGATCCATCCGTGAAAGAAGAATAGGGGGTGAAAGTAAAATGAAGGAATGGAAGAATCTATGGTTTTGCATGAGAGAATCTAGGATTTTGTATGGGAGAATCTAAACTAGAGTTTTGTATGTATGGACTTAGGATTTTGCATGGCAGATTTATGGTGTTGCACGGGAGAATCTAAACTAGGGTTTTGTATGAATGGACTTAAGATTTTGCATGGTAGATTCTATGGTGTTGCATGGAAGAATCTAGGGTTTCGTATGGAGGAATCTAGGGTTTCGTATGGAGGAATCTAGGGTTTTGTATGGATAAATCTAGGGTTTGCATGGTTGAATCTAGGGTTTCACGTGGGAGTTTTAGGGTTTTGCATGAAATGTTCGAAGTGATGCATGGGATGTGTAGAGTCTACATGGGAGTGAAATTTACATATGGAAAGTTAATTTGGGGTGTGAGGAAGGTAATGTAAGTGTTGTTTGGGAGTTTGAACATTTTGGATGGAAAATAGTATGTGGAGTAATAGAAGGGTATATAGAAGACCAATCTAGGTTTGGTGTGGCTACTTGGGTTTTTGTAGTAGCACGTGTACTTGGTGATCAAAGTGTGATGATGAGGGTGGAATCTATGGGTTGTGATGTGTGGAGTGTTAAATTGATGTGGGTTGTATGAAGTGGAGTAAGATGGGTCAATTAGGCCTAAATTAGGGTTTCTGGGGAAAACCTAGAGTAAGGAAATAAGTGGACTTGGAGGTGTGTGGTAGTGGGCCTTGACCCACATATTTCGATGTTGGATTTCTAGTGTAAGTTTGAGTGTAGAGGAAAGGTTATTGGACAAGTTAGGAGGTGTAGGGTTCTCATGATATGATACGGGTCAGTTAGACGATATGTGTAAAGGGAATGATTCATGCATGTCTAGGGTAATGTGTCCGAATAAGACACTATAATACATCAATTATTTAAAGTGGAAGATTGTTGAGCCGGGCCCAAACCTATCCACCGGAAAATAATAGTGGTTAGGGTAAGTACCCTATATGTGACCGGTCCACCAACGAATAATAGTGGTTAGACTTTGTGTTTTCGGTCCACTAGCTATAATAGTGCGGGATTCCATGCTCAACAAAACTCAATATCTTTGTGCTATGACATGAGAAAGATACTAAGTACTTACAGTGGAACACCATGAGATTTGGGGCCAGACCGGTTCGCCGGTGAATAGTAGTGGTCAGGAGCTTTAAGCCCTATGTGTTTCCAGTCCACCAACAATATTAGTGGTCAAGAGTGTTATACCCTATGTGTTTTCGGTCCACCGGCAATAATAGTGGTCAGGAGCTATATGCCCTGTATGTATCCGATCCACTGGCTATAATAGTGGGGTTCCCATACTCGCATGGATTTGATAAAAAGTATGGTGTGAATCGATTTCCTATCAGAGATTAATTAAGTAACTAATCCGAACTATAAATGGGCCTTTATGTATCTACCTGAATGATTATACGATAGTATGCTATCACGATAGACTATATGCTCTTTTATTTCTTCTGCATTATTTATGTGATTTTATGTGTTGGCCTTAGTGCATCGGTTACTTGCTCAGTACCTAGCATATTGATCACCCTTATTATGGGTGCTACTCATTACCATGAGTAGTAGGCCCTTTTGACTTTGTGTAGGTGGGTGAGACATCAGGCGGAGCTGAGTGTTGAGCATATATTTGGCTCCAAGTTTGAGAGTAGTGTGGTTGGATTCACTCTTCTTGTTATCTTATTTACTTCTAGTAGGGTTGTTCACGGTTCAAATATCCGATATTTCGGATATTTGATTGTCGGATATTTGAAATTTCGGATATCTAAAAATGTTAAAACTTCGGATATTTGATTTGAAACTTCGGATATCTGAAAGATTGGATATTTGAATTTTTGGATCGGATATCATCGGATATCAAATATAACCGATATTAGCCGAATACAATTTCAAATATAAAAAAATTACCAAATGAAAAATATATTTCATATTATCCGATTTGTTGAGCGAATGCTGAGCAAATATCCGATTCGCTTAGCAAATATCTGACTTACTCAACAAATATCCAATGTTAAAACTAAAATAAGAAAGGAGTGGATGGAGTCTATCGGTATGCAGAGTATTTTTATTTTTATTTTTATAAATATCTAAAAAGAGATTGTATTAAAAATATAATTTCAATTAAATTAAAATTTTCCTCAAATAATAAATAAAGTAAGTAAAAATTATACACAAACACATATAAATTTATTTATATACAATTATATATAAAATAAAAAAATTATAAAAAAATGTATAAATATTTTTCTTCGGATCAGATATTATTTGTATTTGTCGGATCGGGTATTTGATTTGAAAAAAAAATCGGATCGGTTATTTGCTTTTTTGGATCGGATCGCTTCGGATATCGGATCAAATAAGCAGATATCGGATAACATGAACATCCCTAACTTTTAGTATTCTTTTTGTATCGGATTTTTTCCTTTTATGAGTGACTACTTTGTATTGAGTATTCTATATAAAACTTTTATCTTATGAAAGTGTTATTTCTCCTTTTTGTAATTTTGACCATGCACTTTGATTTATGATTCTGTTACGTGTACTCTGATCTTTGACGTTATGAACTATTGGTTTAAGTTTAACGATATTCTTTTCTTAGCCTTAGCACTTGGTACTGAAATGGTCAGAGAGAACCAATTTGGTACTAAGTGTGGCGGTAACATCCCTAGAATTCACAGGTTTTCAATTTTAAATTCTTTCACTTTAAAGAAAATAGTGAATTTTGGGGTATAACAACTACACTCCCAAACAAGCCTGCCTATAGGTGTTATCCTAATGTGGCTAAGGAGTTACAAAGGCAAGTTGATAATTTGTTGCAAAAAGGGTTCATCAGAGAATCCCTTAGTCCTTGTGCGGTACCAGCCCTTTTGGTACCAAAGAAGGATGGGAGTATGAGGATGTGTGTTGATAGTAGAGTTATCAACAACATCACTATCAAGTATAGGTATCCTATACCTAGACTTGATGACATGTTAGAATTCTTACATGGGGCTTGTGTATTCTCAAAGATTGATTTGAGGAGGGGATACTATCAGATTAGAGTAAAGGAGGGAGATGAATGGAAGATTGCCTTCAAGACTAAGGGAGGATTATACGAATGGATGGTGATGCCTTTTGGTCTCTCAAATGCACCCAGCACTTTTATAAGGCTCATGGATGAAGTCCTTAGGCCCTTTATCTCTAAATTTTTGTAGTGTAATTTGATGATATACTTGTATACACATCTAGTAGTGAAGATCATGTATAGAATTTAAGGCTCGTGTTTTTGACCCTTAGGAACAACAAGTTATATGGGAAGTTAGAGAAGTGTGACTTTTTTGTACCAAAAGTCACCTTCCTAGGGTTTGTTGTATCTAAGGACGGTATTTCAATGGATGAGTCAAAGTTGGAGGCAATAAGGTCATGGCCTACACCCACATCCATTACCCACATTCTATCCTTTCATGGACTTGCCTCATTTTATAGGAGGTTCATAAAAGGATTTAACACTCTTTTGGCCCCTATCACAGAGTGTCTCAAGAAGGGACAATTCAAATGGACACTTGCAACCCAAGAAGCATTTGATGTGATAAAGCACAAGCTAAGTGAGGCCTCCATCTTAAGGTTACTAGATTTTGATAAAGTTTTTGAAGTTGAATGTGATGTAAGTGGAGTCGGGATTTGAGCGGTCCTACTACAGGAAGGCCAGCTAGTAGCTTATTTTAGTGAGAAGATCAATGAATCAAGATCTAACTACAACATGTATGACAAGGAGTTTTATGCTATTATTAGGGCTCTAGATCATTGGTCTCATTATCTAAGTCCCACACAATTTGTATGACATACCGATCATAAGTCTCTAAAGTATGTAAATGGGCAACATAAGCTCAACCCTAGGCATGCTAGGTGGATAGAGTTTTTACAATCCTTCTCTTTTGTAGCAAAACACAAGAGTGGCAAGACCAATGTAGTAGCTGATGCCCTCTATTGAAGGTATTGTATGTTATCCCTATTAGAATCTCGAGTCTTAGGTTTTGGATGCTTGAAGGAGCTATACAAGGAGGATGACGACTTTGAAAGCTACCTTGAAGACCGAGACAAGCTTCGAAGCCTCTATGTCATACAAGATGGATTCCTCTTCAAGAATACCAAGCTTTTCATCCCGAAGAGTCCCATTTGAGATTTGTTGATATGAGAATCACATGGAGGTCGGCTAGCCAGACATTTTTGGGATCGACAAGACCTATGACGTACTTCAGGAGCACTTCTATTGGCTTAAAATGATAAGTGATGTACATCGAGTCATAGCTAGATATGATACATGCCAAAAGTCCAAGATTCACTTCCACCAAGGACTCTACACTCCATTACCAGTCCCCCATCAACCTTGGGACCATGTGAGTATGGACTTCATAATGGCTTTGCCTAGAACTCAAAGGCAAAATGATGCCATTATGGTAGTGTTGGATCGGTTTTCTAAGATGGCTCACTTCGTCCCTTGTCATAAGATGGATGATGTCTCTTATATAACCGATCTATTCTTTAAAGAAATAGTAAGGTTACATGGTATTCCTAAGTCCATTGTCTCGGATAAGGATATCAAGTTCCTTAGCTATTTCTAGAAAAATTTGTGGAGGTTTGTTGGTACTAAAATTCTATTTAGCACTGCCTACCACCCACAAACAAATGGCCAAACCGAAGTCACCAACCAGACCCTGACTACTATCTTGCACAACTTGGTGCACAAATTCCTCAAGGATTGGGACCTTAGGATTCCTCAAGCCGAATTTACATACAACAGGTCCCCCACATAGACCACCGGCCATTCGCCTTTTGAGATCATGTATGGTGTCAACCCTATCACTCCCATCGAGCTTATTCTACTTCCTATCAAGGCGAAAGAAAAAATTGAAGCCAAAGATAGAATGCAAGCCTTCAAGAAATTGCATGAGAAAGTTAGAGCAAGAATTGAGAAAGTTAATGAAATAAAAAAAAGGAAGGCTAACCAACATCGGAGGGTACAAAGTTTTGAACCAGGAGATCTCGTGTAGCTACATCTTAGAAAGGAAAGGTTTCCCTCCAGAAGAAAAAACAAGCTTATTATAAGAAGTGATGGGCCATTTAAAGTTCTTTAGAAGATAGGAAGTAATGCTTATCGGCTTGAGGTACCACCGAACAGGGGAAATATATCAAACACATTTAATGTGGGTGATCTACTCCCTTACCTTCAAGATAAGCCCTATGCGGAAGAGGTGGAGCCATCCCAAGATGGGGAGGATAATGTAGGAGCATCTCATAATAATGTTTCACTTATTAATTTTCTAAGTTAGGGGACCACAAAACACTCTTAAATTGGATGAAATTAATTGGCTGAATATGAGAAATAAGTGGAAGTACCAGCCCATGCTTGCATGGTGGCACATTTAGCCCAAACACAAGCAATTATGGCAGCTTATCCAACCCAAGCCCAACCAACTATGATGGCACATCAATTCTAAGCCCAAACAGCTATTTTATTACTATTTCCAAGTATTTTGCCACTTAAGAAGTCAAATCAGCCCAAGACCAAGGCTGATTTCAAAAATTGAAGTAAAAAAAAGAGAGAAAAGAAAAAGAGGACAAGTGGATGGTGGAGTAGGTGAAGAAAGTCAGCCAATTCAACAAATCAGATTATTTTAATTGGCTAAGCATGGGATATGATTGATTAGGTATGGGAAATGATTGAGTGATTTGCACTTTTATTTATTACCTACCTTTTCAACATGTAAGGGTCTTCATGCAGTGGTATGACTGTTAAAATACCACACATATGTTGACCTCATTTTTAGTTCTCATCCAACTAGTTGTTAGCTTGTATTAGATAACTAGATAGTAAAGAATGGTTGGAATGTAACTAGGTAGGTAACAGGGGATGGGTATAATGGACTTTTTGTAACATTGGCTACCACTATAAATATGGGTAGCTTCAACTCAATGGAACACACTACCCCCTGGAATTACAAATCTGATTTTTGAGCTCCCTATGTCCCCCCTTTATAAAGTTGAGTGAAAAATCTCATAACTTTTATCTCACGTGTTGAAACCTTGAATGGTAGTTGTGAGTGTTTGGTCTTTGGCTACCTTAGATCAAATATTATCATACTCCTCATCTTTTTTCTCCATTTTAACTTTCGATAGTCAATTATCCCATAAGCCACCATCTTCCATTAAGCATGTGCCAACATGTTTAGCATATGCATCACTTAGTCTTGAAGGCATTATTTCATTCATCTCCCTCCTTTACTCTAATTTGGTAGTATCCTTTTCTCAAATCAATCTTCAAAAGCACATAAACTCCTTGTAAACAACCCAATGTATCATCAATTCTATTTATAGGATACATATACTTGATGGGGATATTGTTGATAGCTCTAATATCAACACACATCCTTACACTCCCACCCTTCTTTGATACTAAAAGGGATGGTACCGTACAAAGGCTAAGGGATTATCTAATGAATCCTTTTTATAATAACTCATCAACTTACCTCTATAGTTCCCCAACCTCCTTAGGATTACACCTATAGGTGGCATGTGAGGGCGTTTTGCACTAAGGACCAAGTTGGTTTGGTGCTTAATTCCCCCTAGGGGGTAGCTCACTAGGTGTTTCAATTGGGATTACAACCCTAAACTCTCCTATAAATGGTTTGACCCATAGGACACTACCTCCACTTCTTTTATTATATTCAAGCAACAACAAAATATACATGACCTTCCCCTTGGCTAGCACCTTATTTATCCCCTTACTATCTAGAAACAAGGTCTTCTTGTTTTTGGTTTCCTTCCTAATAGGTGAGGAATTGGGACTAAGGGGTGTGAGTACAATGTTATGTTTGGTAAATTTCAAAAAATAAGTATTCCTCCTACCATCATGTTGGATATGCCTATTATATTGCCATGTTCTTCCTAACAATAGATGACAAGCATCCTTATCTTATTAGTTTTTTCCAATAGAAAAAGGAACTGCAACTTGCTTGGTCACTTCAACCATGCTTCCATTATTAAGCCATTGTAGCTTATTTGGTTTGGAATGTTGAGTGGTAGGTAAGTTAAGTTTCTCTACAAGTATGTAATAGGCTAAATTTACATGAGTACCTCCATCAATAATAATGCTACATACCTTTCCAACGATCGTGCACTTAGTTTGAAATATGTTGTCCCATTGTGTCTCCTCCTTCACAAACTCCTTGGTGTACAATACCCTTCTCACTGTTAGGGCTTCTCCTATATACAGGGTTGCCTCTTCTTAATCTTCCTCTTCATGGACCAATTTGGCCTCTTCCATTTCCTCCTTATGTATTGCCTCCTCCAAGTCCAAAATAGTCATAACTATTTTATTGGGACACACATTTTTATAGTTCCCTTACACTTGAATCACCTTACAACCTTTGGTTTTTTAATTTCAAACCTAAAACGTTTCCCCTTTTCCTTCACTTAAACATCTTGAATGGGAGGGGATGGCTTAAATGATTAGGGGGCTTCTTTGGAAGTGTTGGTCATGAAATTTTCTTGAAGAAACTTTGGTCCTCTCTTCTCTTTCTTATGCTTCTCTACCTTAGTGGCTATATGAGAAAATATCATCTAAGGTGTATTACTTGTGTGACTCCACCTTGCAGGTAATGTCACTCCATAACCCTACAAGGAAATGTGACATTGTGTGCTCCTCTACTTTATCCAATTCTAACCTCATCTTCAACCGCTCAAACTCCTTGATGTATTCTTCAACACTCATTGAGCCTTATCTCTAGGAGGCCATCTTTTTGTATAGGTCTTGAGTGTAGGATGAGGGTAAAACCTTTCCCTTAAAAGCTTCTTCCTCTTTGACTAACATTTCACCTTAGACTTTTCCTTCTTTCTCCTTTGGTAATTAAGGATTTCCCACCATAAGGAGGCATGACCTTTGAGCTTGAGGACCACAACCCTACAACTCTTCTCATCATTATAAACCCTTTTCTTCGAAAATCCTAGAGCACCTCAACTCCCACTTTAAGAAATATTTGGGGGTTATATGCCCATAAAATTTAGACACTTTAATTTTGATGCCATGAAAAGGATTTATCCTTTCATATCTCTTTCTTCTACCATATAGGGAATCACTTAATGAGGATTTGGATTCACTAGCATCATCCTTTGTGCTAGATCAAAGCACACCATGTTGGTGAAAATGGGGTCTTCTTGGTTGTGGAGGTACATTTGGGTATAGATGGTTAGGGTTTTACATAAGGTTTCCAAAATGCCAAGAACTCGTCTCATGTAATTTTGGAGGTTGTATATGGCATGATCTCTTCTTAAGTTTTTCTCCTCTTCATGGCTCAAGATAATTGGGATTCATTTGTCAACTATAGTTGCTTGAGTTTGAAGAAAAAAATAGAGGAAGAGGACGTGTTTGGTTCGAGGAGGTTAAGTGTGTTTGAAAATTATGGTAGGTGGCAAGAATTTTTTTTGTGAAGTGTTTGGGCTTAAATGGGGGTAAAGAGAGAAAAGAGATCTAAGGTAGTGCCAAAGATCAAACAATCAAAATTATCACTCAAGATTTCAACACTTAAGAAAAAATTGTAATATTTTACACTAAAAATGTTTTCACTCAATTTTGTAGAGGGGAAATAGGGGACTTCAAAACTTATGATTTCTAATTGAAGGTGGTAGTGTGTTGCATTGTGTTGAGGCTAACTATATTTATAGTGGCAGCCATGGTTACAAAAATTCCATTATGACCTTCCCCTTTACCACACCTAGTTACATTCCAACTATTCTTTGCTATTTAGTTATCTAATATAAGCTAACAACTAGTTGAATGATTACTAAAATGAGGTCAGCCCATGTGTGGTATTTTGACAGCCATACCACAGCATAGAGCCCCTCCCATGCTAAAATTACATTTAATAAATTAAATTAAAAATCACTTATTCATCCCTCGAACCTAATCAATCATCTCTCATGCTTAGTTAATCAAAATAATATGATTTGGAGGGGTTAACATGTGTGTCTAGCAGGTTGTTTGACCTTGCTTGGACATTGCCTTGATGGTTGGTTAATATCCAAAAAAAAAGTTATTGAATATCATTAACCCCCACCAACTTTGTGCCTTATGTTGTTCTGCCTTTTTAATTTTATATTTCTTGGTGCAAGTGGGCTAATTATGCTTGACTATTCTTAACAAAAGATAGTTGGTTGAATCTTGCATGGATGGGTGCCCTTTATGTGCTTTCTTTCATGGCCATGCATGTAGAGTGCATGGTTGGTGCATAGTTGGTACACTACCTTACTTATTTTAGCTAATGAATTTTATCCAAATTAAGAGTGTTTCGTCATATCCTAACTTAGTAAAATTAATTAATGAAATGTTATTATGGAATTTTCCTGCATCAAGGCCTTGCTAAGATTGGTTTCTTTTCTTGGTTGATGTGATATTTTTTATATTTCTATTTCTCTTCTCTTTTTTTGGTGAAAATTTTAAAGATATTTTATGAGTTTAATCCTCTTCTTTAAGGTGTTTGAGATCTTAAAAACTTGCAAGATAAGGTTTTTTCATTTTCTGAAAAATATTGCTATCTTAGCTTGAGGTAAGTCATTATTACCTCTTAAATGCAATGATTAGGCATGAGGTTGGTGATGCATTAGATTTGATGAGACATGTATTGCCCCAACATCTTATTAAATTTTAATTTTGATCAATTAACATTTTAACCTAATATAAATTTTAATTTTCGTGTATTTATAGTTTTTTAGTCTAACCCTAACCCTAGATAAGTGATAAATAATATTTTAGATTTATTTAAAAAAAATTTAAACCTAAACCTAATCCCAAATGTAAAATTTCCTTTTTCCTTATTCTTTTTTATTTCTTCCCTTTCTTCCCCGACCTATGCCCCAACCTAATTCCTTCCTTTCTTTTTTCTCTCCCTGACGTGCCAGCCTAAACTACTACCCCTCTTTTCTTTTTTCCTTTTTTATTTCCTTTCTCTTCCTACATCGACCTCCTCCCTCTTCCTTTCCTTTTCCCCTTTTCATCATTCAATCAAATGGAGCCCTACCCTTATCCATCTTCCTTTACCCCTTCTCTTCTAACCATGCATAATGGCCACATGCACCAACCCCCTATACAACACCTACCCCATCACCTTGCATCCACTTCTAAAAACCAACCCATACACCTCTACTTTATCCCATCTTCCCCTTGCACACCAATTCAAACCCCTGCCTTCACCTTCTTCCTCTTCCCTTCCTTTTCCCCTGTTAATTTTCCTAGCCATGCACACATGTATATAGATATACATGCATGAAGACACACCTCCCCTCTTCTCCTATCTCCCTTCTCTTGTTTCCATTTTTATCCTCCCATCGAGACACACCGAAGCCCTTACTTTATTTTCATTTTTCTTTTATCCTCGTCATCACCAGCACCACCGCTATTGCTAGTTCCTTCCTTCCTTTCCCCTCTTTTTTCCATTCTCTTATTACCTTTACCTCACCATTGACCACAACCCTATAATCCACTTTCCTTTACCTTCTTTTCTCTCCCTAATTCCAACCACACCATCCCCTTGTTGCCAACAATCACCGTCACCCTTAATTGCCACCATTCACCATCATATACAAGCCTTCCATTATTTAGTTATCTTTATTTTTCCTCCCTCACCCATTTCTTAACTTTCCCTATATTAAAATTCTATAAGTCTAAATTAGTGTGTTTTGACTTATGGGTGATACCCCGGTGGTATCATAGTAGGTCTTACATGCTTAGATATTGGAGCCACTCTGATAATAATAAATTTCATAGTTAGGGATTTTATATGCAATATGTATTTTTTTTTACGTTATCATGTTTGAAAATTTTAAATTGAAAATGCTATAAAAAAAATGGTGTTATATATGGTGTTTTATGTTGAAAGAAAAAGGTAAGAAATTTGTGAAAGTACGAATTGTGTATATTGTTAGTTGAAATGCGTCACAGGTACCTTTGTGGCTATTCATTTTTATGATGATAGAATGTAATGGAGGTTGAAAAATCATTTATATTGGGATATGTAAGATTTTTGTGGAAAATGAGTATTTTATTTGTCTTAGGGGAATTTTGGTTAATATGGGTTAAAAATAAAATGTTAGGTAATTAAATGTGATAATTGGTTCAAAATAGGCTACGTATATTATGTAGAAAGTTTGGAGTGAATATGAATGGTCTAATTTCGATAAATGAGAATTGTTATTTTAAGTGGAAATAGTAACCTTAGAAGCGGAATAATTATCATATGCATTTTAGGGTTTCACATTAAATTTGATGGTTATATGAGTCTCATGGGAAAAATTATGATTAATTTGTAAAACTATGGTTTTTTGGGAAAGGAGAATAGTAATATTAAGGGTAAGCCATTATCACATGTGTCAGAAGCGGGAGTTGGAACTCAATTTACGTATATGATGTCAATAATACTATTTTGGAAATTTATATTAAATAGGTTGGTTATATGGGTTGTATGGAAAAATTTATAGTCAAATTATGAAATTAGGATTTTATAAAAATGTAAATAGTAACCTTAAAGGTATCGTATACGTAAGGTATTAGAGTTGGACCTTGATTTTTGGGTATGTTGTCAATAATAATATTTTTATGATGTGTATTGAATTTGGTGATGAAATGAGTAGTGATAGAGAAGCTATGTTAGAGTTATGAAAGTAGGGTTTCTTAAGGGAATATAGTTTGTCCTTGGAAGGATATTGCCATATTGGGATATATGTCTTGCATGTCTATGAGTTTGTTTGTATGATGACCTTAAAAAAATATCTACGAATAAGATATTAATAATTTCAAATGAAAGATCATATGAGTTGGGACTGATTGTACTTGCCCATTCCACCAAACTAGAATAGTGGTCAGGAGCTTTATGCCATGTGGTTGTATATTTAGGATACCATTGCTTTTGTTAATAATAGTGTCCAAAAGCTTTATGCCCTAGGGTTTCATTTATTGATATTATTCCATTGGTTGAGAATAGTGGAATCCCTAAACTCAAATTAAATAAATCATTGAATGATCATAATCATTGATAAGATATTAATCTCTTAAAGTAAAATACCATGTGAGTTAACATTAGTTGTACTTGTCCATTATGCCAAATGATAATAGTGCTCAAGAGCTTTATACCCTAGGATTATATATTTATTATACTGTTCCACTGGTTGAAAATAGTGAGGTCCCTGAACTAAAATTAAACAAATCATTGAATGAACCATAATCATTGAGAATATATTAATTACTTAAAGTGAAATACCACATGAGTCAGGATCGGTTGTACCTATCCATTCCATTAGACAAAAATAGTATCTAGAAGCTTTATGCCTTGGATTGTATATTATTGATACCATTCTACCAATTACGAATATTAGCTAAGAGCTTTATATCCTAGGGTTTTATATTTATGATACTGTTCCACCAATTAAAAATAGTGGGGTCTTTAAACTCAATATGAATAAGATAATGGATATTGATTATACCATTATTATTGTGAGGCTTGGAAATCAATAAATGAGTTGATACCTATATATTATTCTATATACACGTTTGTCTCTTGTGATCATATGACCTTTCTTAGATTGTATTGTTACCTTAATTAGTATGTAATGTATTGATCATCCTTTTCATAAGTGTTGCTCATTCCCACGAGTAGAGAACCCAATTGGGTTTGTGCATATCTACAAGGAGCCCTTGGATGATAATGTTATTTGGATGTGCTTGTTGGGGAATAGTTTTGAATCTATCTTTAGGATATGGATCATAAATCTTGTTATCTGGTTGACACTTTAAATCTGAATACCTCTATTGACTCTTAGTTCCTAATGTATCCCTTATGTAATTTGCCTTTTGTACTTAGAGTACTTCTCCAAAATATTTGTTTAAGTTTATGAAACCTATATTTTTCTCTATTTTATTATGATTTAATTTTTAATTGTTTTATCTTTTATTTGATGTAAGGATGGCATGATAAGCTAGGTTTAGGTCGAGTATAGTACTAGCACCTAATTACCTTTTTTCACGCTTCAAATAAAACAAAAAAATTTAGTCCTAAATTTTAGGGTGTTATAAGATATATGAGAATGTATATGCTAGTGATTCCAAAAATAGTAATATGGCTTGATGAATTATATATGGAAACATATGGTGTAGAGAACATCATTTTAACTTATGATTTTTTAGTTCTAAGGATTTTCTGCTTAAATTGTGATTTTAACTTATGAGCATGGTTTGTGTTCTAATAGTTTTAAAGCAAGAAGAGATGTTAAAAATATGTTAGGGAGCAATTTTATTGCTTATCAGTCCATGAAATTATAAGCTAGAATACTAGAAAATTTTATAAGTGATTTTTGAAGTAAATATTGAAGCATTAGTACCGTTAGTCACTGATACACCACACCAGTTGATGTGTTTATTTGATCCATCACCTGATGGGTGAATTTTGTGGATTGATGGTGCTTTATCGATAGATTGATATGAAACATCTGTCAATGTGTCCATGTTAAGCATTGACTAATGGGCCATATTAGTGGATAGAAGGTGATTTATTGATTAACTAATGTTTCTATTTGATCGACTAATTTTCTGTATTACAGTATATGTTATGTGCTCGGATTATCAGCTGACAAGCCTTATCGGTCGAAGGACAATACACCTTTCCATTTGATTGATTACCCTATTTTCGTTATTGCTATGATATTTGTAATTAGATTCTTGTCCATTGTTTTGTCAGGAAAAAATAAAGTTCCTTAAGTTATTTTTAGGGACCATTATGCTTAGTTGACTATGGGTGTAAATCCCCCATTTTCAAAAAAAAAAAATCAAAATAGTTTATAGAAGTTGAAATAAAATGGGGATGTTGTTGTTATATCTAACATGAAAAAGATATAACCAATACCTAATTCACATCATGTGTAAAGCTAAAAGAGCATGCCTTAAGGAGTTAGGTGTGGTTGGCACCTAATCCATGAGTTCCATAAGACTTGCTTAGCAATGAATCAAAGTGGAAAAAAACTCTTTAAATAAAATATTTTAAAACATAAGAGTGTTAAACTTTAATTATTTCACTAAAATTACAAAAAAAAAATACAAGGAAACAAATGTGGTAGCCTGCACAAGGTCTAACGTTGCTCCCCTGAATAGGAATCCACATAGGCTTGCTTAAAAAAACAAGGCTAATTGTTCCCTCGCATATGCTACGATCATCATACTGCTACAAAGGGCATCAATACGTTTAAGTACTTGATAAAATATAACTATTATAAGCACTTAAAATATAATTCATTAAATCACCTGACATCATATACCACATTCACATATGCTTGCTATTTCAAGAAGCCTATTGATAATAACAAGCATTGTCCTAAGGTAGAGAGCATGGGTTTATTACACACCCAAGAAATCATTATTGAATGCATTATTAAAGCAAATGTGACATATTCATCTACTAAAATGGTAACAAAGCGACACACATACTTAGACTTTTGCCAATGTGTGACATAAAATAAGGAACGTGCTCTTATAGGAATTATCAGCCCTAAATGGTACTCAAAAGGGGTATTTAGCCTTGAGTAATACTTATAAGGGATTTTCAACCATGAAAAGTACTTAGAAGGGATTGCTAACCTTGAAAAGTACTTAGAAGGGATGTTCAACCCTAACTATCACTGCTAGGATATGATGCATTAATGCATGATCATTCACAAAGATAATATAAAAATTATTTTTTTTAATGTCACATGAAGATGATACAACCATTACTTATTTAATGTCACATGAATATGATATGACCATTATGTGAATAAAGTCAGACGAAGACTGTCCCAAAATCTTATTATCTATAGTTTACCTTAACCTTACCAAAAGTGTTTTATGTTCAACTAAACCTTAATAGAACTTAGATCAACCAAAAGATACTCATAGATTACTCTAAACATTCACTTAAGTGGTTTGGGTTGCACTAAATTAGAAACTAGGTATTTATAGGCTACATCAAACTTAGAGTATAATTTTTTTCATTAGAAAAATCCTAAGAGAAACACTTTATAACCCAAAATAACTATCTTGGTGCTAAATGGGCCAAAATGATGAGCTTATTTGAATTTGAAATCCCCAAATAAGGTTGTATACCAAGAAGGCTTATGATTCAATCAATTGGACTTTTCTGGAAAATATGCTATTAGGTTTGCATTTTCCTGTCCATTTTGTCAGAGTGCTTATGGCTTGTGTTTCCAATGTCAGCTATACTTTGTGCATTAATTACAATTTGTTAACTCCATTTAAGGGAAGAAAGGGCCTTAGGCAAGGAGATCCTTTATCCTCTTATCTATTTGTGATTGCGATGGAATATTTTAGTAGGATGCTGCAAACCCTTTGGCTAAGTGAAGGCTTTCATGGACATCCCAAGTGTAAAAAATTGAAGATCATCAATCTTGCTTTTGTAGATGATCTACTTTTGTTCTGCAGGGGTGATCTATCTTCTGTCACTGCTATTAACTCTATGCTCCAAGCTTTTGTTGCTGTCTCAGGTTTATCTATTAATCCTGAGAAAAGTTTTATCTTTTTTGGTAGAGTTTATCAGGAGGTGAAAGGGGCTATTTTGTCACAGCTTCATTTTCAGAAAGGGAGGTTGCCTTTTAAGTATTTGGGTGTTCCTTTGGATGCTTCAAAATTGAAAACATCTAATATGCAGTCATTAATACAAAAAATCACAAACAGATTACAACAGTGGGCAAATAAGTTACTTTCTTATGCTAGCAGATTGCAATTATTGAAGTCTGTGATCTTTGGTATCACAATGTATTGGAGTCAATTGTTTTTTCTTCCTAAAAAATTATTACTGGAGATCATTAGTCTTTGCAAAGGTTTTCTGTGGACAGGGAAATCATCCTCAAGTAAAAGAGCTCTTGTCTCCTGGAAAATGGTATGTTTGCCTAAAAGGGAAGGAGGTTTGGGATTAATTGATTTAGGTGCTTGGAATACAGCAGCAGTTGGCAAGCATCTATGGAATCTGTATAAGGATAAGAATTCCTTATGGATCAAATGGATTCATACTTATTTCATTAAAGAGCATACTGTCACAGACTTTACACTACCATGCATAGCCTCTTGGATCTTTGTCAAACTCATTGGTCTAAGGCCTAAGCTAAGTCCAGTTTTCCAACAGCTTCATTCACAGGATACTTATAGTATTTCTGCAGTATATGACTTGATTCGACCCTAAGCTCCTAAAGTATACTAGTGGAAAGCCATTTGGTCCAACCCAGCTCCTCCTAAACATAAATTTATTGCATGGCTGCTTGCACACTCCAGACTTCCCACTAAAGATCAAATGGGAAAATTTATTCCTGGAATTCCTTTGCAATGATGTTTTGGCACTCAGCAGGAAACCCTTAGTCATATCCTCTTCCACTGTCAAGGCTTGCAACAGATATGGGAAACAATCAGGAAGGTGTTCAAGGAATCAAGAAGGCATTATTCTTGGTAGATCTTGATGAAAAACTTAGTTTTTTCTCAAACTAGAGGTGTTGCTAAGGCTCAATTCAAGACAACTTTTTATGTTATCAGCATATATGAAGTGTGGAAAGCCCAAAATTCTTTCATCTTTACAAATGTTAGTGTGAACTTACAAAGGATAGTCTTTCAAATGTCTTTAGTTATGTTAGCTATTTGTAACCATTTTGCTCATAGTGCAAAGTTTAGTGGTTTCTTAGGTATTGTAGATCGATTCTATAGCTTGGGTTGTACCTCTTCTTCATGATTAATATATAAATTTTATTATAAAAAAATGACAAAAAGTTAAAGTTTAGGTCAAATTGAATGGAAAAAGTCAAACTCAAACTCAAAAGTCATGGGTAAGGTTTGAATTTAACTATTCATATATTCCATATTTTATGATCTTAGGAGTATTTTGGTCATCTCAAGCCTAATTATGCTTTATTTATAATCTACTTCACTAAACATGATTAAATCCTTACTAATAATATTAAGCATGATTAATTTATCACTAACCCTACTTATGGTGATTAGTGAAGAATACATTGAATATTCATAAGAACGTTTATTTTATTTCCTTTAATTTTTCTCAAACTTTAGACAATCATAAATTAGGTTATATGAACCGAAATTACAACATATTCAAGAAAAAGTTTCCCAAAATCCAAATCTAACTTAAATAATGAGAAAACAAAATACTAGCATAAGTCAAGCATAAGAACTTTGAAAAATTTGTGCACTTGTGAAGTTTTGGTCATAAATTTTTACATTTAACTAACTCTAAATCACAAATTGAAATTTTGTGGAAGCTAGAATCATATACCTTTAATATGGTACCTTTTTTTGCACAAATCCATTAAGCTAATTGTTACAGTTGTATGTTTAAATTAAACCCAGTCTCATATTTCTTAACTTGCCTAATTTCATGAATGTCATAATCCACCATGCACAAAATATTGCAAGAACCAACTTATGATAATGTTAAATCACCATCCCCAAATAATCTCATGTGATCCATATTAAAAGAATAATAAGATTAACATATAAAATAATCATAAAACAACAAGATCATTACAACACCTATGATAATAGAATTTTTGTGTTTTAGTACAAGAACAAGATTTTACCTTAGCCTATAAGTTATTAAAATGGCCATAAAAATATGGTAGGATCATGCCAATGGTAACATGCCAAAACTCCTCGCAAAGCCCATAAAAACCAATAAAAACTTAATAAGAATCATGTTAGCATATAACTAGAACTAAAAGGATTGAGAACCAAATAAAAATATAGGATTACCGTAGCTTTTAAGAGAATTATATAGGCTCTAATAATCCATGAAAATAGTATCATATGATGTAACACTCCCAAATTTTGAACCAAAAATTTTTATTTTGAAGATAATGCAGAAGTATAATGAAAAACTGGGGGATGTCACTCCCACATCAATCATAGGAGAGGTGTGATCATCTCCTAATACATGTATGATGCACCACATGCAATGGAATACCACATCTACCACACATAGTCTTAAAACATAGTGAGAGATTTTTTTGAAGATACCATACCCACCATACCTTAAATGCATATACCATGAGGGATACCACATCCACCATATATGATTAGAGTACATAGAACTAACCCATAATGGAAACCTCACCTAGAACACCTAAAGTAGGATCATACTTGTTTTACCATCCAAAAAAATTTCTTGGGAATTCTTAATTATGTTCTTGATATTTATCCATGACACATGAAAACTCAAGTTAAAATCCTAGGAGATGCTAAATTAAGGTTTTATGTAATGTTTTAAACATTTATATAACCTTGTCATTTTATTATAAATGGTTGTATAATGGTTTGTTAATTAGATTAATTACAAGTGTAATTATATGGAATTAAATAATAATTAGTTATTTGTGACATGAGGCAATTTGTTGCGTAGTCATTGTTTATAATTAAGGTGATTTGATAATTGTTACATGTGGCAAGTTGAATATGACCAAAAAATTTTGTAAGTAAATAAGCATTCTTAAGATTTTTGTGTGGATCATATGCCTATATATATAGTATCAATTTGACCATATCGGTATATAGATTTGAGTTGATAATGAATAAGAGTTTTATATGATTGCTTTCTCCCACTTTCAAATATCTTTGTGAGTTTGAAATTTCCAAGCCATTTGAAGACTCTTTTGTGTTCTTATTTTTGTTGAATCACTTGAAGATCTACACCTTCTACAATTTCCCACTTTTTTCTTCTTATATTCTAGAAATAGTGCATCAATATTCGTCAATGTTGAGTCAAATAACCATCTAGAAAGTCACAAGTGAAAGATATTCAAGTCCTTAGTACATCTTCAACAAGAATTCAATCAAGATTCAATTGAAGTTCATCAAGAATCAATTGAAGTTGAAGAAATTCATCCAAACTTTGAATATCAACATCACATGTGAGCCATAAGCCAAGAAACCATTATTCTTTTGTGTGATACTCTTCCAATTGTCAAAAGAATAGCCACACACAACAAATACAAAACTTGAGAGTTTTTTCAAAGCAAAACCCATCCAAGTGGTGTGTTGTTTACATTCAAAACCAACATGGAAACTATTGAATCATTAAAAAAATTTAAAAGTTATTAAAGGAAGCTAATAAATGAATTAAATTACAATAGATAGGCCAAAGGTTGGAAAATGGGGAAATAAAATTCATGATCCTTGGAAGAGTGAAAGGTGTCATTGCTAGGATTTCCATTGATCAAGCTGCATATTCAAACCTTATTAATGCAAGAATGGTGAAGAAAATTAGGTTAGTATTGATTTATCATCCCCAATCATATTTTATTTTGATGAAAAATGAAGAAAAAAGTGAATATTTCAATGTAACTCAACAAGCCTTAGTTCCTTTTAACATTAGAGAATATATAGATGAGGTATTATATGATGTAGTGCCCATTAAATCATGTGGTATTATTTTGGGGAAACTATAGCAAGTTGAGAGAAAGGGAATTTATCTTCAAGATTTAAAAAGAAAAATTGCTTGATAAACATGAGGTACAAGTTAAATCCATCATAAAATCATGGAAAAAAGGAGGAAAAAGATGATGATGATGATGAAAAGAAGCATTTCATATATGATGATAATAGAATTTCAAATAATCCTGAAGAATATGATGTCCATAGCTCAAATTTTATGTGAGTACAAATCATAGAAAAAAATCAAGTTTCAAATTTATGATCATGAAGATAAATTTGCATGAATATGGTTCACATCCCTATAATAGTTTGTTGGCAAGCTTGAATATTAAGGATGAGGTGCACGTAAGGTCTCTCAACAATTCAGGAGGTATGATGTTGATCCATGGAGTTCGAAATATGTTGATCACACATATGGATCATGTAGTTTGAATCAAGTTAGGGTACTTTGTTCCATATTTTGTTCAAAGATTAAAGAATGCTACATAATTTTTCAATTTAATTTGCCACCTTATAGAGTACTTATTAAAACTAGTAATCCTATTGAGAGTATGAAAAGATGTTGGAATAATTTCAAATTTGAGTTCCATATTGATGAAATCAACAAGGAATCAATATATTAAAAGTACCTTAAAGGTTACATGATTGTATGTTTGTTATACATCCTTAAGAAACTAAATTTGAGGATAAATTATTTTCAAGAAAGTGAGTGTGATGCCATAACATCCTTATTTACCATCCAAAATTGTTTCATAGATGTGATTAATTATGTTCCTGATATTCTTGAAAGTTTTTCTTCCATTTACAACATTTTATTAAAATTAATGCATCTAGTGCAAGGTCTAACTCAAAATTTAGGATACCAAACCTGCTAAAGAGATGAACATAGGAAGTGATAGGGGGCTTATATAAGGGTACCTTACCCACCTTAACTGGACACTTATGCCATGTTAACTTACCATAGTATTATCCTATATCTCAAAGATATGAATATAATCCATTACCGAGCACAATCTTATAGAGAAAGAAAATAGGTAGTGAATAAAAACATAAACATATAGGGTGATCCGCTCACTAGCTCCTGGTTAGTTACCCTCAAAGTTGAAAAAAAAAATACTTGAATGAAATCTTAATTCCCATTATTAATAATTTTTAGTGATATCAAAATTTACAAATTAATTCAAATAATAATCAATTGAGTTTTTCTAAATGATAAAACCAAACATAACTAAAGTTATATAAGCCCCCATATGGGGTGCTTAAAGGTAACACCAAACTCAACCAAACAAGGCATCCAAGAAATACCTAAATATTCATCATTTTATTTTTCCTTATTTCCAATTATGCATGGAAAATATCATAATTTAATGCCACAAACTAATGAAAAATCATTCATAGAGGCCCTAAATAAATATAAACAAATTAAAATAAGGATGGAAAAATTAGGTGGAATAAATTGATCAATCATTAAGACTACTCAACAGGTTTGGGAAAACTAAACCCAAGGAGAAATAACCAACACAATGAAAACTTTCTCCATACCTTATTCATTCCTTGTTTAAAAGGGAAAACAAGGGAGAGCTAATAATGTTAGGATCAAGAAAAAAGAGAAGAGGAGAATAATTGACCAAGGGATGGAATTCAAAAGGAGACCCTCTATCTTCGAGTAGAAGGGGAAAAAGAAGGAAAATAGGGAAATTTTCCAATAGTTAGGAAATTAACCAAGAGAAGGGAAGAAGGATAGCAAGTGTTGAATGTTAAGTTTGGAATGATTCAAAATTTGTATTCCAAAAAAGATGGGGATTGACATATCAAAGTGGAGGAGAGAGAGAGAGTTAACCTTGGTTGAGTAGGGAGAAATAAAGTGTAAAAAGGTATATGATAAAGATGAAGGAGGTGAAGTGTAATTTGGTGGTGATAGAGATAGGTAAGCTAGGGGGTAAGGTGTAGAGTGCCTTACATGGGACCATGGGTGCTAGAGGAGAAGAAAAATATATGAGAAAGTACCTCAATAGTATTTTTGTAGAATATTTAGCTAAATAAAAGTATAGAATAATCTAAATAATATAAAAATAATCCCAAGCACAAAGATATGTTTATTAGCATAGATATACTCTAATTAGAAGTTCATAAAAATTAGAAAGAGAATTGAAGCCAACATAGGGAAGGATATGAAATTGCAGCAAAAGTAGTGGATTGATGTGGGAAACTAGTTAACTGGTTATCACAAAAATAAAAATGTTAGTCCTAGGTCATACTTATCGACTGATTTGGGAAACTAGCCATTGGTACACATAAAACTCACATTTTTACAAAAATTTCAAACCCTTTTTGAAACCTTAACCAATTTTCTTTTATATAATATAATTTTAAATACATTTTGAAGGATTTAAATTACATATGGTGTAATTAATCTCATCCAAACCATGGTTTTAATCCCCTTTGCTTAATTAAAAGCACCAAGGAGCTAAACCAAAGTTATGTTTGAGTTTTTTAGGTTTATATATCAATGATGGAAAGGATGAATATAATCAGAAAAAGAAGAGGAGGAAAATGAATGTGATTTGTACACTATGAAGGAGAGAAGATAAAAGAGAAATGAGTTTGTTCCTAAGAAAATCTCATTTAAGACACCCAAAATCTAAGCAAAATGAATATGATTTGTCACCTATGTTATGATGATTATGGGAACTTGAAAAGAGGTGAATGGAGGGGATTTTTGTAGCATACCTATTTTTCACTACCAAAATTTTTTATTTTTCAAAAATTTATGGAAGCAAAAAATACAAATAAACTTAGGAAAAATGGGGTGTTATTGCCACACCTGTAACAACCCCATTTTTTACTACTAAAAAATTTTATTTTAAAAAACTATAGAAATGGAAATACCAAAAACTCCTTGAAAATATTAGGTATTACTATGTCACGTAAAACATGATAGACATCCATCGCCCATTATATGTTTGATACAAGACTAAGAAAAGCAATCAAATCAACTATGATAAATAGAGTGCACAAAAGATATAACATATGGGTACCACAAATAAGCGATTATAATTATGACCCAGACAGGTCCCAAAAATATCTAAAACTCATAGAAAAGGGTAAATTGAAAATACTAAAATAAAATAGAACTAAAAAAATGGTAGGGTAAAGCCCAAAATCCTAGTTCCTCAAAGGGCTAAACAATATCTCCACGAGTCCACACTCTTAGGTCCCTAAGCCCCTCACAAGGTAGGCTAACTACTGATCATTCTTAAAAACCTACACATAGTCCTCTACTTATGGGATTAAGTAGATGATCGAACAAATGAGCACATTAGTATGTTGTGTACTAAGTAATCCATTTTATCTCCTTAATAGGAGTCTATTCAAGGCCAAGATATGATATAGAAATGATGCTAAAAACATGTCATGCTTACATGTTACAATTAGATTTATGTACATTATCAAGGTAATAGAATTAATCAAGATTTCATGTCATACAAAGCTTAGGTAATTCATAACTCATCATGCTTGTCAACATAATAGATGTCATGGATAACAACTTATAATCATGCAAGTATTTCTTCACACAACACACTAGGTTCTTCCATAATCCACTTGCATACATAACACATTAAGTTGATCTTCTAAGTTTACATAATCCTTTAGGTTTTTTTTTCATAATCCATTATTCCTTTTTGAGAAATAGTTTTAGATAACTACATCATGGTCTCATAATACCATGGAATTTATACCAAACCAAAAGATATAAAGTCTGGCCAAAACTAAGTAAGCACTACTAGACCTAAAGTCCTACTAAAGCCAAATAACCACTAATGGATATAAAGTTTTAGTTAAATCCAAAATAACCACCAATGGACATAAATTCCTAGCTAAAGCTAAATAAACCGTCAAGGTGAATAGAAATTTTAGTATTGACATCTCCTAGTGTATTACCCCATCGTAAAATCCTTCAAATTGTATTTAGAATTATGTTGATATAAAATAAATGAGTTTTGGTTTTGGAAAAGGCTTGAAATTTAATAAAGTTGTGAATTTCAAGTGCACCAATTTACTGGTTTACCTAGCCAATCTACCAGTATGCTCAAGAACTAACAACTTTCTTTCCTAATAAACTAGTTGACTAGTTTGTCCAAACTAATTGATTAGTTGTTCGACAATTTTAAATCCATTTCTAATTTTTATTCAAATATCTTTCCAATATTTATGAAAAATTTATAATTATAATCTATTTATTATAATTATATTTTGGTATTTTGGGATTATTTTTACATTGTTTAGATCACTCTATATGATTTTTATTTAGCTTAATTTCCTTAAAAGTACTTTTAAGGTATATTTTACCTTCTCTCATCTTCCTCACTTTCCTCTCTCTTTTGGAACACATGGAAGCATGCTTAACTTTCTACACCACCCCTTGACCTACCAAACATTGCCATATATCTTCCTGGCCACACCTTACCACCCTTACCTCAACTCATGATCCTTTTATACTTTAGGTTGCTCACACTCAAAATAAGTCAGACTTCCCTCTCTCCCACTTAGGTATCTTAACCAACATTCTCTATTAAAAACCCCATTTATGATTCAAATCATTCCCAATCATCTACATTTTATACTTCTCTTCATTTTCCTTTGTGAAATATTCCCAAGTGTCAGGCATTCTCCTCACTTTTACTCACTTTTCTTCTCTACTAGGAAAAACATGGGCTTGCCACTTGTTCCCTATCCTTTTGTTGAAATTATTATCTCTTCTTTATTCTACTAATGTTAGATTTAGCTTTTCCTAATTTTGGCAATTTTGAGCATGATTTCATTTAATACCAATATTACCATGTATCCTTGTGATTCTATGTGTGGAGCATGGCTCTTTATGTATTTGATGATATGAGAGCATGTTGGGGTTAATATGGAAAGTTGTGTAAAATTTTGGTATACGGATCACAAAACTAGGTGATGTTTTACCTAGATCGGTCAATATGTTCATTTAACCGATTGACCATTTGTGTGAATGTCACTTGGTTTGGGGATTTTGATTGGATAGTTTCAAGATCAATCAACTGGTTCTCATGAGTAGTCAGTTGGGTTGCCAAACTCGTTAACTAGTTTCCTTATAACTCGAGAGGTCTAGTATCTACTTAGACCTAATGTAGGAGCACTTCTAATACAATAATCCATATTAACCAATCAAAGGCCCCAACCACGTCATGGAAGCCATGCCACACAACCCTAACCACGACCTTTTCGCAGCTTCCTTTTGAACCCATATATGCTGCCAACTACACCCACTCATCAAGGAAAACTAGCTACCAAAACAACCAACCATCCCTGAACACAATTATTAATGGGGACCACTTTCCTGGCATCGACTAACATGGAAAAATGGGTAAAAGGATGGTATATGGCAAGCCTAATTTATGCAAGTGGTAGTAGCATTTTGATGATAATTCCCCTCACTTAAATGTACTTTTGTCAGCCCATGATATAGGTTATGTTTCCTCACTTATCTTTTATCATTTAAATGATGTAATAGCTAGATTAGTAGTTGATTACTTTTACACCATCCCAAGTCCAGAAGTAAAGTTTGGGATTGTAATACCCACAAATTTACTATTTAAAAATTTCATTATGCGAAAGCATTAATTACAAAAATAATGGGTATTATTGCTACAATCAGTACAAGTGTGGCATCCTCTACCATACTGATACTAAGTGTTAAGGCTAAATCATTACTTTAATTAAATAACATTTATAACGAAGACAAGTTAGCAAATTCATTACAGATTACATTGTCCTAATAAATACAAAAGGATCAGGTGAAGAGTTGTAATATCACAAAATGGAAATAGCAATAAACTTAGAGTCCATGAAATATTTAAATCAATAGATGCCTAGAAGAACACTAGAAATTCCTAACTCTCAACCCTCCACTAAAAGCCATCAAACTGAACTCTCAAAGTACTCCTACAAGGTCATCACTTCCCATTGAATAGGCAAGGGATCGTTATTACTGTGGTACTAAGTAAACCATTACACCAACCCCAACATGTAAGGCCACATGAGGTTAAGGTAGGTCACTAAAGCAACTACCAAACCACTACCAAAATAGTAATCTAGAAGAACCCATTATTATTTTCACATAATAATTGTTTCCAATTTTAGTTTCTCAGGGGGGATACAATAATAACCTAAAGATATAAAAGTACACCAATCATACTGGCATATAAGGAAACACGAAACCCTCTAACTATCCAATCAAGAGGCATAACAACACTTTGGTCATTATGGTGCATAAGTCGACATAGCACCCTCTACACCTATGTCACCTAATCCCTAAGTATCGATACCCCCTATTGGTCCAATAGATCACCTACAGAGTAGACTATGGTCTTATTGGGGTACAATGGCACACCAGTTAACCAAAAAAATTGAGAGCTCCTACCTCGTCTCTAGGGTAGCTACCACTAGAGAGCACCCATTCCCAAACTCGAGGTTTTCCACTTTAAGTAATAGTATTTTATAGAGTGAATACAAATATCACACATTTCATAGAATTTCCCTTTCATGTTTAGTCATTTTCCTTTATTTTTAATTATTAAGGTAAACCCTAAGGTCATGTCCAATTATTTAAAAAAGGTGTATTAAGTCAAAATGATCAAAATGCCCACACTAATTTTACCATTTTATTCAATTCCATACCAAACAAAATTATTACGAGCAATTTGTCATGAAAAGGATAAAACATAATTATTCATGATATTTTAGTATGTGAATAATCTTTATGTCTCACCAACTTGATATATTTTCCACTTTTCATTCATTTAGTGAGCTACGTCTACAACTTTAATCATACATTTCTAGTGTGACATATATTCCATGCAACAGATATGTATAAATCTATATCATAATATATAATTCAATAGGGAACATCATGGTTTAGGTATGGAAACACCTCAACTCTAGAACATGCGACAAACAATTACTGCATACTAACCCTAATCATGCATGCATGCTTTTGTACTATTTATTTCAAACCTAGTTACTATACAAAGATAATCATGGTACATTTATCATGGTAAATTACATTAAATTGTTGTGGGGTTTAAAACTCTACCAAAACCCTAAGCAGGTATATGTAAATCATTCAACAAAACACACATGCAGATATTATCAATCAAATAATACGCCACACATATGCTAAATATTTAGTATTATACTGTTTACATTCACACCTAATCATAACACTTGCATTTCCATTATAAAAATTATAAAGAATAGTGCATAAATATATTCCTTTGAAAATGCGACATAAATCATACCCTAAGCATATAACAAAATTTATATGATACCACATGATCTCACATCTTTGTAGAAGGTACGGTTTACCTCTTATCCAACCAAAAGAAATAAGTAACATTCAACAAGTTAGTCTCCACTCAAATTCTTCGAACTACTTACATCAACACAAACAACACAAAAATTAGCATATAATATAAAAAAATAAAAATCTAAAGTTATCTAAAATTCAATGGGGGAAAAGGTTAGAGAAATAACCAGATTAATTAGTAAGTTTGGGTTGCATGAAAGTGTGGTGGAAAGTATGGTGATGCTATGGTGAAATTTTAGTGGTGTTTGGGTGTTATTAGAGAGTGCTATATGAGAAGCACAACCAAGAAAATAGGGTTGAATAGGAGTGCAATAGATAGTGTAGTATCAAGCCAAGAGATGGAATCCTACATGGTCAGGCTTTTTGGAGAGACATAGCCATGCTCGACAACGAATGACACAAGACAAAAATGAACAAGTGTGCGCAAGAATGCAATAGGTTGTGTGTAAGTTGTGTGAGGGTGCATGGGAAAACCATGAGTGTGTGCACATGCATATGATAAGGAAAATTAGAGGTGCATGGTGATGCAAGAAACCATGCGCCAGTTGTGTGTTTTACAAACATGCGATAGGTGCATAGGAGAAGAAGGTGATGATGGCGGCGGTGGATGGTGATAGCTGGCAACGATGAAGGGGAGTGATAGGGGTGACCTTAGTGGTTGGTCCTTTAAGCTTCTAGAGGTTCTTGGTGGTTTTGGTGGCACAAGTGGTGATGGAGGGTGTGCCATAGAAAAATAGAATAGGGAAAGAGGAGGAGGAGAAGAAGAAGAAGAAGAAAGAAACAAAGAAAAGAGAGGGAGCTCTTGCAATGGTTTTGATAGAGTTTGGGCTATAAATAGCAACAAAAAAATAAGAAAGAAATAGTTTTGATAGAGTTTGAGTGGTAAATGGCAACAAAAAGATAAGGGAGAAAGAGAGTGGAGTAGAGGGAGAGAGAGAGAGTGTGTGTGTGTGAGTGTAGATACAAGTATGTGGTGTGCAACGCGTAAAAGAAAAATGTAGAGGGAGATATAGTTAGACACGAGGGATGGCAAAGAAAAATGGAGAGGAAATTCAAAATCTAGTTTTTATATCACATGTGTTGCAAAAATTGAGTGGTAGATTCAAGTATATGAATTAAGGTTCACTTAATTCATATTTTCAGCCTTTTATCTCCCCCTCTACTTCATCTCTTTTTTGGAGGTCTCAACCCTCACCACCCTTATGTATCTAGCTTAACCCAATTTTTTTTCACCAAGCATCAAGAACCATCGCTCAATTTAGTTAAACCCATGAACTAGTTTCCTATGAATAGTTTATAGATGAGACCAACTAGTCAATGGTCTAGCTAGTTTATGTTTCAGTGTAGGTCTAGTATGACTACAGCAATCAATAGGTCCAAGGGAAAAATTGACTAGTTTGTCTATTTTTTCCAAATTTATTTATTTATTGAATATCCTTTAGTTTGACCTTCTATATTAATGTTTTTATGTAATTTCAACATTTTAATCATAATTCCAACCATGCTACTCTAGCTATTATCCATTTATTAGGCAAGTGTGGCTTCCTAACTTGTAGCCCCTTGTGGCTAGGGCATTCAAAGTGTGGTAGATGAGGTATCCCAATATAAGGCCCTTTGATGTACTTTGACCACATGTGATGGAACTATTATCCCATGATGGGTTAACCCTCACAACAGGTGCAATCGATGTGTGGTGGGTATGGTATCCCATTGTATATGTATGCTATAATGACTTTTGTTCATGGTGGAGAACTAGGTGTGGTCGAATGAATTATCTTAATAACTAAAAATTATGTGATCCCTAAAGGAAGATTTATAATATGGTTTACATTATGTGGTAATGATGCATTTAATGTATTATTATTCTTCCAAGATTTCCATGCAAGCATGCCCTATTATATTATATTGTGGATATCTTATGTTAGTATACTTTTCAACATACTGCTATGTGACATCAATATGCTACATGATCTCTTACTATGTTTTAGGTAGTATATTTTACTAGTACTTCACCGTACTGATACGTTATCTGTGTGGTCACTATGATGATCTAGCTTCTGTTCTAGTGAGCACATGATAATTTGCGACCTTATAATTCTTAGTTAGAGTATGTTGAGGATGATACCGTTGGCCAATAGCTGGTCATTGCATGGGAATGAGAGAGTTACTTTCTCATGTAGTTAAGAGTTAGGCTAACCAATTATATGTACTTTTTTCCTGCTATGTTGGGATAATTTTTGGTTCCTTTTGGCTAATTAAACTCTTGGCTTTCATTCCTGTATTTGAATTTGTAAACTCTTTCTCTTTTATATTTAATACCATTCTTGTTGTTGTTATCGTAGTATTATTAGTTAAGCATACATTCTTTTGTGATTGTTTCATTTTGCCTTGTATCAGGCATGGGTTAGGTCATGATCATACCTCTCTCATAATTATTATGGTAGTAATATTCCCTAGTTTTTATTTTACAAACACTTCTGCATTTTCTTCAAAATAAAATTTGTAGGTTCAAAATTTGGGGTGTTACACCCAATACATTATTAGTGTCTAGAGTTGATAAGGTACTAGGATCTAGCCTAAAGACACCACAAATTCCCAAAGGCAAACTAACCCATAGCTAATTGAGGATTGGGTAATCTAGAACTAATTAATACTTAACCATATTTTACTTTAAGTGATTAGTATTGTATTATCTAATTTTATGTTATCACTTAATGCCGACATAACAACCAAAGCAACATATCCATATAACCCATACAACTTAACCACCGTTACCATCCAAGCATATGATTAAAATTCCGTGAGCCCTTATCCAATTTTAATCCATCAATTGAGTTAATCAAATTATTAAAAGAATCTATAAATTATTATTCAATGGTAGTCTCATAGAATATTTACTTCATTTTTCCTATTAAAACCTTCAAAAGGCATGTATTAAGAATACCATATATTATGAATCAATTAATCCATTTAATAGGTTAGTTAATACATGCTACAATGTGTGTTCTCATCTTTAAAGAATCATGTTATATCATACTATCCAATTTCAAACTATAAAAAGATCAAAAGAAACAAATACACCACTCTTTGGGTGAACCAATTGGTTAATTTAGATAAACCAATTGATCGAGAGTATGCTATCAAAATCAACTAATTGGTTAGATCATACCAATTAAATTCTCTAAGACCAGTCAATTGATTACGATAAACCACTCAATGGACTTAACCAAATACCTCAAAGTCATCATAGACAACTCGGTCAATCAGTTAGGCTAACCAATAGACTATTCTAAGAACCAATCAATCGGTTTGGCTTAATCATATGATTGGTTTGCTCTTAGACAAAAAAAATATGGTTATTTTATATATTGATTAAGGATTTAAAATTCAACCATATGAAAATCATAACATCACCATTACAAAAAATAGAGGTTACATATGCTTGCTCATATACTAATTATGCGGCATTTACATCAAACCAACCTTGTCTTCTCATGAAATCATACTATTCTCAGAATACCACAATATTATATCATAGATCACCAAAATACCAACATCATCATAAAATCATACAAATATAAAAAAAATTTACCTTATTTCAAAGGTAAGAATGACTTAGTCTAAAGATTATCAAAATTCTACACCATAAAAGAAAAACCTTTAGTTGGAAGATTCTAACTCTTAAAAACCTTAAAATAAGAAATTTAAAACTCAAAAGCCTTCTAAAATTCTCATCAACCAAGGTAATACGAAGTAGGAAAAGAAAAAAAATTACCACCTCCAATAAAATTCCAAGAAAATAAAAATAAAACTTATTTTTTTTTTCTAAATTTACCTCTTTCTTTCTTAATGATAAAAAAAAAAGAGGGATCTAGAGAAAGGATAAGAAGAGGAAAACAAATTAGGATAAAGGTGATGCATAAACATTCCAAGACTTTAAATATTACCTTATGAATTATGATATAAGGAAGCAAGGCTTAAATTTAAAGAAAATGATTTACCCTATAATATGGATATCATTGAAAAATCTTATTAAATCAAGAGTCCAATATATCTTTCAGATCTCAAACCTAAGTTTTCTACATAATGTTATGATAGTTTTATCATGTGTATATTATACAAAATTTTTACAAGTGAATAGATAGTGCCTTAATTAGAATTATGGACGTCATTATCTTTTGATATTTATTAATTAAGTTTTTATTTAATTATTTGATAATTATCCTAAAATATTATTTAGTTAATTTACTTCCTTAATCATTAAGAAATAAGATAGGGTTTATTTTTTATCTTATTATTAATTTTATCTTTTTAAGATTTTGTTAATATTTAATTACTATGTTCATAGAATTATGTGGACATGAATAGTATAATGAATAGTGATTCATTAATAGTGTTAATCATTAATAGTGTTTATCTTATTTAAATTTATTTTATCTTATTATCAAGGAGGTTACATGAGGAGGTGAATATTATCCTATAAATATTCTATGTAAACTCATTATTTGATGATGATGATAGTTGAATTGAGTTATTAATTTAAGTTTTCTCTCATTGAAACCCTATGTGAGTGATAATTTATAAACCTCCTATACCTTTCCTTTGTAGTATTATATAGAGTTATGTAGTGAAACATATTATATTTCTTCATTAGAGATACTTTGAGAGTTATTTGTGTGAGGTTTTCAAAGCTATTTTGAAGAATTACTTGACGTGATCCTTCATTTATATCCTTATTTTAGAATTCAACTTTCATTATCATTATAAAATTATATAAAAAAATATGGTATTTTAAACTATTCACTCCATTACCAATCAAAAGTGGTATCAAAGCTCATCTTGAATCCTTCATTACGATATTCTAGATCCTAGTTTGGATTATTTTCTTTGTGGAGTTGTGTTTATTATGGGTGGTAGTTCAAAATTCTTTTCCATCTTTGTTCTTTTTTTTCCTCTAATATTATCTATTTCTTTCCAAGAACCTATCAAGATTAATTTTTAGGAAGATTAGTACATCTTTAAAGTATTATAGTTGAAGGTATTCATGAATGTTAGTTTATATTCAACCAAGAACTTCATCAAGATCTTGTTGAATATGATCAAGAAAGAATTTGGAGTTGTGTTTTTATTCAAAATTGAACATGGCAAGTGATGATGTTATGAGATATCTTCTAGAGACTATAACAAAGATGTAACTACAACTACAACCTATAGAAGATCGAAGGTAACATGATCATGATAGGTATGAAGGCATAATACAAAGGTCTTTGCAAAGAAAATGTGGCCAAGTTTATGAAAGAATGGAGTACATTAGAGAATGTTCTAATTTGGAAAATTCAATTTGAAGTGAAATAGGTTCTATTCAAAAGCTTGAAGATAATGAAGAGAGGTATATGAAGGTTTACATTCCAAATTTCTATGGTGAGTTAGATGATGAAATTTTCATAGATTGAATGCAAACTCTAGATGTAATTTTTGAATTCAAAGAATCTAATGATCAAATGATGTGCAAAGTGGCGATATTGAAGTTAAGAAATTTAGCACGTGTATGGCTTGAAAACATTAAGAAATTAAGAGAGAGAAAAAAAGCCAAACCGAGGATAAAGACTTGGGAAAAATTGAAGAAGCACATGAAGAGGAAATTCATTGCTAAGGAGTTCGAGAAAAATAATTTTATAAGGATGATTACACTTAAGCAAGACAATGCAAGTGTAAAAGAATATGCAATAGAGTTTGTTAGACTTTCCATCATATGTGATGTGACCAAAAGATGGGAGCAAACATGTGTAATATTTTTAAGAGGGATAAATTAAAACTTGAGAGACCAAGTTAAAGTTTCTTCTTATGATTCATTAGAGGATGTGATCAATTTGTCACTAAAGTTTGAAAATAAGGCAATACCACCATGGTGATTTTGAAAACTTATACATATATTTCTCATATTGATGTTGCCTCAAGTTTGAATATAAGGGAAAGGATATTGATCACACATGAATAGAAGGGAAAATATAAGATGGTTGAATATGTTCTCTAGAATAATAAATGCTATAAGTGTCAAGGATATGTTCATTTTGCTAAAGAGTGTGCAAATCGACAAACATCATCATTAAGGGAGGTTGAGACCATAGATTGACGGTGATTTGCTAAAGTAAGGAAATATGGCAAAAATAAAAATATGGATGTATTTGATCCTAGTGAATGTGAAAGTGAGGATGTCAAAAAAGGCAAAGCATGTTTCATGTTGAGAGAGTACAAATTGATGCAAGCAGAGGATGTGCATTATCAACCTATAGTGACTTTGTCTGCATATGGAGATGTTGTGTACATGGTGCCTTTGAAGGATGCAATGACATGTTATGATGAATTCAAAGTGTAACATTGTAAATCAAAGATGTGGAGGTTGAGACATCAAGATTCTAAGTGATTCAATAGTGGTGCATGAAGATTGTATGGCATATGCCTCATGTTCGAAGATTCAACATTAAAAACAAATTGGATTTTCATCATATTGTAAGGTCTTTGATGATTTATCAAAAATCTAAAGGCGTATTCTCAAGGATTTTAAAGATAAGCATCATCTTAGATGTAACACCCCCAAAATTTACTATTGAAAAATTTCGTTTTATTTGAAAGAGTTAGTGGAAGAAAATTATAAAATCGTGAATTCTGGGGATATTACCGCCACACTTAGTACCAGATCAGTTCACTCTTACCGTTCCAGTACTAAGTGTTAAGGCTAAAAGTGTAAAACACAATTTACAATCCATTTTCAAATCAGAGTACGGATCAAATCATTTATAAGAATAAAATCCACCAATGATAGTTACTTTATCAACATTAACATTAAAACCAGGAATTTAAAAGAGAAAAAGAAAAAAAAATCCCTAACAGTACCGGATAATTCCTTACTCTCTTTCTCATTGCCCACTTGAGTAGCACCTGAAACGATCTGCAAGGGGCACTACCCATTGAATAGGTAGGGGCCCCATGAAGGGAACCCTTCAATACTATGGTACTGAGTAACCCTTTAATACCACACTTAAAAACAGGCCCCCAATGCAACACATAATGCAAACTATATACATATGTAATAAGAGGTGCATACATAACAATCACATATATAACAAGGCTGCCACATATCAACAAGTTATAAGTTACGATTGATACTTTTGGGCCTTAAGCCATGTCATAGTGTAAAATAAATACATTTGGGCCTTAAGCCATTATTCCATCATCATTCAATCAATCTCATATTTTATATCCATGGGAGTGCGAAAACCCCACAATTATAGCCAGTGGATCGGTCACTTATAGGGAAGAACGCACCTAACCACTATTATATAACGGTGTATCAGTCTCCAAGGTAAAACGCTCATGGCCACTATTATTCGCTAGTGGACTGGTCTGGCCCCGACTCACATGGTGTTCCACTATAAGTGATTAGTATTTTTCCATAACATTATTCATATACATAACTAGTTTTATTAAGCTCGGGACCCCCCACTATTATTGTCGATGGATCGGAATATATCTCAACATCATCCAGGGCAACACACTCCTAGGCCACTATTATATCCGGTGGATCGGTACTCATAATCACTTGCCAGGACAACACGCTCCTGGGCCACTATTATAACCGGTGGATCGGTACTCATAATCACTTGCCAGGGTAGCACGCTCCTGGGCCACTATTATAACAGGTGGATCAGTACTCATTATCATAAGTCAACTGGGGCCAGCTCATTAATCTTTTACTTTCGTAATTAGTGTTTTTCCTTTCTTTAATCAGCACAACAATTCTATTTATTTGCCTCAGACAAGAGATCAAGAACCCGGGACACAAAGGTACACCGATCATACTGGTGCATAAAAGCTACTCAATACCCTTCAACCACGAACCCAAGGACGCAAAGGTACCCTGGTCGTACTGGTGCATAAAGCTACTCGGTACCCTACCGACAAGGACACTTAATCCATAAGTATGCATACCCCCTAACTAGGTCCGTAGAGCTAGATAAAGTAAGATATAGGGCTTAGCTGGGGACAAAGGCACACAAGAAAATACCAGAATAATCGTGGACTAAACCACGTCTTTAAGGTAGCGACCCCTCAAGAGTCACCATTCCCAATCTCGAGGTCTTTCACTTTATGTATTAGTGTCTTAATTAATGTGATCACGAAGAGCACCATAATCAGATACTTATTCACTTTCAATTGTTCTTATATCATTAGTCGTTTCTTATTCAGGCAGTTATCCAAGATAATACTAAGAAGTCATTAAGGCCATCATAATTCCATTCTAATTCCGAATTAGGATTCGTTCTCGTGATACTTACTAATTATCAAATACTCTTACCTTGCTAATCAACATTATTTGAATTATATAATGAAATTCCACAATCACAACAATATGTTAGGTACAAATTACTTATTTACCCCTTACATATATAATTGCTAAGTCATCCCTTCGTTACTTGACAAATTACCCTATTATCCTTTAGGTTGCTTATTTACCAAATTACCCTTTACTCCGTTTAGATTACCAAGTTATCGCCTACACTTTTTAGATCACCATTCACCCCTCATAATTGCTACACTTATCATATTTCCCTTTTGGTTAGTTAGATTACCGCATTGCCCTTCTCCTTTGTTATAATTACTAAATTGCCCTTAAGTCGGATAAATTACCAAATTACGCTCCTTTATTATCATGATCACCATTTTGCCCCTTTAGTTGGTTAAATAATTACTAATTTACCCTTTAGTCGCCTAAATTACCAAATTGCCCCTTTAGTTGGGTAAATTACCAAATTGCCCTTCTTCTTTATCATAATTACCATTTTACCCCTCTCAATTATTATAATTGCCATTTCACCCTTTTCAATTATCATAAATCCTAAATTACCCTTCTTCATAATTACAATTATCAATTTACCCTTCTTTATAATTATAATTACCAATTTACCCTTCTCCATATTTATACTTATTAATTTACCCTTCTCCATTTTTATAATTATTATATTACCCTTCTCCATTATTAAACTTACCATAATGCCCTTTAATTGGTTAATTTACCAAATTACCCTTCTCTAGTATCACAATTATCCAATTGCCCTTCTATAATCATAATTTAATTACCAAATTATCTTTCATCGTTATCATAATTACCAAGTCACCCCTTACTCCCAAGTCTACCATAATGTCCTTTTATTTACAAAATTACTCTTCAACCCCTTACTTCCAAATTACCATAATATACTTTTATTTATAAAAATTGCCATCTTACCCCCTTTACGTCCAAATTTACCATATTACCCCTTTGCCTGCAAACTACCATAATACTCTTTACATCCAAAATTACTATTTTACCCCTTACTTCCAAAATTACCATTCTTACCACTTATAAAATTACTATATTGCCCTTTGACTCCAAAATTACCACTTTAGCCTTTTCTCCAAAAATTACCATAATAACCCTTTTACTTATAAAATTATCATTTTGTCATTTAATCATAAAATTACCATAATACCCCTTTTGCCTCAAAAATTACCATAATACCCTTTTCTCTTACAACTTACAATTTTATCCTTTTACTTATAAAATTATCATTTCGTCAGTTAATCATAAAATTACCATAATACCCCTTTTGCCTCAAAAATTACCATAATACCCTTTTCTCTTACAACTTGCAATTTTATCCTTTTACGTATAAAGTTATCATTTCATCCCCTTTCTTTTGAAATTACCAAAATACCCTTTTACTTACAAAATCACCATTTTACCCTTTTCTTTCAAAATTACCAAAATACCCTTTCACTTATAAAATTATCACTTTACCCCTTTGTTATACCACTTTTATGAATTTACCACCACTACATAAAATACTAATATTAGCACTTCATACTTATCATCTAACTCCACCAACTTGTCATTATTCACCATAATACTCATTAGCAACTACATATATTAAATCACATACGTACATAGGCATATTAATAAAATACTCTTAGGCTCACAATAATATCAATTCATGTGTTAATGACATAATATATCATTGACAAGCATTTAACATTTCCATCAATAATCAAATTCCTTCCTTAAGTATCATCTCTACACATGGCACAAAAGCTAGCATGCTTTTCTTTTTATCAATCAATATAAGCAACCACATATATCATACTAAAATCCCTAATGTGCTAGCATATGTTTTTCCATGCAATTAAGTGAGGTTTAATGATTACTTTAATCTCACAAAAATCAAATCTTACCGGTATATCGGTATCATATTAAGAGTAAGAAAAACCAAAGCATAAAAATTTATAAAACTTAATTAATGAAAAAATTAACTTAAAATGCTATTATACCTTCAAAGTTTTATTTTTAAATATTAAAGCAGGCAGCAGCTCATCTTGCTCATGCAGCATGAGCTGCATGCACAATAAGAAGGAGGAAGGCTCGAAGAGGGGGTGAGAGGAGGAAAAATGGCTATTTTCGTGTTGGGGTCTTTAGGATAGAAAAGAAGATAGATGGGGGAGGTTTCAAGTCAAGGGAATGGTGTCGGAGTGAAGAGGGGGTGTAAGTGGCGGCTGGGGATGGTTTCACGGCGGCAGCAAGGCAGCGATGATGGCTGTCAGGTTGGGCATGGCTGAGAAGGAAGGAAAAGAGAGGGGAAAAATAGAGGGGTGCAGGGGCTATTTTCAGGAAAGTAAGGTATGGGGGTGGTAAAGGAGGTTGCAGGGTGTGGATCAGTGGTTTGAGTGGAGGCAGAGGTGGCCGGACGACAGAGAACGGGGCGGTTGCAAGTGGCTTGCCGATAAGGGAGAAAAGTGGGGAGAAAAAAGAAGGGGTGGAGAAGAAGGTACGGAAAGGGCTCAAGGGTGGCTTGGATGGTATCGTGGTGGTGCAGGGCTAAGGTATAGGGTGGAAGAAGGTGGTGGAGGGGTTGGTGCGGCGGGTGGAAGTAACGTGGAAAAAAAATAGGGAAAGATGGAAGGAGAAGAAATGAGAGAAGAGGGAGATCGGGGAAAGGGAGATACTTGAAATATGGGGCAGAAAGGAGGCTGGAGAGTTGAAGAAAAAGAAGAGGGAGAAGAGAGGGGGCTGGCGGCCAGTCGGTGATAGGACAAAGGGTGGCAGGGAGGTGTTGGTTGGCAAGGGAAAAGGAGGGAAGAAGAAGGAGAAGAAGATGGACATGCGAGCTGTGGTCCAAGAGTTGGTTTGGTTCGAAATAGGAAAGAAAGTGAGGGGGAAGGGAAGAGAGGGCAGGCCGGACGACGTTGGTGGTTGTCGGCAGCAGGAGTTACAGGTTCCAGCCGTTGTAGTCAGGATTGGGGGAAGGAGATGAGCAACAGGTTGGACCGGTGGTCTAGGGAGGAAAAAGAAAAAGAGAGGAGGGGTTCGGCCAGCGGTTTGGGCAAAGAAGGAGGGATGGGTGTCTTGGGCCGCACGAAATGGGGAAGGGGAAAACGTTCTGGGCCGACGGGCTGGCCTAGTCGAGGGAAAAGGGGAAATAGGTTGTAGTATTTTTGGCAGATGGACAAATTTTAATAATTTAAATTAATATATTTTAATATATTAGTTTAAAAGGTAATTTTAGAGAACATCGATTTAAAAAATTATTTAAATAGAATGGGTATGATAAAATAATAATTTATTTATTT
Organism: Tamarix austromongolica; assembly: GCA_039764185.1. Classification (NCBI taxonomy): domain Eukaryota; kingdom Viridiplantae; phylum Streptophyta; class Magnoliopsida; order Caryophyllales; family Tamaricaceae; genus Tamarix; species Tamarix austromongolica. The sequence continues at coordinate 76,378,287 of CM077817.1, forward strand.
TAATTTATTAAATATTCACATCCAATTTTATATACGCAAAAATCCACAAAATAATTAAATTAATTAAATTGAAAGGGTAAAATCCTCAAAATAAATAATTAAATTAAGTAAGTTTAAAATCTAAGTCATCCCAAATAAAAGTGATTTCTTAAATTATAGGCTTTTAAAATTTTGGGGGATTACATTAGAAGATATGTTCTCATTTGTTGGGAGTTATTATATAAAGATTCAAATTTGAGGTCAAATTTCTTTCAAGAAAGGGGGAATGATACAAGTGCATATTTTTCATACATATAAACTTTTTTCTTTGACGTATTTGAGATGTTTCTTGAGGTTCTTCAAATGTTTTCCAAGTTAAAAACACTCTCTTGAAGATTTGGTTCAAAAATGAGGAATCTTGCAAATATCCAATTTTTATGCAACCAAACAAAGCCTTGATGAGTTGGACTATTGGTTGACTAATCAAAGGTGATGAAATGATAGCTAGAATATGCCAATTACGACCATGCCATGTGAATAATGATAGCTAGGAAGTTGATTGTAATTAACAAAGGTTTTGATTGTTAGTAATGATTTTATGTAACAATTTTTGTAGCTAAACCCCACTTTCCACATGTATTATAGGTCTGGTTGGCATGATTTTTAGCCTATAAATATGGATTAATTTCGTGGGTGGTATGATATGTGAAGTTGAATTGAATTCCGAAAGTCTCGTTGTGATTTTTTTTATTCTCCTTGTGAGTTTGTTTGATCAGTGGAAAATTAATGTATATTTTTTTTCATCTTTAGTGAGTGATTCTTTGTGAGTTTTTATTAAAAACCCTTTGATTACTATCATTGTGAAGTATCAAAGTTCTATCTTATGTATGATGGTGTGTTACATAAAAGCTAAAGAAGATTCATTTTATGGTATTGAGTTCTTTTAACCCACATCCATATCAAAAGAACTTCATTGATCCAAGAGATAAATTGATTCAAGATTCAAGGTTTAAAAATATTGATTCAAGAGAAAATTTGAGGACAAAATTTTCTCAACAAGGGGCGAATGATGCAGAAACATTATGAGATTTTAAAGATTAACTTATAAATATAGAAGGAAGTAAGGGTTACATTTGAAGATAATTATTTACCCTAAAATCTAGATATAATTTGATATCTTATTAAATCAAGAGTCTAATGGAGCTTTCAAATCTCAAATTTGAGTTTTCTACACAAAATAATGACTATTTTATCATATGTGTGTTAAGTTGAATGTTAACACGCAAATGCTTAAGTGTTGTAATCAACATTATGGATGACATTATATTTTGATATTTATTTATTAGGTTGTTATTTACTTATTTAATAATTATGTTAAGATATTAGTTAGTTAATTTATTTCCTTAATCATTAAGAAATTAGATAGGGTTGGTCTTTTATCATATGATTTATTTTATCTTTTTTTAAGATTTTGTTAGGGCATATTTTTATTATCATAAGATTAAGTGGGTTAATATTTATATGAATAGTATCATGAATTGTGATTTCATTAATATTGTTTTATCTTATTTAAATTTAGTTTATTTATTATTAAGGAGTTTACATGAGGAGGTGAATATTATCTTATCAATATCCCATGTAAACTTATTATTTGAGGATGATAGTTGAATTGAGTTATTAAAAATAGCTTTCTCTCAATGGAACCTATATGAGTTTCTTTGTTCTATGTTTACATTATCTATATGAGTTGTAAACTAGATATCTCTCTAAATTATTTTATCTATATGAGTGATAATTTAGAAACCCTCCATACCTCTCCTACATGGGTTTGTATAGAATTATCTAGTAAAGTTTACTGTGTGTGTTTTCATCAGAGATCCTTTGAGAGTTATCTATGTGAGGATTTTAAAGAATTACTTTGTGTGATTGGGCTTCATTTTTGGGTATTTTTGGATCTAAAATAAGAAAATAAAATGAGCTAAAAAGGGTAGAAAAACTTAGGGAAAATGTGGCTTAAAAAGGTGGGGTTTTATTACGTGGAGGTGGTAAAAGTTGACAAGGTTTTCATGGCTTACATATCAATTTTTCTTAGGAGTGATTAATTTATCCATTGAGGAAAATTTTGTGACTCTCAATTTTGTAAAAATTAAGGGCAAGAGTATGATCATTAAATGAAGATGCTCCCACATCATCCTCTCCCTCCAGAAAGGCTACCTCTTTATCTTTGAAGGGTTCATCATGAATGTAAGGAAGTAGATATCCCACATTGAATGTGTTTGATATATCTCCCATTTCTTCAAATAGATCCAAATTATATGCATTATCACCAATCTTTTCAATGAACTTACATGGGCCATTACTTCTAGGCATGACTTTGTTCTTCCACTTACAAGGAAATTGTTCCTTTCGAAGGTCAAGCCAAACTAGGTCTTCTAGCTCATACAAGTGTTGCTTCTAGGCATGATTTTTTTTCATTGGCCTATCCATTTCTTGATGTGGGTCATATACTACTTCAAAAGGAGAGCAACTTGTAACATAGGTTGGTGATCAGTTGTAGGAAAACGTGGCATGAGATAGTTTGATGTCCCAATCCTGTAAGGAGTTATGAACCAATCTTTATAGGAGCATGGTGAGGGTTCTATTAGGGACCTCAATTTGTCCATTATTTTGTGGATGTTAGGCAGCACTGAATAGGATTTGAGTACCTACTAGCCTTCATAAAGTCTTCCAAAAATAGCTAAAGAACTTAGTATCCCTATCTGAAATAATAGATTTGGGAATACCATGCATCCTAACTATATCCTTGAAAAATAGATCAGTTATGTAAGAGGTGTCATCCGTCTTGTTCAGGTAACAAAATGATCCATCTTAGAGAACCGATCCACCACCACCATTATAGCCTCATTTTACCTTTTTGTCTTAGTTAATGCTACAATGAAGTCTATACTCACATGATCCTATGGTTGGTGTGGGATAGGTAAAGAACTATAAAGCCCTCGGGAATTGAATCTTGGATTTTGACAAGAGACATATCTAGCTATTACAAATTTTACATCTCCCACAAGTCTGGGCTAAAAAAATGCTCACTAAGTATGTCCATGGCCCTGTTGATGCCAAAGTGTCTAGCTAGTCCTCCTCCATACACTTCCCTCACAAGTAATCCTCTGATGGAGCATTCAGGTATGCAAAGTTTTTTTTCTAGAAAAGAAGCCCCCCTTGGATGACAAATGAGCCTCTCACCTTGTCTTGATCCTTGAAATAGCAACCAAAGTCTTCGTCTTCCTTGTAGAGATCCTGAATGCACCCAAACCCCATTACTTTTGCTTCTAACAAAGAGAGCATACAATACCACCAAGAGATTTCATCTCCAACTATATTTGTTTTACCACTTTTTTATTTGGCCACAAAGGAAAAAAATTTAAGATTCTATCCATCTCACATATCTTGCATTAAGCTTGTGTTGGTTGTTGATATACTTCAATGACTTATGATTTGTGTGTAGCACAAATTGTTGACCAAAAGTAGTGGGACCAATGATCTAGATCCCTTACCAAATCTTATAACTCTTTGTAATATGTGATATTTTTCACCCTAGAGTCATTGAGCTTTTCATTAAAGAAGGCGATCAGTTTTCCTTTTTGTAGTAAAACAGCTCCAATGCCCACTTTATTGGCTTCACATTCAACCTCAAATAATTTTTTGAAGTTGAGTAATATTAGGATAGGTGTTTTGCTTAACTTTCCCTTGATTACCTTAAATCAATCTTGTGCGACTTTATTCCACTTGAATTCACCCTTCTTCATGCATTTGGTTATAGGGGCTAATAGGGTGCTGAAATTCCTAATAAACCTCTTATAAAACTAAGTCAATCCATGAAAATATCTCACTTGTGTAAGGATTTTTGGTTTAGGCCACATCTTGATTACTTCTGCTTTGGATTCATCCATGGCTATGCCATCCTTTAACACCAAAAAACCTTTAAATATAACCCTAGGTACAAAAAACTCACATTTTTCTATCTTACCATACAACTTGTGACATCTAAGTGCTATAAATACAAATTTGAGATTCTCCACATTTTTATTCACTAGAGCTATACACAAGGATGTCATCAAAGTAAACAAATACAATTTTTCTAATGAATGACCTAAGTACCTCATTCATAAGTTTCATGAAGGTACTAGGGGTATTTAACAAACCAAAGGGCATAACCATCCACTCAAACAATCCTCCCTTATTTTGATTGCAATTTTCCACTCATCGCCATCTTTCATTCTTATTTGATAGTAGCCACTCCTTAGGTCTCTTTTAGAAAACAAGCATGCACCATTTAGATAATCAAGTATATTGTCAAGTCTAGATATAGTGTACCTATACTTGATGGTAATGTTGTTTATAGTTGTATTATCCACACACATTCTTATGGTACCATCTTTCTTTGGTTCAAGTAAGGCAGGCTCGACATAAGGGCTAAGAGAATCCTTTATCAAACCATTAGTTAATAATTCATCTACTTTCCTTTATAAATCTAAGGTCTCCTTAGGATTACACCATTATTTTGTCTTATTAGGGAGTAAAGCACTGGGTACAAAGTCAATTTAGTGCTCTATCCCCCTAATGGATATAATACATAGGGTAGGTCATTAGGGAATACATCATCAAACTCTTCTAACAATGCCTTGATCCTCTATTCAATAAAAGCCTTCCCCTCACTATCCCCTAAAAAATAACAATAATTAGATTACTTCCCTTTTACTATAGCCTTATTTATACAATTTTCACCTATGAATAAAGACTTTTTAAAACTCATATCAACATGGTTAGGCCTGGTAACTAAAGGGGCGAGTACAACCTTATTCTTGGAAAACTTCAAGTAATAGATGTTCTTTCTTCCATCATGTAGGACACTCCTATCAAATTATCTTGCCGTCCCCAGAAGTAAATGACAATCATCAATGGGCACAACATCACACACCACTTCGTCTTTGTGGGTCTTCCTAATAGAAAATGGCACTTTGACTTACTTTTTCATCTCCACTATGTTACCATAATTAATCCATTATATTTTATATGGTTTGTATTGTTTTTTAGTGGTGGGACTAAGCTTATCTACCAAAGTGCACCAAACAACATTGGCACAAGTACCTCCATCCACTATAAGAGAACATATTTTTCCAAGTATGGTACACTTAGTTTGAAAAATATTTTCTCTTTGGGATTCATCACATTTGACCTCCTTTGTGTGAAAAAACCTCCTAATAATCAAGGATTCTCCCACATCTAGTGGTACATACTCTTCATTTCCTTTGAAGGTTAACTCATCCTTTTCTTCTTCACTTTCATCCTCTTAGTTGACCTCCTCTAAACTCCACCATGGTCATCACCCTCTTCTTAGGGCACTTATAGATAGAGTATAGGATTAAAGGTTACAAATTAGTGAACTAATACACATTATTTGAGCTAGAACAAATGAAGAATACTATCTAATACACCACCTATTTGATTCGGCCATGGGGTGTGTGTTTGTGCATATTTCAAATATTGAGGTCTACTAGCAAGTGTCCAACTTATGATGCTACCACTTGATTCAAAAGGAAAGAGACAAGGATCATTTTAATCTTATAACTGAAAAAAAAGAAGTAAAGAATGTATTCTATCCTTCCTTGCTCTTCCCAAATACTTGTATTGTTCTTCTCAAGTACTGAAAAGGACTACTTGTGTAGCTTAAGAGGGACTTGTGGCTTTTTTTTGTGTGGATATTGTGGGTGCAGATTGGGATGAATTTTTTGGGGGTATTATTAGAGATAAAATAATAAAATAAAATGAGCTAAAAAGGGTAGGAAATATTAGGATAAATGTGGCTTAAAAAGGTGGGGTTTTATTATATTGAGTAGATAAAAGTTGACAAGGTTTGCATGGATTATATGGCTAGTTTTCTTAGGATTGACTAATTTGTCCAATTAAGGAGATTTTTGTGACTATAAAATTTGGAAAAATTAGGGGAAAGAGTATAATCATTAAATGATAATGATCCCACATCAGTAGGGAAGATTAAAAATAAGAGCATATGGTAGCAAAATATGAGTTGTCCTCTTTTAATACTCAGCTCAACACTTGTAGGAGTTGTTTGAGGCTATTTTTGTTATAACTTAACTACCTATTACATATGTATTAAATAATTCAATTTTAACTATCTAGTGTAATTAAAATCAAAAAAAAAATAACCCTTCTAAGCCTTTCATGTGGTCCCACGTTGGGGTATGGTTGCTATTACATAAATTAGATAAAAGCGGATAAAATACTAAAACAAGATCCTAACAAATCATAATAAAAAGGAAAAGAGAAAAGGCATTTTTTTAGATTATAAGATACTAAAAAGTGTAAAGAATGTATTCATATGAGATATGGCAACAAAACAGGAATTGATGGCAACTAATCAGGTTTGAAAAGGACCTTTACAAGCTTAAAAATGGCATGTGAATGACCAACTCTTATGCTCCTTATTGAATGCACCATAAAGCCAAGAATCGCTATTGAATAAACTTGTTTGTATGCATTATTTTTTAGCTGAGTTACTTAAAATAAATTTCTAAAAAAATGCCTATTAGCTCCAAAATTTTGTGGTCCCCCACCAAGGCTTGTCCTAAGCTACTTTGAGTCATTTTAGAATTTTGATAAATTAGATGGTTGTCTTACATGGCTAGTGTTAGCTAATTAATTTATCCCAAGTTATTAGGGTTTTATTGATCCCCTTATTATTAGGAAAATTAATAGGTAGTCTATTACTGCATGTGTGAGATGCTCCTACATCACACTCTCTTTTCCCCTAGCCCAACGCAAGGTTGGACATTTACCAACCATTATAAAAAAAACTTTTACATGGTCTTCTTCTTATAGAATGGAATAGGTGACCAAACAAATGGGAACACATTACAAGTAGATTTATATGAACTATCATGATCATAGAATGCATCAGAATTACATGAAATAACATCTTAGATAATTCATCAGACATTAATCTTATCATCACAATGTAGATATCATGGATAATATTGGCACTAAATCACCCAAAGTGTTTATGTATTTCATAGTTACACTCCACATTCTTATCAATACAAAATGAGGGTAGCTTCAATCATAGGAAGGAGGTTAAGCAGTGGAGAAAATTCCAAATAGAGGCTACAGATTCTCAAAACAAGGTGGTGAGGTCATTGCCAGCGGGTTCAGTGAATGGAGGTGCTTGTTAGAATTTAGAGAATTATAATGGTGAGGGTTGCTCCAAGGTTCATGGTGTTGAGAGTAGGTTATAGAGAAGTTCTCTTAAAGGAAAAGAGAAGTTGCTTGGGGTAAGATCTAGTAACAGGTTTTAGTGTTTGGGAGAGAATGATATTGATGATATCCTATAGACATATGTATCGAAAGACTCTAGTGGTTTAGTTTTAGGGGAGTCCACTCCTCCAATTTCTTTTATGGATCATGGTACTGATAGGGGCTTGGAATGTAAGGGGCTTGAATAAGTCCTTCAAGCAAAAGGAGCTAGTGTACTAGTTATCAATGCATAAAGTGCCTTTATGGGGTTGGTTGAAACAAGGGTGAAGTGTAGTAAAGCAGATAGGATTTGTGCAAGGCTAGGTCAGAGGTGGGTGAGATATGATAATTATGATTCTCATTGAAATGGGAGGATTTGGTGTATTCGGGATAGAGATGTTTGGGATATGTATCTTCTTGCAAGCAGTGAGCAAGCTATTCATGTTTTTATTTCTAGTGTTCATGCTAACATGTCCTTTTATGCAACTTTAGTCTATACCTTTAATTCATGGGTGAGTAGAAAGTCTTTGTGGAGCAGGATGGATGTTCATAAGGTAGAAGATGAGCCTTAGGTAGTGTTGGGAGACATTAATGTAGTTTTGCATCCTGCTAACAAATTCCAAGGGAAATTCCAAGGGATTGTTGTAATTCCCTTTTAATTCATGATTTAGCTTTCTCTGGGTTGAAATTCACCAGATCCAATAGAAGTGTGGAAGACAAATTGATTATGGCTAAGTTAGACAAGGTTGGTTATGGTTAACTTAGCATGGTTTGCAAAGTTTCCCCTTTCCTCTGCTTGGTTTTTGGAAACTCTTTTCTCTGATCATAGCCCTGTTGTGGTCATTCTGACTGATAAGAGGCCTCAGTGCAAGAGGCGGTTTAAGCTCTTTGATATGTGGACAATGGACCCTGATTTTCTTCCTTTGATGGCTTTAGTATGGAGACAATCTCCTTCTAGGTCTGTTTAAAAGAGTTTTAAAAGCAATCTTTGGGAGATTAAAACCCAGCTAATTGCTTTTAACAAGTATAAGTTTGGAGGCATTTCTTCCAGGGTGTAGGAGGAAAGATCTAGGCTGAGAAGGAGTCAAGACTTGCTGGCTCAACAACCCCAAAACCTGTCTCTATAGGAAGAGGAGAAAAGAAGTCTTAAGTAGTATGAGTATTATGTAAGATGTGAAGAGAGCTTTTTAAAGATGAATTCAAGAATTAAGTGGTTGAATTTTGGTAACTACAACTCTCATTTATTTTTCTCTATAATGAAGGCTAGGCAGAAGCATAATGTTATAATAAGAGTTAAGAACAGTAAAGGCCAATGGTGTTTAGAGTTAGATGGAATCTCAAAGGCCTTTGTCTCTTTCTATTTTGATTTATTAGGCAATGGGAGCCATGCTTCAAGGGTCATCTCTGAGGAGGCTTTATTGCAGGGTCCTACTTTGGTTGTGGAGCATCAGCAGGAATTGCTGAGGCCTATTTCTTTGCAGGAATTCAAAGAGGCCCTATGGTCTATAGGGCAATACAAAGCTCTTGGTCCTGATGGTTTTACTATTGGATTTTTTAAGGCATCTTGGATTGTGCTGGGAGACGATTTATGGTTGTTCCTGAGGAAGGATTTTCAAACTACTTTTGTTCCTTCTTATTTGGGACAAAAAAAGGTGGTGTTTATTCCAAAATCAGAGGATGAAAATGGATTTGCTGATTTCAAAACAATAGCCTACTACAATGTGGTGTATAAGGTCTTTGCAAAAGTATTAGCGGGTGGATTGCAAAAAGTCATACAAGATATTAAACATGCCTCCAACGCTGGTTTTATTAAAGGGAGAAGCATTAGAGATAATGTGTTATTAGCCCATGAGTTACTGCATATGTATAACAGGAAAATTCATCTCCAAGATGCATGATTAAGGTGGATATGAGGAAGGCATATGACTCGGTTAACTGGAAATTTTTAGAGAGTGTGTTGCTTGGTCTGCACTTCCCTTTGCATATAGTAAAGCTACTAATGGCCTGTGTTTCCTCTGTTTCTTATTCTTTATGCATCAATAATGTTATGCAGACTCCTTTCAAAGGGAAAAATGGGCTAAGGCAAGGAGACCCATTGTCTCCTTATTTGTTTGTTATAGTTATGGAATACCTCAGTCAGATGTTGCAGTCTTTATGGTTAAAGGAAGATTTCCAAGGGCATCCTAAATGCAAGAGATTGAAACTTATTAACCTAGCCTTTGTAGATGATCTATTGTAAAGGTGATATGGCTTCAATGCTGGCTATAAAAGGAATTTTGTTGGAATTCTCTGTTACTTCAGGGCTTCGTATTAGTCCTGAGAAGAGTTTTGTGTTTGTTGGAGGTGTTGAATAGGAATTGAAGGGGTCACTTCTATCTCAACTATAGTTCCAGGAGGGGAGGTTTCCTTTCAAATATTTAGGGGTCCCATTAGATGCTTCCAAATTAAAAGCAGCGGATATGATGCTTTTGGTTTAGAAAATTATAGGGAGGCTTCATCACTGGGCTAACAAGTTGTTATCCTGTGAAGGCAGGCTACAATTGTTGAAATCAGTCATTTTTGGAAGTGCTAATCATTGGAGCCAATTGTTTTTGCTACCCAAAAAGATTTTGAACCAATTTGTGAGTTTATATAGGGCTTTTCTATGGACAGGGAAGGCTTCTCCAACCAAGAGAGCATTATTTTCCTAAAAGGTGGTTTGTTTGCCTAAAAAGGAGTGGGTCTGGGTATTATGGACTTGTATCCCTGGAATGTAGTAGCTATGGGGAAACATTTATAGCATCTATGTCAGAAGAAGGATGCCTTATGGATTAAATGGGTTCATTCCTATTTCATTAAAAGACAGCTAGTAGAATCTTGTCAGCTCCCCAGCACAGCTTCTTGGCTGATGAAGAGTATTTTTGGTTTAAGATCTCATTTGCTCCCAATTTTCTAGCATTGACAGCTAGATCATCACTATCAAATTTCAGAGGTGTATGATACCATTAGATATTCAGCTCCTAAAGTGGGATGGTGGAAATATGTTTGATGTAGCCTAGCAACACCAAAACACAAGTTCATAATCTGGCTGGCAGCACACTCTAGGCTCCCTACAAAGGATAACATAGTCAAATTGGTTCCATCCATCAATCTTCAATGCAGATTCTTTTTCAAAAGGAGAGTACTAATCACTTATTCTATCATTGTCCTTCATTGAAACAGTTGTGGACTACAATTAGTAAGGCTTGCAGGGAAAGGAGGAGGCATAGATCATGGCAGGATTTGCGGAGATCTATTTCCAAAGTAAGGGGTAGAGGTGTAGCTAAGGCTCAATTTAATTCTGGTTTTTATGTTGTAGCTTTCCATGAAGTTTAGAAAGCTAGGAATGCTAGTATTTTCTCAAATATTGCTTGGGACTTGAAAAGGGTAGCTTTATGTATCTCTTTGGTTATGTCTTTTTATGTAATCATTCCAGTAAGGGTGATAAGTTTAGTAGTTTGTTGGGTTAATTAGATCATGTCTACAATCTGAATTGTAATTAATTTTGATGATATAAAAGTATTATTTTTATTAAAAAAATATTTCACATCATCTTAATCCACTACTAATTAAACTTGTTGGATAATGGAAAAAACACTTAGTTAGTATACAATTGAAGATAAAAGATTAAGTCATTAATAATTTTAAGCAAAAGTAAATATGTGTTTCCTACAATTTGTGCATTTTTGCATTTTTATAAATCTTTAGATATCATCGGACGAATTTTTTCTATAGCATCCATAAGGAGTTCTAACAAAACTCATTGACATTAAGTTGGAGGATTTAGAATGGGTAGATTTACACTTTTTTTTTCATTCCAAAATTCACATGTTTTGATTGATTTGTTTTCTTCCAAGAACGTAAAAGATAATTATACTATATAGGAAGAAGATATGGATCGAAAATTAGAATTTTTAGGTAGTGAAGTTGACACCAAGCTATCACAATCCTATAAATGACTAAACCAAAAGATATATAAATAGTCTCGTAATGTATGCTATAGGTTTATGCTACATGCCAATTACTTGAAGTTACTTTTATTGATAGGTGCAATTAGGTATCAAATGCTTTTTATATAATAAATTTAATTATCAATGAAGAAGGGAAGAGATTGTTGACTTCCAATTTAAGTATGTAATCCATTTATTTTCATGTTATCTATTTTTAAAGGAATATATTCAAAAATCAAATATTAAACCTTAAATTAGTAAGTTATTAATCATTGATTATTCATAATTGTTGGATATATATTTTTTTCTAAAGAGGGCGTTGGTCCAAGTATGGATAGTTATATAATAAGATTTGACAAGGAGTAATCAACAAAGCTTTTTGAAATGCCCCAAAAATTCCTAATTTTAAATATTATACTTAAATGAGGTTTTATTATAAAATTTAATTAAGTATATTACTTTATTTAAAATAAAAGGAAATTAATTAGGGCAAATCAAGAAGAAATTTATAACTATTTTTATTAAGAGAGAATTTGGGTATTTTAACTAATTAAGGATCTTATTTTGGAAATTAATTAAATAAATTATTCTATTTAAAATAAGGAGAAAATAGTTTCAAATTAATATTAATTTTATAAATAATTTAATGGAAGAAAATTATGTTGTTTTGCTAATTAAATTGGAATTTATGGAAAATCTTTTAAAAATCCTAATTTAGCCTAAAAAGGGATTTAAATATTATTATTTTTAAATAACCCAAATATCCTAATAATTTAATTAAACCAAACCACTATTTTTCTTTTTCCCCTTTTTTCTTTTTCCTTTTCTTTCTCATTTTTCCTTCTTTTTCTTTCTTTTTCTCTTCTCTTCAGACTAGGCCTGTCTCGGCGGCCTAGTTTCCTTCTCCTTTTTCCTTTCCTCCGTGGCCCAGCGCTGCTAGCGCCTTCCTGTGTGTTTCTAGATGCGGCGTTTTGAGGCGTTCTATGTCGAGACGCCACGTCTCGTTTAAGGAAGGAAATAACCGGTGCCAACCGGCCCGGTTCTCCCCTTTTTCTTTTCTTTCCCGGCCGATCGGACCGCCTCCTTTCCTTCTTCCTTCTTCCGCCTTCCTCCTCCATCGTCGCAGCTGCAACTCTCGACCCCGTCAATGACTTCTCTGGCTACAATGGCTTTGACCGGCCGTTTGTTGCCTCATTGAATTCCCCTTGACCCGAGGAATAAATTGGCATAACTCTCGTCCGTTATCTCTCACCCATTTCCTCTCCCCAGCCTCGCGAACTGTCGAATCAAACCAAACGTTTGCTTGACCATTTTCCGCCGCTGGATGCCCAAATTCTTGCACCCCATAACTTCCTGCCGACCCCCAAAACCCTATTATACCATCTACAATCTATAAATAGCCTGATTGTAGGAGTTTCTGGAGTTTTTTTCTTCCCCGAGACCTTAAGCCCGAGTTGCCGGCCACCGCAACTTTAGACGCGTTCTCCACCGCCTTTAGCCAACCTCAACGCCACCACCACATCCCAAATTCTTCCCTGCAACGCACTCTAGTTAACCAAACCATTTTCAACCTTCGATTCTTCTTGCACGGGCCTCCATAACTGTGCAAAGTTTGTTGCTCATCTCGTCAGAATTTTACCCCGAAACCTTAAACCTTTGTTTGCCACCGTTGCCACCTATCCCCACCAGCCTAAGGTTGAACCCTAGACCCTCTCAACCATTTTCCATATTATTATAAGCCTTGATTTAATTTATTTCAATTATTTGCATATAAATACCATTATTACTATTCTTAATATTTATATTCTTAATGTGTATTATTATTATTATTAGTATTATTATTGTGTTTATTATTATTTATGTTGAGGGCTGAAGCTCTATTATATTTTAATTCGATTTTATTATTATTCCCCTTATTATTTCTATTATTACTATTATTAATATTAATATATTATAAGTATAATTATTATCATTATTTTCTATTTCGAATTTCTATTATTCTTATTCCATTATTATTAATACAAATATTTTACAATTAGTGTTGTTAATAATTTTATTATTTTTATTACTAATGTTATTATTATGATTATTATGATTATGATTATTATTATTATTATTATTATTATTATTATTTATATTCTCATTGATATTAGTTTTATTATCTTTGATATTATTATCTTAGTATCATTATTATTATTAGGGTAAAGTCTTTAACCCTATATTATCAAGGTTTATAATATCTCTATTTTTTTTATCTTTAGCAAAGTTAGAATTTTGTTAAGGTTATTTTATTAGTATGTTATTATTTGGTCAAAGCCCTAAGGAGACGTAGGAACATGCTCCAAGACCGGTGTCGTTTTAGGTAAGGGTTTACTAAGGCCATTGTGTGCTTCTATGCATTATGTGCTTCATATGCTATGCATTCTATGTTTATGATTATTAATTATGTCGTATATGATATGATGTGGAGTTGAAGTATGTTTTTGTATGGCATGAGTACTATATATGATGAAATATTGTATAAGTGATGATATGTGTGTTGAGACATGCATGTGAGGATGTTGGTGTGGTGTGGGTGAGAGAAAGGATGAAAAGGGATAATGGGGGAAAGAAATTGATCAAGAGATGTGAGTTGACCTAAGTATTTTAATGACCCATGAGTGGAAGAGTGAAATATAATTTATGATGTGAATTGGGGGAATCCAATTTATGGTTTTGCTTGGGAGATTCTAATATATGATTTTATGTGGGAGAATCTAATCAATTGTAAGGTAAGGATGAATCTTCGGTTTTATGTGATTTGAATCTAGGGTTTGGTAAGGATGAATATTTGGTTGGTATGGATTGAATGTAGGGTTTGGTATGGACAAATCTTTGGGTTTTATATGGTTTGAATTTAGGTTTGGTATGGGTGAATCTTTGGTTTTGTGTCGATTGAATTTAGGGTTTTGTATGATGGAATCATGGTTTGTATGGTGGTATTTATAGTTGTATGGAGGTATTAGGGTTTACATGGTGGCATTGATGGTTGTATGGTGGTATTAGGGTTTGCATGGTTGAATTTAAGGTTTCACGTGGAATTTTAGGGTTTGCATGAAAAAGGTTTGAAGGGTTGCATGGGGAGACTAATGTTTGCATGGGGATGAAATTTACGTGTAGAAAGTTAATTTGGGATCTAAGGAAGGTAATGTAAGTGTTATTTGGGTGTTAAACTATTTTGGAAGGAAAATAGTACGTGGAGCATTATGAGGGTACGGAAGAGACTGAATTAGGGTTTGGAATAATGAACTCTGGGTTGTTGTGATTAACTAAGGTTGGAGTGGATAATTGTGGTTTGTTATGATTAACTAAGGCGTGGAGTGGCTAATTATGGTTGTTATGGTTAAATAGAGTTTGGAGTGGTTAACTATGGTTTGTTGTTGCTAATTGAGGTATGTGGTGGCTGATTAGGGTTTTTGTGTTATCATGTGTATATGGTGATTTAAGTGTAATTATGATGGTGGAATTTTATGATTTGTGATGTGTGATGACTTATGCATGTCCAAGGTGAAAGCTTTGAATAAGATACTTAATACACTAATTATTTAAAGTGGAAGATCATTGAGACGGGACCAACCGATCCACCGGTTCGGAATAGTGGTTAGGGTTTTTACCCTATGTATGACTAATCCACCGGTTATAATAGTGGTTAGACCAGGATGCTCTATGCATAAATTGATCCACCGGTTATAATAGTGGGGGTTCCCGAGCTCATCAACCGCAAACCAGAGTTTTGCTAAAATGCCTAAAAGATGCTAATTACTTACAGTGAAACACCATGCGAGCCAGGGCCAACCGATCCACCAGTTAGGAATAGTGGTTAGGACACGTAGTCCTATGTGTTTCCGATCCACCGGCTATAATAGTGGTTAGGGTATGATACCTTATGTGCCTCCGATCCACCGGCTATAATAGTGGGGGCTTCCGTACTCGCATGGATTTGATATAAAGCATGGTGTGTATCGACTTCCGATAAAATATTAATTAAATAATTAATCTGGACTATGGTTGGGCCTTTACGTATGTACCTGAATGATTGGTCGATATTATGATATGATGATGGTCTTTATGATCTTTTATTCTTATGCATGATTTTATGTGCTTATGTGTTGGCCTTAGTGTTCAATTACCTTACTCAGTACGTAGCGTACTGATCACCATTTTTCATGGGTGTTGCTCATTCCCACGAGTAGTATGGCCTTCTGAATTTGTGCAGGTGGACGAGACATCAGTTGGGGCTGAGTGTCGAGCATGTTTTGGCTTAAATTTCGAGTGTCGTGGCCGTAATTTTCTTCATGTGATTTCATTTCGTTATGGTACTTCTTCCGATTCACATTTACTCTTTTTAATTTATTACCTTGTGTTAAGTGTTTCAACTTAACCATTTATAAATTGTAAGATTATTCCCTTCAAGGAATTTTGATTTCGCACTTTGATTTCTATTTTATTATTAATTATGATTCTTTATGCGCACTCTGATTTTAATGTATGATCTTTCGAGTTCTTTTATGAACTGTTAGTTTGAGTTTAATGTAAATATTTTATTTAGCCCTAGCACTTGGTACTGAAACGCTCGAAGAGAACCGGTTTGGTACTAAGTGTGGCGGTAACATTTCCAGAATTCACAGGCTTTAAGTATTTCTATTTTAATTCTTCCACTTTTAAAAAAAAGTAGTAAATTTTGGGGTGTTACACTTTTTGGTTATCTACCAAAAATTCTCAAAGCATTTCAATATGTTATATTATTGTATGCATTTTATTCTTATAATATTTTATAATATTCTATATTGGTAACCTTTTTTGTTGACCATGATTGGTAAATATGTTGTGAAGGCCAAAATAACTGAGGTTGAATCATTTGGTAATCAGTTCTATACTAGGTACCCTAACTATAACTAAAAGATAACTTTTCCTTTACATTTGATATGAATGCTTGTTCATCCTCATTGATATAGCCCCAAGGTATAATATATGTTAAAATGTAATCATAATTTTTTTTCTCATAAGGTTGATGTAACTATTTATAATGGGTCATGAAATGGATTATCACTCAGCTCCGACTAATGTCTCGCCCACCTACCCAAAGTTAGAAGGGCATACTACTCGTCAGAATGAGCAGCACCCATGAAAAGGTTGATCAGTACACTATGTACTGAGTAAGGTAATCGAGCACTAAGGCCAACACATAAGAACATAATCCATGCAGAATAATAATAGGAAATAATCACCAACACAATAACATAAAGGCAAGTGAACGATCAGGTGAAAATGCCAAGATCCAATATAGTTCAGATTATTTATTTTATCAAGCCTTTATTGAATGTGTTTTCACTGCATATTCTTTATCAAGTCCATATGAGTGCGGGATTCCCACTATTTTAGCCGGTGGATCGGTCGCGAGGGTAACATACCCTGCCACTATCATATGCCGGTGGATCGGTCTGGCCCCTTCTCGTACGGTGTTCCACTGTAAGTAATTAGTGTATTCCCACATCTTAACAACATATATAGTTTGGTTTGTTGAGTTTGGGATCCCCCACTATTATAGCCGGTGGATTGGTCGCGAGGTTACATGTCCTGCCACTATTTTGCCAGTGGATCAGTCTGGGTCTAGCTCAACATCTTCCACTTTACGTAATTAATGTTTTAAGTATCTTCTTCAAAAGCTTTCACCATGGACATGCACGAATCAATCTCTTTATACTTCACACATCACAAATCATAAAATTCCACCATCATAATTACACTTTAATCACCAAATACACATGATAATATAAAAATTCTAAACAACCACAACAAAGCCTAATTGTCGAGGCAAACCCTAGTTCGGTCTCCTACGGACCCTTATATAATTTCCACATACTATTTTTCATCCAAAATGTTCAAACACCCAAATAACACTTACCTTGCCTTCCTTATATCCCAAATCAACCTTTCATACGTAAATTTCACTCCCATGCACACTTTACACATCCCATGCAACCTTTCAAAATTTTCATGCAAACCCTAAATCCCATGCAATCATTAACTCCCATACAAAACCCTAACTCCACCATATAAACCCTAATACCACTACACAACCATTAATATCACCATGCAACCATTTATACCACCATGCAAACCCTAATACCAATATAAAACCATTTATCAATAATAATAGTATTTATATTCAAATAAATGAAACCTTTTCCTCGCCATGTTTTGAGGGAAAAAGAGAAGAGATGCAAAGCAGAGCTCTTGGCCTCTAAAAGGGGAAAGAAAGGAAGGATTGGGACATGGGAAGGCAAGCCCAATTGGGGAGGAAAACAAAAAAAAAAGAAAAGAAGAAGAAAGAAAAAGGAAAAAGGAAAAGGGAAAAGGAAAAATAATGGGTTAGGTTAACTAAATTAGTTGGGATATTTGGGATAGTTAAAAATAATAATACTTATATAAAATTATATTTGAATGCCTTTTTAGGCTAAATTAGAATTTTTAAAAGATTTTCCATAAATTCCATTTTAATTAGCAAATCACTCTAATTTTCTTCAATTAAATTATTTATAAAATTGATATTATTTTGAAATTATTTTCTCCTTCTTAATTTAAATAAAATAATTTATTTAATTAATTTCTAAATTAAAATCTTTAATTAGTTAAAATAACCATATTTCCTTTAATTAAAATACTTATAAATTTCTTATTAATTTGCCCTAATTAATTTCCTTTTATTTTAATAAAAATAACACATTTAATTAATTTTCATAATAAAATCTTATTTAATAATAAATAATAAAATTAGAATTTTTGGGCATTTCATCACTACCCCTTTAAAAATAGACTTACCCCCGAAGTCTCTGAGAGTGCTTAGGGTTAGGGTCGAAAGTTTCTAAACGAGTAGGGATACCCTACGAAAAATAATGGTTAAAAAACAACTATCCCCTTAAGAATAAACTTAATAAAAATTCTACCCTTCGATTCTCACCGTGGCCAGAATCAAAATGCTTAAAAACGAAAAATCTTTTTGGATTAAAAAACGATTGGAAATCAAGGAAAACTTTATAATTCAAATTTATTTTGAAAATGATACTACTTATAGTATCAGCTTAACAAGATTAAAAATAGAAGAACGGTCGAAACACATTTTAAACTCTAATAAAATATTTTGTAAATAAATTTATTTTTGAAAATAGGTGTCGTTAAAAGATCAACCATTCTGATACCAACTTGTGGTATCATCTTGAAACTTTTAAAAACGAAAGAGCGTGACCGAAAGGATCAACTGCTCTAATACTAAATTGTAACACCCCAAAATTCACTACTTTTTTTTCAAAGCAAAATAATTTAAATTAAAAACTATGAATTCTAGGGATGTTACCACCACACTTAGTACCAAACCGATTGTAACACCCCCAAATTTACATAATTTATTTTTTTTAAAACAAAAAACTACTGATAAATTAAAACCGTAAATTTTAGGGATGTTACTGCCACACTTAGTACGAGACCGGTTCACTCCTACCGTTCCAGTACCAAGTTTTAAAGCTAAGAAAGTAGCTCATAACATTATTAGGTAGCTCAAATTCGTAAATACAAGAATCAAGTACGCACGTGTCTTTATACAATCCAAAATACGAGAGTTAGTTTTTCAAGGAAAAGAGATAGCTACGAACATAAAATTGTTCTGAAGTGCTTAACATAAATTAAAGAAAATAGGGAGAAAAATCTCAATGGAAATCCGGCCACACCACTCTGAAACAGATTCAGCCCAATCATCACTCGGTCCCATCTGATGTCCCATAGACATCAATCGCATCAAAGTAAAAATCTCTTACCTGTAGTAAGTTAGATGGGTTTTCTACTTGTGGGAATGAGCAGCACCCATGAATGGTGTGATCAGTACACTACGTACTGAGTAAGGTAACCGAGCACTAAGGCCAACACATAAGCACATAATCCATGCAAAATAATAACAGGGCATATTACAAACATTTTAACATAAAAGCAAATGAACGGTTAGATGAAAATGCCAAGGTCCAATATAGTTCAAATTATTTATTTTATCAAGCCTTTATCGAATGTGTTTTCACTGCATATTCTTTATCAAGTCCATATGAGTGCGGGATTCCCACTATTTTAGCCGGTGGATCAGTCGCGAGGGTAACATACCCTGCCACTATTATATGTTGGTGGATCAGCCAGGCCCCTTCTCGTGCGGTGTTCCACTGTAAGTAATTAGTGTCTTCCCATATCTTAACAACATATATCGTTTAGTTTTTGAGCTCGGGATCCCCCACTATTATAGCCGGTGGATCGGTCACGAGGGTACATGCCCTACCACTATTTTAGCCGGTGGATCGATCGCAAGGGAATTATTCCTTACCACTATTCTAGCCGGTGGATCGGTCTGGGCCCGGCTCAACATCTTCCACTTTATGTATTTAATATTTTAAGTATCTTATTCAGATGTTCATTTCAAGACATGCAAATCCAACTCCTACCATGCTTACTCTTCAGCTTAGGTTAACCACTTCAACCCTAGTTAACCACCCCACTATAGTTAACCATGACATACCCTGACACCTATGCAACCCTAGCCCCCATGCAAACCCTAACTCCACGTAAATCGCACTCCCATGCAAACCCTAGCTCTTATGCAAACCCTAACTCCACATAAACCACTCTCCCATGCAACCATAACTCCCATGCAAACTCTAGCTCTCATGTAAACCCTAACTCCATGTATCCCATGCAAACCATAGCTTTCATGTAAACCCTAACTCCACGTAAACCACTCTCTCATGCAACCCTAACTCCCATGCAAACCCTAGCTCCACCTTGCAAACACAAATTCCATGCAAGAACTAATGACATGCAACATTAACACCATCATACAAAACCCTAACACCACGTAACATTAACACCATCAAGCAAAACCCTAACACCACGCAACATTAACACCATAATGCAAAACCCTAATACCATGCAATATTAATACCACCATGTGAAACCCTAACATGCATGTCTTAAGGCCACAATATATATCATCACGTATACAATATTTCATCATATATAGTACACATGCCATACAAAAACATACTTCAACTCCATGTTATACCACATACGAAATAATTGATAATAATAAACATAGGACACATAGCATACGAAGCATATACCACATATAAGCACACAAAAGCCTTAGCACTCCTTACCTAAAAGGTCACCGGTCTTGGTGCACGCTTCTATTCCACCTGAGGGCTTTGACTGACCTCACCTATTATGGGAAAAAAAATACTATAATTAGCTTCCCTTCTAAAATACTATTAGTTTCTAACTTATCCTAAGTCTTGGTTCTTAATTAACTACACCAAATACTACTGAAATACTAATAATACTATTATAATTTAAAGTAAAAAAGGTGATATAAGGGTTTCTACCCTTCACCAAAATAAAGTTAGTAAAGGTAGTAGTAGTAGTAGTAGTAGTAGTAGTAGTAGTAGTAGTAGAAGTAGTAGTAGTAGTAGTAGTAGTAGTAGTAGTAGTAGTAGTAGTAGTAATAATAATAGTAACAAAATATTACTAATAATAGTAATATTAATAGAAATCCTAATAATAATAATAATCTAAGCCTTAAAATTACAAGGTGGGGTTTCGACCCTACCTCTAAATAATGAAACACTATTCAATAATATTAATAACAAATATTATTTATAATAATATTAAAATAATAAAGATAATAATAATAATAAAATTAGTAATAATAATACTATAAAGCATATGTGCGAATAATAACAAAATAATTAAGGTATCTGCCCTTCCAGAATAATTAAAGATAATAATGAAAATAATTATAATAATAATAATAATGGTAGTAAAACATATAATAACTCAAGTAATACCTAAACTTTGAAACTAATAACCCTAATTATTTTATTCCTACTCTCTACCCTACAAAGAAAATTTAGCATTAATATTCCATCCAATAATAATAATAATAATAATAATAATAATCATAATAACAATAATAATTGAATAACCATAAAATAATTTGAGTAAAACAGAATAAATGTAAATAAATATAAAGGAAGGTCTAAGAAGGTCTAGGGTTTCACCTTGAGTTGGCAAGGACGGGCAACACCAGCGGTGGTGCACGATGGTGGCCGGAAAAAGAGTCTAAGAGGGAAAAAGATGAAGAAAAAGAGGGAAGGAGAAGGGGAAATGAGAAAATAAAGTTATGGTTCTGTGGAGTATTAGAGGGATTTTTTGGGTGGTTCAAAGGGCAATAGAAGTGGTGGCAGAGGTGGTGGACGGCGGCTTAAAGGTTGAGGGGTATAGATTTTTGCAAGATGGGTAGGAGATTTCGCACGGGTATGACAGCTCGTGCGAGACGAATCGAGGGATTTAGAGGGCTTACTTAGCTAGAGGGAATTTCAAGGAAGAATTTGGGATGCGGCGGTGGCGCTGAGGTTGGCTATCGGCGGCAGAAGATGCATCTGAAGTCGTGGTGGTGGGCGGTTCTCACTTAGGGTTTCGGGAAAGAAGAAGTTTCAAAAACATCCACAACTAGGCTATTTATAGAGTTTAGATGGGTTACTAGGGTTTTAGAGGTCGACCAGATGGTATTGGATGCTCCGGTTTGGGTGGCAGGTGGCAGAAATTGGCTGGTGATTGTTTGGGTTGGGGTTGAAATTTCGTGAAGCAAAAGAGAGGGAATGAGCGAGAGTTGAGGATAATCGATCATGCCAAGCTAATGTGCGAGTCAAGAGGGAGAAAAAGAGGGGTGAATTGGCTGGTCAAAGTCCTCGGGGCCGGCGCCGCCATTTTTGGGGGCGGAAGTTGCAGGCTACGTCGACGGAGGAGAAGGGAGGAAGAAGGAAGGACGGTTGAACCGGTCGGCCGGGAAAGAAAAGAAAAGGGAGAGAATTGGGTCGGTCAGCGTCGGTTAATTTTGTCATAAAATGAGACACAGCGTCTCAAGCAGAAACGAGTTAAAACGCGGCGTTGGGATGCCAAATGAAGGAGGCAACGACGCTGGGCCACGGAGGAAGGAGTAGGAGAGGTGGGCTGAGCCGCGTCAGGCCCAACCGGCGGAAGAAAAGAAGAAGAAAGAAAGAAAAGAAAGAAAAAGGACGAAAGGAAAATTGAAGGGTTTGGGTTAAATACATTAATTTGAATAATTTAGGTATCTAAAATAAAACATTTATTTAAAATAATATTAAATTTTATTTTTAGGCTAATTTAGGGTTTTTTAAATATTTTTCCTAAATTCCTTTTTAATTAACAAAAAGTCCAGTTTTTCCTTTATAAAAATATTCATAAGTTCCTATTAATTTTCCCTAAATAAATTCCTCTTATTCCAAATAAAAAATTAAATTAATTTCCCAATAAATCCTTATTTAATAATATATCTTAAAAATAAATAATTCTGGGGCATTTCAACGGTTATCTCCGACCATTTTAGCACCAAGTGCTAAGGCTAAGAAAAGATTTACATTAAACTAAAACAAACAGTTCATAAAAGAACTCGAAAGATCATACATTAAAAATCAGAGTACGCATAAAAGTTTATAATCAATAATAAGATAGAAATTAGAGTGCGAAATTAAAATTCCTTGAAGGAAATAATCTTACAATTTATAAAAGGTTTAATCAAAACACTTAACACAAGGTAATAAATCAAAAAGAATAAATGTGAATCAGAAGAAATAACATAAAAAAATCAAATCACATAAAGAGAAAATATGGCCATGACACTCTCAAACTTTGAGCCAAAACATGCTCAATACTCAGCCCCGACTGATGTCTCGCCCACCTACACAAAGTCAGAAGGGCATACTGCTCATGGGAATGAGCAGCACCCATGAAAAGGGTGATCAGTATGCTACATACTGAGTAAGGTAACTGAGCTCTAAGGTCAACACATAAGCACATAATCCATGCAGAATAATAATTGAGCATAATTACCAACACAATAACATAAAGGCAAATGAACGATCAGGTGAAACCCCAAGATCCAATATAGTTTAGATTAATTACTTCGTTAATCCTTTATAGAAATATTTTCATACCATGCTCTTCATCAAGTCCATACGAGTATGGGAACCCCACTATTTTTGCTGGTGGATCCGTCTCCAGGGCACTTTTGGCTCTTGGTCACTATTATAGCAGGTGGATCGGTCACTTAGGGTACATGCCCTACCACTATTATATGCCGGTGGATAGGTCTGGCCCCTTCTCGTAAGGTGTTCCATTGTAAGTCATTATTGTCTTCCCATATCTTAACAACATATATGGTTTGGTTCGTTGAGCTTCGGATCACCCACTATTTTAGCCGATGGATCGGTCACTAGGGTAACATATCCTACCACTATTAGGTGATGCACTATTGTGAATACAACAAATTTAAATAAATCCTAAATCCCAAATATGTAGTATATCGCAAGAAGGAGTCGAACCCACAAGGAATGATGTTTTAATCACTAATTTTGCTATTGATGTTAGAACCCTGTTTATAAAATTTCATTGATTCTAATACTAAATCTAATTGTACTAAATCTTAATCACTAATTGACAAATAGGGGAGGAATGAATTGATGATGGAATTAAAATACCAAACATTCAAATAAGAAAAATGATTCTAAACATTTTAATGTTGACTTAGGAAATTCTTAATAACAAATTCCTTTACTTCCTCTCAACCTTAATAAATTGAATATGCTCTCAATTTATTTTCTGACCATTTAATAACCTAGGTTACGAACACTAGATTCAATTAATGGTAGCATTATGAACGGAAAGTAGCCAACTACAATCATAATCACATTAGCTTGGATTATGCAATTGCACGAATTAATGGATAAGATTAATAATTAATCTTCTTGCTACTTTAGACAAATTAATTAACAAATACGGGTTAATTTCATTGCCTTAGCAAAGATTAAGTTCTAAACTAAATAGGTGATCAATCTAATTAGTTCAAAAATATTAATCTATGATACAGAATCATTCAATTCGATCCATTAATTCAATTAAACTTCATCTAGAATCAAACATTTAAAATATGAAATGGTAATTAGGATATAATTCCATCCTCAAATCATCCTACCCTGTTCAAATTACTCAAACATCTGCATATTCACTAATCACACAATTACATACAAACCTTGAAAATTAATAACAACAACACATTCACGAAATCTACTATTGATACAATTAGATGATAATAGAGTGAGCACAAGTATAATTACAGATAATCTACTTAGATTTAACAAAAATGAAGATATTGAAATTCATAAAGGAATAGAGAAGACTTATCAATTGAAGTGCAGATTGTCAATTCATCACTAGAATTTAAGAAGATCAAAAAGGTGGAATTGTGCATTACATGTATATTCTAGATGAATAAAGGAAGAAAAATACATTATAATTGTTTTTGATCTGTTCTTCTGTCCCGAACCCCGTTTTTAGATAGAAATATATCAGAAACAAGTCGCGCGGACAGTTACAAATTTTTAATGGAAACACGGGACCCCCGTGTTTTCTTCTAACTATTTTGCCGACAAGGATTTAAAGATCGATGCTCCAGATAATTACACGGCCCGTGTTTATGAAACACAGGGGTGTCGTGTTTTTTATCCTTCCACTAAATTCCTTTTGAAGTTTCAGCATAGCTTCTCTTGATGTATTTGCTCCCTTTCCAACTTTGCTATCCTTGATTCAGCATTTCTTGATGCATTCTTTACTTGATTTCTTCTTTTCATTGACTTCTCCTTGAATTTCTTCAATTTTTTTCTTTCTTGTAAAATCTATTCAAAGGAGGAAAACTCGACGAAAAGATTAAATCTAATAGAATTAATGAGAGATAAATGATATTTTTGAGCATGAAAATAATCTATAAATCTCATCTATCATTAGGCTGGTGGATTGGTCTCCAAGCTACTACAGTACTTAGCCACTATTATATCGGTGGATCGATCTAGGCCCGGCTCAACATTCTCCGCTTTACGTAATTAATATCTTAAGTACTTCAAAAGCTTTCACCATGGACATGCACAAATCATTATCTTTATACTTCACACATCACAAATCATAAAATTCCACCATTATAATTACATTTAAATCACCAAATACACATGATACTACAAAAATTGTAAGCAACCACAACAAAACCTAATTGTCCACACAACCCTCGTTCGGTCTCCTACGTACTATTTTTCATCCAAAATGTTCAACCACCCAAATAACACTTACATTACC
This sequence comes from Tamarix austromongolica, assembly GCA_039764185.1. Lineage (NCBI taxonomy): Eukaryota > Viridiplantae > Streptophyta > Magnoliopsida > Caryophyllales > Tamaricaceae > Tamarix > Tamarix austromongolica. The sequence goes on from CM077817.1 coordinate 76,403,813, forward strand.
TTCCTTATATCCCAAACCAACCTTTTATATGTAAATTTCACTCCCATACAATCTTTATACATCCCATGCAACCCCCCGAACTTTTCATACAAACCCTAAATCTCATGCAATCATTAATACCACCATGCAAACCCTAATACCGCTATACAACCATTAATACCACCATGCAACCATTAATACCTCCATTCAA